>JAZGLO010006194.1:0-34065 GCA_036873155.1 Biomphalaria sudanica
AAAGTACTTCATTACAGCCTATTTTCTGAAGTGAGCTAACCCAAAGTACTTCATTACAGCCTATTTTCTGAAGTGAGCTAACCCAAAGTACTTCATTACAGCCTATTTTCTGAAGTGAGCTAACCCAAAGTACTTCATTACAGCCTATTTTCTGAAGTGAGCTAACCCAAAGTACTTCATTACAGCCTATTTTCTGAAGTGAGCTAACCCAAAGTACTTCATTACAGCCTATTTTCTGAAGTGAGCTAACCCAAAGTACTTCATTACAGCCTATTTTCTGAAGTGAGCTAACTCGAAGTACTTCATTACAGCCTATTTTCTGAAGTGAGCTAACAACTCAAAGTACTTCATTAGATGGTTTACTAAACACCATGAACGTGTTGGTGTGTGAATGAAACTTTGATTGCTAATATTTCCTACAAAACTTCTCACAGTGCTCTACATTGTGCATCGACCTGCGATAACTCTTGCTGTACTTTCTAAAACAAATGTGTGTTAATTGTTTGGTGTGCATGAAAAGGAAGGTACCTGAAGTTATTTCCACTGTCCTCTTGTAGCTGCCCCCTCCATGACCCCCGCCTCCAATCACACTGGACAGGCTAGTGTGTCCCACATTGGAGCTTCTGGGGTGGATGGAGGATTTGTAATAGAAGTCATCCCCTCCTTCACTGTTGACGCTGCCTCCTCCACCGATGCTGGACGTGCTGCTGGACGTGGTGATGACCGTACGTTTCTCTAGCGTGGACTGAGAAGTCATTCTCACGGTCAGGGAAAGTCACGTCTGCAATAAAGAATTTTATCTTTTATTTAAAACAGATACATGTTTTTGTCAACAAAAGAAGAACAATGCGATGATTCGTGTAGGTCATGTGAAGAAACAACAACAAAACACTAGAAGGAATTTAAACCCAGATTTCTGGGTATTCTTAAATATGCATCTATATTATTTTTCGTTTAAAAATGACTCTACTTTTGGACATAAATCAAAGTTTCGGTTAAATAAGGACAGAACGTAGTTTACAGTAAAATAAAACCTTCAATCGTATATTTTCTTACACGCATTTGATCAGAGAACCAAAAAAGAATCTATGAAAAAGAGTTGCTAAAATACTCATATGGATTTGGAGAGAGAGAGAGAGAGAGAGAGAGACAGACAGAAAGAGAGAGAGAGAGAGAAAGAGAGAGAGAAAGAGAAAGAGAGAAGAACTAAAATGAGATGTTGAACTGTTCTATTAACTATGAATTATTTCAGTTGTATCTGAGGAACGTCTTTGCACTAAGTTAAAAAGCAACGCAATAATAAAAAAAAAAAGTAGTATAAGGGAGACAATACAAACTTTTTTAAATTGTCAACTGAGTTAAGTCCCAATATAGTAATAGTACGCGGCTAAACAGAGTTGTATATCTATGTATTACTATGTCTTATATATATATATCTATGTATTACTATGTCTTATATATATATATATATATATATATATATATATATATATATATATATATATATATATATATATATATATATATATATATATATATATATATATATATATATATATATAAAATCCCCCCTCTGGGTGATTCTACCATCACAGAAGTGTTACAAAAACAAACAGACCAAAAAAAACTATTTTGTTCCCTACTTGAATAGATCACTACATACTTTTCGACCATCTGATACACACATCAAATATATAATTTATGATTGATCCTGGTTTGAATGTACACTATGGGTTTCTTTGGTTACGTTTTATTTGGTGTAATGAACAAATTGTATGATAATTTCCTTATGGAAAGATAATTTATTATTATTATTATTATTATTATTAAATTAATTTAAAAAAAAACATTTACAATACTTTAGAGAAAAAAAAAGCTTCTATTAAGTGTAATTGTATCAATTAGTTTGGATCAGTCATGTAGCTATATATACCATCGACATAGTTCTAATAAATCTGTGCGATTAGAAATATTATAGAATAGAGTTGTTTTTGTTTTGCTTTTAGCTCTCTCAGTTGGGAAAGGGGGAGGGATAAAGGAGGTATCTTGGTGAATGAGGATCGTTTCGATCGTTTTTTTTTTCAATACATAAAAAATGCTCACTCAGAGCTCAATCTGTCAAGTACGATTTCTTTCCCTTGTTCAAGATACCAAAAAAAAAAATAATTACCAATAGTTAATTAATTGATTCTTATGTTGTCAGGTAAAAGAAATAATTGTACAAAATTTCAGCTTAATCCGAGATTCGGGAGAAATAACGTGTTCAAACTTTTTACCACACAGACAGACTGACAGAGTGAGTTGATATAAAATTATTTCTAAGATTTATGACGAATGAAAAAAACATTCCGAACTGCCAATGACGGAACAAATTCAAAGGGATGTCACATAGTTACAGGGGCGTTGACACACCTTCTCCCACTAGAAGTATTTGTTTGAAGCTCTCAGCCCACCTGCACCAGGTACACTTGTAACTTGTGTTATAAGTCCCAATGTTTGTCAGATCCTGTCTACCGACCTACAGTGACCACGTCATACCACAGGATGAAACAGTTCGAGAGAGAGAGAGAGAGAGTGCTGAGCAAACAGCTAGATGCTATTTTCACTCTCCACTGTTTGTCCACCTATTAGTTTACAAAAATATCCCAACGTTTGGGGCTGTGTTTAAATGTGTCTAACTTCATGTTTTTTCCCCCGGTAAATACATTCAAAAAGAACATAGAGAAAAGAATGTATTCCCTTTCTAAATTTCTAGGTAGAAAAAAAACAACAATCCAATAGCATTTTTTCCTGGATGGCAACTTAAAGGAGATTTCCATCTATGGGACATAACTATAAATAGCTAACAATTTGGTATATCCGGTGTGCGGAAAAAGACATGTTGATCAGGTTTGTAATTTAAAAAGTAGACCACCCAATTGTATGCACTTTGTAGCAGCGTACAAGGAAATTCCCTAAAAGTCCCTGGTAAAAAAACAACTATTTGTTTAATTTAGCTGTCAACAATAATCTTTAAATACAACGTCCTTGGCATTATTTAAAATAAACAAAATATCGTATAAATCCTCAATTCAAACACGTTTAAACATTTATCCTTCATATATCCTAAACATTGATACTTTCTATTTTCCTAAACAAATTCGAAGGATATCTTTTATTCCATGTTTTTATTTTAAAAACCAATAGACAATTCCATAGCTAAGTACATCTTATCACGTGATTCATAATACAATCTTAGAGTGATAAGTACATCTTATCACGTGATTCATGAGACAATCTCAGTACGAGTCCCTTTGAAACCTAATATTCAAAGGAACAGTTGATACAAAGTAACATAGGTCAACATTTGAGGATGAGAGAAATATATAAATATAATTTTCAAAACAGATATAATATGGCGGCCAAAAAAAAAAGAAAGAAAATAAAAAGTCAAAAAGGCTGTCCAGTCTCTAAGAAGACCTTTACTCCGTGGGCACTAGCTGGGAAGAGGCTGTAGATGTGAACGACATATGGATAGCTTGCGGCTCTATGCGCTGATCAGCGCTGGATGTACAGTTTTTGTCCATATATCTATTTTATATTTCTAATAAATAAGTTACTTTAATTTGCTAGTTATGTTCTGGAACAATGATTCTCAACATAAGAACAGCGGTCCATATCCGGTTCTTCAGAATGTACTATAAGTCGTTTAAAATTTCAAACAGTGCAATGTATCAAGTCTATAAGTATACATAGACATAGTGTATCAAGTCTATTAGTATACATAGACATAGTGTATCAAGTCTATAAGTATACATAGACATAGTGTATCAAGTCTATAAGTATACATAGACATAGTGTATCAAGTCTATAAGTATACATAGACATAGTGTATCAAGTCTATTAGTATACATAGACATAGTGTATCAAGTCTATAAGTATACATAGACATAGTGTATCAAGTCTATTAGTATACATAGACATAGTGTATCAAGTCTATTAGTATACATAGACATAGTGTATCAAGTCTATAAGTATACATAGACATAGTGTATCAAGTCTATAAGTATACATAGACATGTGTATCAAGTCTATAAGTATACATAGACATGTGTATCAAGTCTATAAGTATACATAGACATAGTGTATCAAGTCTATAAGTATACATAGACATGTGTATCAAGTCTATAAGTATACATAGACATAGTGTATCAAGTCTATAAGTATACATAGACATGTGTATCAAGTCTATAAGTATACATAGACATAGTGTATCAAGTCTATAAGTATACATAGACATAGTGTATCAAGTCTATTAGTATACATAGACATAGTGTATCAAGTCTATTAGTATACATAGACATAGTGTATCAAGTCTATAAGTATACATAGACATAGTGTATCAAGTCTATAAGTATACATAGACATGTGTATCAAGTCTATAAGTATACATAGACATGTGTATCAAGTCTATAAGTATACATAGACATGTGTATCAAGTCTATAAGTATACATAGACATAGTGTATCAAGTCTATAAGTATACATAGACATAGTGTATCAAGTCTATAAGTATACATAGACATAGTGTATCAAGTCTATAAGTATACATAGACATGTGTATCAAGTCTATAAGTATACATAGACATAGTGTATCAAGTCTATTAGTATACATAGACATAGTGTATCAAGTCTATAAGTATACATAGACATAGTGTATCAAGTCTATAAGTATACATAGACATGTGTATCAAGTCTATAAGTATACATAGACATAGTGTATCAAGTCTATTAGTATACATAGACATAGTGTATCAAGTCTATAAGTATACATAGACATAGTGTATCAAGTCTATAAGTATACATAGACATAGTGTATCAAGTCTATAAGTATACATAGACATGTGTATCAAGTCTATAAGTATACATAGACATAGTGTATCAAGTCTATAAGTATACATAGACATGTGTATCAAGTCTATAAGATAGTATGATAAGGAGTTGATCGCTCTCTGAAATAAATCATTACTAATGCCTTCAAGTTACAATTCGTTTCTAAATCTAGTTGTTTGGACAGCGAGTTGAATGTCTTCTATATGATTTAGCAATCTTAGATTTGGCCAGCAAAAGTGTGAAGAGACCATTTATTTTTAGAATTTGAAACAAATTCAATCTCGTTTTCACTTTTTAAATATAGAACATTAAGCATGACAATCACAAACATACACAAACACATAAACTAAGCTGAAAATCACAGGTACACTCCTACACACACACACACACCTCCCTATACACACACACACACACCTCCCTATACACACTTGCGCGCGCTGTACTTTTCTTTCCCATTTATAAGTTTCAGCTTTGCCCTTTGCCCTCCATTTGGCGAGCCCTTAAAAGTTTCAATTTAATTTAATTTTTGTTTCGACTATTTTAATTTAGAATTTAATTTCAGCCTTATTTCAGTTTCAGACTCAATGAAATATATGAGACATGTTTTTATTTCAGATTTCCGTTTCAAATAATAGAGGTTGACTATTAGATCCAGATGAAATACAAATTGGGGAGTCCAATGTTCAATTCAAAGTTTCTCTTGTTTCTTCTCTTATAGGTTCTCTTTTAAGTTTTAGTTCTTAGACTTATTATTTGTACGTTTTAATTCAGTTTTCTATTTCTATTTGTCTTGTTTAAGAATTAAAATGTTATTCTTTTATAATGAAATGCTTTTATTTCTGTTTAATGCAATTTTTTATGTTTGCTGTTGTAAGAAATTAATTCACTAGCAACATAAGGAATGTTAAAAAAAAAAGATTCAATTAAAATTGAGAATTAAAAACGAATTCAATTTCAACGAAATATCACATGCACATTTTCGTAAGGGAATAAAGAAGTGGTTTGGTTTCCTCAGATACATAACAATATTCAGAAATATAAAACATTTAAAAACATTACACCATATTAAAATGAATAACACAGTGTTGGAAGTGGGGGGTGTTAATAAAATACTCAATATCGTTATTGAACATAGGGGTAAACATTTGTTACATCATATAGACAACTTCGATAAATAAAAGAACTTTTTTTACAAATCCTACAATATGTTTCTCTTGAAAATGTACCTTGAAGTGGAAAGTTTTTCTATTGTAAAAAAATCTGAGAACTCTTGTTCTCTAACTGTAACGTTAAGGTAGAAAATATCTACACATGTACATCTAGCGAGACATTGAAGATAGATTTTTAAAAACAACCAAATAAAAATCATTACAAATTTGATCACGTAAGCATACTAATAGAAAACAAAAGTATACGTTTAGTACCTCCATTTGATTCAGTGTATTTGAAAAGCCTCTAACCCTAAACCTACGAGGTTGTCCCGTTCATTTGAGTTAGTACCTCCATTTACCCCTTTGTCTAAAATCGAATAAAGTCTAACGATTTATTTTGTTGAACTCCCTTTTCTGAAATAATTTAAATACAAAAGTGCGAAACATCAAACAAACAAGTTTTTGAAGAATTTTGTTTTAAATTCTAAGATCAGCAGCAGACATTATAAGCAGACGTTATAATCAGACGTTTTTAAAATGCGAACGTTTAAAATAAATAAAAAAAAAAAAAAAAGATTTGTAAAAAGTCTTTAAAAGGTGGTGTGGAAAGAGACAGAAAATTATTTAAAAAATGTACTCACCTTTTTAATCAAATGTTTAAATCCAACTCAATAATGAACTTGTTCAACGAAGTCAATTCGGCGAAATAAAAGTCTACAAATTCAACAAATATCTGGCAGTCTATGAAGTCCTTTAGCACAGCAAAAACAAGAGATAGAACTCTCCACAAGTGAAAATTTAACAAATTTTTTTTGCACTCTGGATCAACGACAACGTTTTTTAGTTTTCAATCCTCCAACAGTCCAATGAAAAAGCTCATTCAAATGCAGTATTTACCAACGGATTTGGTTGAAAACAAGTTGATTTTAGAATGGAGACTGACATACAGGGGAATGAACTCTTGTGAGTACACTAGTCACACTACGGGAAGAGAACTTGTGTCACTTTTCAGTATTGAATGTTTTTTCCTTTCGACCTTTAACTGCAATGGGACGAGCTCTGCTGTAGGAATTCGCAATAAAAGGAGTCCTGCGTGGATGCCTTTCACAGCTGTGAGCCTGCTACAGCTGGGTCACGGCTACATATACGCCAGGTCTTTGGATGTCGTTGAGTAAACCGAGGACTGATCAAACAAGCCAGTCGACCTGCCCTTCTAGGTCCCATCTGTGTCCCCCACCTTACATGCTGACTTGACATTTTCACCACCCCCGCACTCCTTCTCACCTAGACCTATGATTAACACTCACACACACACTCCCATTGCGAGCATGTCGAGGAGGTAGACATCAGGACATGAGGACAGAGAGAGAGAGAAGTTGTAGTGCATGGTGACTCGAGCATCTAGTTCAAGACATTAACAGCGCTGGAAATAGTGCGACACCAGTGGATTGTTTCTCCGAGCGGTCAGGGAACTAGTTTAGCCAGTGACAGGACACACTCCCCTCTGCTTTGATTGTTGTCAAGACTGGACTTCAAACACATAGAGCTTAAGAAAAATAAAAGGACAATCCTCTCGACGTCATTATCAGTTCTTCTTTGGTCCCAGTTTGTTTTTCAACTACCTATAGCATCTTCAAGTCAGACCAGAGTGGCTTCCCTTATATGGTCATGTTAAGAAAGAAGTGCTCTCCCATCTGAATAAGTTTGTCAGTAAAGATTCAAACCTACACATTCACACAGACACGCACACAAAAGCAGACACTTTAAAAGAAAGGGAAAAAGTTTTGTAAAGAAAAAAAAAAACAGACTTTTTTCACTAACATCATTCAAACTGTAACTACAAGTCTCACTTTAACTCTCACTTAAACTCTCCCTTTAACATCACTTACACTGTATCTCTCACTTCCACTCACTTTAATTCTTCCTATCTCACTTTAGCTCTGACTATTTCTCAGTCTTTCACTCACACTTTACTCACTTTTATTCTTACTGTAACGCTCACTTAAGCTCTCACTCTAACTTTCACTTAAGCTCTCACTCTAACTCTCACTTAAGCTCTCACTCTAGCTCTCACTTTTGCTCTCTTCAATTCTTGCTATCTCCCTACAACTCCCTACAACTCTCACGTTCATGTCTCTTTCAAACATTCTTACTTTTAGTTTCATCCTCTCTGTGACTTATACAAACAGAATATTATGTTCATGTTTTGTTAACCTTCTGATAGTAAGCTTTTCTTAAAGGATAAGTCTCATAAAAGAACAGCGCGTATGGTTCACGGAAAATCTAGGGATAGTTCTTCACTAAACTAAACGTGATCAAAATGTATTTCTTAATTATTCAAACTTTGCTAGACCAGAAATTATAGTCACTATTCCATGTTCATAGCCAATTCTATTAAATACTAGAAATAAATTGTAATAGCTAGAGGGAACAAAAATGCATAATCTAATCTAAGTTAGGTTTTAAGGTCTTTTTTTTAGCGCCCCCGTAAGGGGAAAAAGCCGCTATTAGGTTTGTGCAAAATAACCGTCTGTCCGTCTGTCACACTCAGATCTCGAAAACTAGAAGAGTCTTTTTATTTCTCGCTATTAACATAACGGACAGACAAACTGACAGAAAAAAAAAAAAAAAAAGCGTCTTTAATTCTTTTATATATATATATATTAAGTCTAACTAGCCCATCAAATGAAATGCTAAAAGAACAAACTCGGTGCACCAATGTCTATGATCCTTCGAGAAGCTGCTCGTATAGATGACATTTTTTAGTCTAACTAGGCCGTGTGACGTATTGGATTTTTTTTCCTTTGACGTCATATGGAAAAAATTCTTTAAAGGCTAAGACAACTCGGTATAGTAATGTTTATTAAACCTCGTAATGGGACTCGCATTTTAAAAAGACAATAGATTTAGATCTAATCTAGATTTTTTACACTAGAGCTAGATTTTTTACACTAGAGCTAGATTTTTTACACTAGATCTAGATTTTTTTTTCTTACACTAGAGCTAGATTTTTTTACACTAGATCTAGATTTTTTTTCTTACACGAGCTAGATTTTTAAAACTAGATTTTGATTTAAGTTCTAATTAAAATCATTATAGAATCTAGATCTAGAATTTCTTGGTCTAGTTTAGAATGTTTGTTGTTTTACATGTTTCGGATGTTCCTTCAGAGTTGTAGTCCAAACCTCCCGTAGGACGACGGGGGATGGGAGCGGGCAGGGTTTGAACCTGGAACTATCGATGATTCAAACGACAGTCCAGCGCGCAAACCGCCCTACCAGACAGCCATGATTTAGACTAGATCAAGATCTATAATTTTAATTTATAGGCTTAAAGTGTAGATTTTTTTCTAAAGTCTAGATTGTCAATATGTCAATATTGCAATGTTATAAAATACTAAAACTAATCTAGTTAGTAGTTTAATTTAGGTAGATCTACATCCTCATTCTAGTTCCATTTAGGCCTAAATGAAAATGCTCAATACCAAAAGATTATCTAAAATCGCTCTTCTGACATATTGTACATATCCGTTAGTTGTCATTCCGTAATGTGTAGGTATATTATCAATAGTAGGCTATTAGTTTGTAACCAAATTGTCATTAGATTAAGAGCAATGCCTGGTCGTGCGGTAAGCGCGCAGAACTGATTATCTCTACGGTATCGGTTTCATACCCTGCTCGATGCCATCCTCAGTCGACCAGCGAATATGCGGATTCGACAGAAATTCGTCTCCCACGGGGGCCGCCTCTGAGTTTGTGTGGCAACACAAACTCTCTTTGTAATCTTGTTTTGTATTGGAATTGTATAAACTTCGGAGGAGCAGTGGCTGAGTGACAAAGCGCTCGTCTTCCTAGGTTCGAATCTGGATGAAGACTGGGATTTCGAATTTCGGGATCTTTAGAGCGCCTCTGAGTCCTGAGTTCATAATGGGTACCTGACATAAATTGGAGGAAAGTAAAGGCGGTTGGTCGTTGTACTGGCCAAGTGACACCTTCGTTAACTTTGGGCCATAGAAATAGATGTAATTTACATCATCTGCTCTATAGATCGCAAGATCTGAAAGAAAGACTTTTACTAACTTCATTACATTTATCATAAAACCTTGTTGGATTTTGTTTCTGTAATATTACCATGACAAAACGTTTTTTTATTTCTCATAACATCCAGATAGTTTCTAAGTTGTTAGTCTCAGCAGTTGACTTGATATGCATTGATTACTAATGTGTGCTTTTTCTAGAAGGCTATTTCTATAAGTTTTGAGCTGAGACTCAACAAAAACATCTATGTGAGTATTTATTCGTGGCACATTGAAATACAAAATGAGGCTCCAAGAAATAGAGAGAGGAAAGAAAAACTGTCTTCCCTTCAACCTTGACCTGTGTAATGGGAAGGGGGTTTGGGGGGGGGAGGAGTAAGGACTAACCAAACCATTAAATTCTAGTGTAGCAGACTATGATTTGTGTTTCTCTGCTTAGTAATGAGTACTTGGTCAATATCCATTTAGACGCTTTGTCAATGTATTCGTTGAACTGTGCATGAAAAGAAAAAAGACATATCCCAGTGTTCAGTGCATGAAAAGAAAAAAGACATATCCCAGTGTTCAGTGCATGAAAAGAAAAAAGACATATCCCAGTGTTCAGTGCATGAAAAGAAAAAAGACATATCCCAGTGTTCAGTGCATGAAAAGAAAAAAGACATATCCCAGTGTTCAGTGCATGAAAAGAAAAAAGACATATCCCAGTGTTCAGTGCATGAAAAGAAAAAAGACATATCCCAGTGTTCAGTGCATGAAAAGAAAAAAGACATATCCCAGTGTTCAGTGCATGAAAAGAAAAAAGACATATCCCAGTGTTCAGTGCATGAAAAGAAAAAAGACATATCCCAGTGTTCAGTGCATGAAAAGAACAAAAGACATATCCCAGTGTTCAGTGCATGAAAAGAAAAAAGACATATCCCAGTGTTCAGTGCATGAAAAGAACAAAAGACATATCCCAGTGTTCAGTGCATGAAAAGAAAAAAGACATATCCCAGTGTTCAGTGCATGAAAAGAACAAAAGACATATCCCAGTGTTCAGTGCATGAAAAGAAAAAAGACATATCCCAGTGTTCAGTGCATGAAAAGAACAAAAGACATATCCCAGTGTTCAGTGCATGAAAAGAAAAAAGACATATCCCAGTGTTCAGTGCATGAAAAGAACAAAAGACATATCCCAGTGTTCAGTGCATGAAAAGAAAAAAGACATATCCCAGTGTTCAGTGCATGAAAAGAACAAAGACATACCAGTGTTCAATGTAATTGTTGAAGTTAAGAGTCATTTTGTACTACAAGTTAGATTTGAGTTGATCGAAAGATTTAGTTTACATTCTTAGCCTTACAAAATGGATGCCTATAAATACATTGTTGAGACAACGTACTCAAGTTTGACAATAAAACATTTTGTAGATATATACAGAACAAGTTTTGCTACTCTGTAAACATAGTTAGAAGTACGTCAACAAGTGGAGTTACCTGTAGTGTTACACTCTCGGCTGTTTGACTAGTCACCTGGAACAGTCTCCTAGTGACACTTGACCATTAGGTCACTTAATTAAATGGTACTTGGAACTTAAAAGAATAGCAAAATAAAAACAATGTTTTTAAAAATGAAGAAAGCCAGACAGATATAAGCTTTGCAAAAATACAATTTTGTTATCAGTTGAACCTAACTTTAATTGAACGTATACAATGTGTCCAAAAGTTCTAAAGCGAGACATGTAGCATGGGTACTGTCTGTGTGTGTGTGTGTGTGTGTGTGTGTGTGTGCACGTGTGCGCGCGCGCGTGTGTGTGTGTGTGTGTGTGTGTGTGTGGCTAACTCCACTCTAGCGTAGGTCGGGCATTGTAATACGATAACCAAATAACGCAAACCTATTTTGAGTATTACATAATTGTACAAGAGTACAAACATGAGGTGTAAACAAAAATATCCACGGACGGTGTTTATAGATTAAAATAATAAATCAATTTGTAAATACTACATCAGGTTTTTTGTAAAGGTGGCTAGCCCTAATTGAATGTTTAAGGAGACTATAATTGCTAGATAGCCCCATTCTTTTTATCCCTGTATGTCAGGTGTGGGCACCTTTACCTTTTTTTATTGAGGGCCGCATTTAAAAAATTCGAAGTGGGGGGCGCATATATATATATATAATTTATTGACAACGTAACTGCTGTACAATAACATTATAGATGCAAATAGGAACAACATTCACACACGTAACACATACACACTTACAACCTGCACTTTATAAATTTGACTTCAATGTACTTCTCGATGACGACAGCTGATCTTGTAACACTCTGACCGAAAGAAGAATGGAGTTTTTAAACTTTCTGTTTTAGTCCTCATGGAAAGGAGACGACCACTTTGTTCAGATCTTATGTAACAGTGGTTTAATGGGTGCAGGTTATCTTTAAGTATCGTGAGTGTTTTGAAAAGGCATCTTTCATGGAAAAGCTCTTCAAGAGATGGTAGATGTGTTCGAGTGGTATACGATGCTTTTTTAACGAGTCTATTTAGTCTATGTCCTTGTTCAAGAGAAGTGTTACCATACCAGAGCAGGTGATAGTTCATTTAGACTGCTGATAGTTGCTGTAGACAAAAGTTTAGTTATTGTTTTGTCAATTATACATTTTCTTAGCTTTCTAAGATATAAGAGTCGTTGATGAATTTTGGTGTAAAGGTTTTGACAGTGTTCACTCCATTTCAGTTTGTTGTGGATGGTTGTACCTAGGTATTTATATTCTTGCACTTGTTCTACGGTTTGGTTATTTATCTGAATTTCTGCAATATGGCCTTTATGTTTCCTAAAGTCAATTATCATTTCTTTAGTTTTCTGAACATTTAAAATTAGAAAGTTATCTATACACCATTGGTTAAAAGTGTTAATTGTTGAATGGTACAGATTTTCGTCACCTGCAATAAGGACAATGATTGCAGTATCGCCAGCAAATTTTATGATGGGAGTGTCAGCTGATAGGCTCTGAATGTCATTTGTGTATATGGTATCAATACTGGTGACAGGAGGAAATTCCAGCTACCCGTCGCCTCAGCGTGGCCCTCCGGTGGAAACGTCCAGGGGTGGACCTGGATAGGCTAAGAACGAGTAGCGAACCAGGCCTTCTAGCAGGTCTCCCTGGGTGAGCTTTTTTTTTTTTTATCTCACTCGGGGTGGGAATGGAACAAGTAACCTGCAACCCAGTCCAAAAAGTCCGTCACACCGTTCCACAATGGAGTCGTCATCAGTGTCCCGTTAGCTGGAGTGGCGGTCCCTGCACGGAACAGTGGCGGTTACAGTATTGGAATATGAGACAAGTTCCCCGCAGTTAGCACTGTTCTCGACCACTTGTGGATCTGTACGCAGCACGGCCCGGTCTGGCTCATTCAATCGATATGGCCGTCTACCGCTGGGAGGCCTCAGACAGGACACGGGATGAAGAATCCCAACGTCCAGGCCTGGTTGTTAGATAAAAGCCTTTCCAACAACCAATGGGATTCACGGCGCCTTCGGCGCCATCCTCTACTGGACTTGATTGAAGGGTGACAGGACGCACCCCAGCGGCGCTCCAGTGCTATGCTCTCTCGTGCCTGTAATATGTATGTGAGCTTGCGCTCCCTGAGCTAGTTTTATATATATTTTTGTGTATTCTATTTTTTTATAGGCTAGTGCCAAATGTATTATTTGTACTTCCGCTTTTTGTGTAAGTTAGGGTGGGGTGTATAAAAAGTTCGCCACGCTGTTTTAAAAACAGTTCAGTGTACAGTTGACCAGTGGTCAGTATAGTATGTCTGTGTGACAGCCGAAGATCTTTGTGGTCTGTCGTGTACTTATTTTATTCCTGTACCTGGGACGGTCTGTAAGTTTGCTATTGTTACTGCTTTTAGCTGCATAAAGTAACTGCTGTTTTAACTGTTGATTTTAACTGTTCTAGCCAGGCTGCTGTTGTAGATTTAATTTGTTTCTGTAGGTAATACTAGATACTAGTGTAGTGTTGCCTTAGAGTTCTATTAGTAAACTTAGTTATAGTCTGTTTCTGTTCTTAGTGAATAGATCTACAAATACTATAGTAAGGTACTAACTAAGGTGTTCTTTTTAGTTTTAGTTATGAGTTGGTTGTAGTAGTAGAATATTGTAGATCTAGACTAGTTTATGGTAGTTTGTTAGTGTAGATCTAGGTCTAGACTAGTGTAGTAGTTTTAATGATTTAGTTAGATAGTTGGGTTGATCAGTTTGTGTTAGATAGTTGGTTAGTTTGTTAATGTTTGTAGTGGTGTAGATTTAGAGGGTTTTAGTTAGTTGATGGGTTCAGTAGTAGTGGTTAGTCATTTTAGTGTATACGGTACATTTTATTATTGATTCATTTATTTTTATGTAAATAAAGTTTCTTTTGTTTATTTATCCTAACTAAAGTTTCGTTATCTTGTTTTCCTTTAGTTTAAATTAGTTATAGCTAGTTGTCTGGTTACTTAGGCGACTCTAGCCCCTTGGTCACCATACCGAGGTGCACAGATTGAGCCCACCCAGTAGCGTTAACATCTGCCTACTGTTGGTAAATTTTAATGTTGAGCAGTAAGAAAAGGTATCTCTCCCACTCGCGCCTGCCTGACCTGCTCACATGTACTTACAACTTAGAAAAAAAAAAAGCTTGCTGTGTATAACGTTTTTAATTCATATTTATACTGAATTATACATTTACATTTTATTTTTTAAACTCCCAATTTGAGAAATTACAACAAGAGTTAGCAATATCTTTAACTAATTTTTGGAAGTATAGACTCTTTACATCAAAAAATGTTCCCACAAATGTATAGTTGTACTTAATGTATAGTATTGAACTGTTTACACTCGTGCATAATGTTCAGGAACCGTGGAACAAAGTTACTAGTTGTTATCCTTGTGACTGCTTTAAATTATAGTCAGTAAGCATTGATCTGTTTTTATATTTGTTTATTTTCAATAAAAAAAAATTGTACATTGCTAAACTGGCAGAAACATGTGAAAGTTTAGCAGCATTTTTTTAAAGTGTGAAAATACAGCTTCTGGCACTAATAAAACACCCGCGAATGAAATGACTGGAACTGCTCTTATAGGTCATAATTTGCTTGGAGGTATGTCCTCTGGGGTAAAATCAGATTCTGCACTAAATGGTGAGCGAAGGGCCTTGAAAACCGGTTTCAAGTTCTTAACGTCTAAAAATTTGCTTTCAAATTCCACAATCATGGAACCCAAATAGTTAGAAATATTTGCACCATTCAGCAAAGGAAAATGACAAAGCCCGTTTTCACTTGCTTGCTTTGAAAACTTTGTTGAAACTATTTAACTAGCACATAGAGGTCATGTACAAACATCCCATTGCAATGCTCCCAATGAAAAACACAAAGTCTATATTCCACTCTTCATTCTAAATATTAGTAACAAAGTTACATCCAATGTCCGTCAAGGGACAAAACAATGTCCTCCTTGAGAATACTTGAAGTCTTGAAAAACTTGAATAACGTGAATGTCATTTCTCTATGACTTTGCCTATGCTAGTGCAGCCGATACTATTTGTGTTACTGAACATTGGATCTTATGTTTTCCATGTATTTGACCATTGAGATTCTAAAGTTAATAATATTTTATATTTGATATTTGTTTGCAGATTTGCGCAAACTTTCCCGTTAAAAATGTATGTTTGGGATATTGTTTTTTAATTTTTTTTTTTAAAAAGCTGTTTTTCGCAATCAGAGCACGGACGCCATCTTCTTCCAAACCAACTCAACACTTTTAACACAGTTCTTCATGGGATTGAATAAATACTGGTCTGAAATTGTGTCTTTGACTGAATATGTTTGGGAATATTACCTATAAGAATAATTTTCATTTACTTTAAACGTTTTAGAATGACGCGTAAATAGAATGTTGCTTTCGCCTCTTCATCTTAAGTCATAAGTATCAGAAGTTTCAATCATTTATATCGATATTTAAAAGTATTTTTTAAAATTCATTTTGCATTTTTTAAATATGTGTAATCTGTGGCCACAACTGATTTCTGTAGGTGTCCGCGGGCCGCATAAAACACATCTGCGGACCGCATGTGGCCCGAGGTTCGTAATTTGTCCACCCTTGATGTATGTTTATTAACCATTTGATGGTATTCGTTTGAAACGGAAGAGAGAGAGTTTGCTTTAGAAAATAATCTATTTGGTTGTACTGAAATAAAAGGAAAGGGGCGGGTAACAATAACAATTAGGTCTAAGTCTGTAGGGATGGTCACGAATTTATATTTCAACACATCTGCTAGTTATTCAATTTTTTCAAAGCTCAATCTATTTCTTTTATTTTCTGTATTTAAATTTTTTAAAATATGTCTCTCTTATTGATATTTACATATTTCAATTTCTAGACTAAGTCTGACATTTTAACTTATGAAGTAAATGTCATTATAAAACTGATAATTCAAGTGTTCATCACATTGTTCTGTTGTCTTCTGTATTGTGTACAAATGTTTACAACAGAAGGGAAAAAAAAGAAGTATCATTAAATATGAAGCAAGCAAAAGAAACATCAGTGTATGTATTTGTGCTTCTGCTATTACAATGAATGTCGAAACTGAATTGGAGAGCAGTTTAATAAATAGAAATAGAAATGTCTTAATTGATCATGGAATATTATCCTTCTTTGACCAATGCTTGGTTTGGTTCATAGTTGTTAAAGAAAGATAATACCATTAAATATATATCAAAACCTCTAATTAGACTTTCTTTAAATTACTATGAATATTGAAATCTGACATGAAAACAAAGCCCACAGATTCAAAACGAAACAATAGAACTGTTGGGCGATACAGTTGACAAAAAAATACTGGTACCATAGAAAGTCCTATGCGCGGCATTTTTCTTTTTCAAAATCAACGTATTTTACGGGACTATCATTGACATTGTTTCACAGTTTCAGTCAGTTTCAGAATTTACTTAGGAGGCAAGAAAAATGTTCGATCTATTTTCTGTTAAATAATGGAAATAGAATTAAATTATAGTGTTTGTATCAATATTTCAAAGTTTTCACCTAGAAGTGTTTTAGGCATATAAAAAACATTTCTTTATTCATTTGAAACATCTTGAAGTCGTTTTATTCTGTTAAGAAATTGTACAAACATTAACTTTTAAGACACTATTACTTGTCTGAGTTCTAACTAAATCACACACAATGACAATGTTACTAATTACTTATAAAAAAAGGTACACTACCTAGATTGGAAGGTCCTTTAGTAAATGTAACGATACATTCAAATTTCACAATTGTTTTGTCTCACTTGAAATTCATCTTATTGCACATATTCTTGCACCCTGGCCCACGGGCACCTTGCTACGCCACTGCTAATGGGTTCCTGACATTAGTTAGGGAAAGTAAAGCGATTATTCGTTGTGCTGAACACATGAAACCCTAGTTAATCGTCAGCCACAGAAACAGATGACCTCTACATCATATGCCCTATAGATCACAAGGTCTGAAAGGGGAACTTTCCTTTACTATGTATTTAATTATTTATGCTTCATTAAAATGTATGCATTAAACAGCTTAGTTTCACAAGAGCGTTCTAGAATTTCCTTATCTTTATTCATACTTTGAAAGGTTTCTACTATCTTAACATTTTCTTCATAGTTAAGGCTGTTATTTCTCATTAGCCAGAGTTTCAACTGTAAAGCTGACTGACAAACTTAGCTGGCTGTAGACATGTACGTAGAGTCATCAGTTAGATGGCTGTAGACATGTACGTAGAGTCAACAGTTAGCTGGCTGTAGACATGTACGTAGAGTCAACAGTTAGATGTCTGTAGACATGTAAGTAAAGTCAACAGTTAGATGGCTGTAGACATGTACGTAGAATCAACCGTTAGATGGCTGTAGACATGTACGTAGAGTCAACAGTTAGATGGATGTAGACATGTACGTAGAATCAACAGTTAGATGGCTGTAGACATGTACGTAGAGTCAACAGTTAGATGGATGTAGACATGTACGTAGAGTCAACAGTTAGATGGCTGTAGACATGTACGTAGAGTCAACAGTTAGCTGGCTGTAGACATGTACGTAGAGTCAACAGTTAGATGGCTGTAGACATGTACGTAGAATCAACAGTTAGATGGCTGTAGACATGTACGTAGAGTCAACAGTTAGCTGGCTGTAGACATGTACGTAGAATCAACAGTTAGATGGCTGTAGACATGTACGTAGAGTCAACAGTTAGATGGCTGTAGACATGTACGTAGAGTCAACAGTTAGATGGCTGTAGACATGTACGTAGAGTCAACAGTTAGATGGCTGTAGACATGTACGTAGAATCAACAGTTAGATGGCTGTAGACATGTACGTAGAGTCAACAGTTAGATGGCTGTAGACATGTACGTAGAGTCAACAGTTAGATGGATGTAGACATGTACGTAGAGTCAGCAGTTAGATGGCAGTAGACATGTACGTAGAGTCAACAGTTAAATGGCTGTAGACATGTACGTAGAATCAACAGTTAGATGGCTGTAGACATGTACGTATAGTCAACAGTTAGATAGATGTAGACATGTACGTAGAGTCAACAGTTAGATGGCTGTAGACATGTACGTAGAGTCAACAGTTAGCTGGCTGTAGACATGTACGTAGAGTCAACAGTTAGATGGCTGTAGACATGTACGTAGAATCAACAGTTAGATGGCTGTAGACATGTACGTAGAGTCAACAGTTAGCTGGCTGTAGACATGTACGTAGAATCAACAGTTAGATGGCTGTAGACATGTACGTAGAGTCAACAGTTAGATGGCTGTAGACATGTACGTAGAGTCAACAGTTAGATGGCTGTAGACATGTACGTAGAGTCAACAGTTAGCTGGCTGTAGACATGTACGTAGAGTCAACAGTTAGCTGGCTGTAGACATGTACGTAGAGTCAACAGTTAGATGGCTGTAGACATGTACGTAGAGTCAACAGTTAGATGGCTGTAGACATGTACGTAGAGTCAACAGTTAGATGGCTGTAGACATGTACGTAGAATCAACAGTTAGATGGCTGTAGACATGTACGTAGAGTCAACAGTTAGATGGCTGTAGACATGTACGTAGAGTCAACAGTTAGATGGCTGTAGACATGTACGTAGAGTCAACAGTTAGATGGCTGTGGAAAAGTATGTAGTTATTCAAGTGCTTTACAGATGTGCAGAGAGCGGTTATAAGTTGTATATAATATTGGTAAACAATATTTTATCCCCCAATTCTTTATTTGAATATATATATGTTTTTCTCTCTCTCTCTCTTTTAACAGTTATCTCTCTTTTATTTCTCTGTTTATTTCACACTTTTTAAAGTTTTGCGTCTCGTTCAATCATTCAACGAACTATCATTTCAATTGAGAAAGCTAGGAGAGTAAACTGCTACAACTTACATTACATCAATTGTCACAACTTACATTACATCAATTGTCACAACTTACATTACATCAACTGTCAAAACTTACATTACATCAATTGTCACAACTTACATTACATCAATTGTCACAACTTACATTACATCCATTATCACAACTTACATTACATCAATTGTCACAACTTACATTACATCAATTGTCACAACTTACATTACATCAATTGTCAAAACTTACATTACTTCAATTGTCACAACTTACATTACATCAATTGTCACAACTTACATTACATCCATTATCACAACTTACATTACATCAATTGTCACAACTTACATTACATCCATTGTCACAACTTACATTACATCAATTGTCACAACTTACATTACATCAATTGTCACAACTTACATTACATCAATTGTCACAACTTACATTACATCCATTGTCACAACTTACATTACATCAATTGTCACAACTTACATTACATCAATTGTCACAACTTACATTACATCAATTGTCACAACTTACATTACATCAATTGTCACAACTTACATTACATCAATTGTCACAGCTTACATTACACCAATTGTCACAACTTACATTACATCAATTGTCACAACTTACATTACATCAATTGTCACAACTTACATTACATCAATTGTCAAAACTTACATTACATCAATTGTCACAACTTACATTACATCAATTGTCACAAGTTACATTACATCCATTATCACAACTTACATTACATCAATTGTCACAACTTACATTACATCCATTGTCACAACTTACATTACATCCATTGTCACAACTTACATTACATCAATTGTCACAACTTACATTACATCAATTGTCACAACTTACATTACATCAATTGTCACAACTTACATTACATCCATTGTCACAACTTACATTACATCAATTGTCACAACTTACATTACATTAATTGTCACAACTTAAATTACATCAATTGTCACAACTTACATTACATCAATTGTCACAACTTACATTACATCAATTGTCACAACTTACATTACACCAATTGTCACAACTTACATTACATTAATAGTCACAACTTACATTACATCAATTGTCACAACTTACGTTACATCAATTGTCACATGCTAATGCTAGATCTAGACCCAAAAAAAATTCCATTCAATGTCACATGGAAAGTTACAAATAATGCAACATTTAATGTTGCATAGGATATCAATTGTAATATAATGTCGCATTATACATATAATCAGTGCCATACCATTAGGGGTAGCCGTCTGGAGTTAAAGCGCATAGGGGTCCAAAAATATGTTTCAAAGCAGTATATAAAATATGTATTATTGCTGTCGCTACATTATTCAACTTTGTATCAAATATATTGTTAGATTTGTATTGCTCATTGACGACAGTTCTTGGGCAGATATGAATCACGTACAACATGGGGGAATGGAGGGAGGAGGGGCAGCGACAGACGCAACGGCCCACTAACGGCCCACTAACGGCCCACTAACTGCCCACTAACGGCCCACTAACTGCCCACTAACGGCCCACTAACGGCCCACTAACGGCCCACTAACGAGCCACTAACGGCCCAGGGCATCTGGCACCCTCGGTATTGCCACTGCATATAATATCACTTCTAATAGCACATGCAATGCCACATTTCAAGTAAAACCTTATGTCATACATAATGTTACATTTAATGCCAATTATAATGAAACATCTAATGTCAAACCTACAGACGAGATGGCCACCTAGTTTTAACGTCAGTGTGTTCAAGTGTGGACTATTTTTATTCCCTAATTTCTGTGGGTGGTCTAAGTGACTAGACAAGTTGACATTCAATTAGTGGAGACGTGTTTGTAGAGTTAACACCCCTGGCTTGTCTACCAGGCTTTCTACGACTTTGGTTTTTAGCTGATCTATCAATGGAAGTAAGATTTGTCATTGATGGTAGTGCTTATTAGTTGAAGCTCAGGCTGGTAATATTGAAACCTGCATTACTCATGAAACAGATGACCCACTGGTGGACCCTTCGGGGTCTAAATTTGTGTACAAACTCTACCTCTCTTTGTAATTTTGTTTTATATAAACTATGTATCATTGTTAAAAAGTAAACAGTTTTGATTTGAGGATGATCCCGTTCAGGATGAGGACCTCGCAGTCACAGACGTAACTCTGACCCTTACGCTCACAGAGGTAATAGAGTGTAGTGTACATTGGAAGGAAAATTTAAGAATAATTGAACTACAAATGAACAAACAATTAACTCTGACAAGTCCATTAATGAACACTTCGTATTGTTAATAAAAGTTAGAACATATTCCAATAATAACTACATTCTAGATTGAAGTAATTTAGTTTTGAATTTTTTCAACTTACAACACGCTTAGCATACATAGACGTATAAGCTAAATAGATATTTTGTATTGTAAACCACATCTTATAATCACATGATGGTTTGTAAACAATGTCCGTACAACTAACGATTGGAACCCTAGTAACATGTCAATTGTATTATCATTTGAACACAAAGGTCGTGTGTGTGAATATTTGACAAATATGCACAAGGTCATGCTACAATTTCGAGGAAAGCAATATTTATTCGTTTGTATGTATCACTAAAATGTTTGTAGTGCCCATATAAAAGGAGAGACAATCCATCTTTACATTGCTATCATTTTATTGAGTTATCTCTCTTCTTCCCTAACGTTTATTATTGGAGATTTTGCCTGATGGGTGAATAACTAGTACTAGCTTGATTCATTTGTGTACTGTGTAGATCTATCTGTACAAAATATCTGGGGAAACTTGATACGCTATGAATATTTAAAAAAAAATTAAGTTAATAAATTTGTGCCGTTTTCAGCATTAAAGAAATAAATTATTTAATTCGTCTGTTTCTAGTAATATGGAGAGAGGGGACGGCGTAGAAGTGACCTCTATGACGATGGAGAAACTAGATAGATATTTGAAAGAAAGAAATGAAAGAAATACACACAGGATATAGTTTACACCGAATGAAAATGTATTAACTATTTTTAATCAATCGTGCTATTAATTTAGAATATATATATTGGTCTCCTTCAGTCGTACAGCGACTAGGGTTCATCTCGAACACTTTTTCATGTGGCTGTGGAGCCCTATTTTGGAGAGACACTCCCGTCCACATATATTGCAAGTCAAAGTGGCTCTTGCTTTGGTGGTAGAGGAGCTGGCCATTTTCCGTGGGGCACGCTTTTCTTCAAGAGTCGAGGCCCATGTTATCTCACTGTCTATAGCTTTCTTGGTCACCGTCTCTCTCCAACTAGTGCGGTCCAAGGTTAATTCTTCCCAGTGGTCAGTATCAATGTGCACTGATTTTCAATCCCTTTTTATCACATCAACGTAACGGAGGTGGGATTGACCAGTTTTTGTTGAGCCAGAAGCAAGTTGCCCGTACAGAATGATTTTCGGGATGCGATTGTCCTCCATCCGGCGGAAATGTCTGAGCTAGCGCAGGCGGCGTTGCTTGAGGACCGTAAAGATGCTTGGAAGACCCGTTCTCGCGAGGATCTCAGTATTACACACTCTTTCTTTCCGTGTTATTTTTAAGATTCTTCGAAGGCAGCGCAAGTAGAATAAGTTAAGTTTTCTCTTTTGCTTTGTGTAGGTTGTCCACGACTCACTGCCGCACAGTAGCCTGCTAAGAACGCATGCCTTGTAGATCTCCATTTGGTCGCTGTGGTGAGCTTCTGGTTTTCCCAAACTCTTGGTCCGAGTCTAGCGAAGTTTGATGCGGCCTTCCCTATACGTTTTTCAATCTCCTCTTCTAGTGACAGGTCACCTTGGATTGTACATCCAAGTAAGCAGAATTCGTTTACGGCATCTAGCTAGTTATCGTCAATAAGGATGGATGTTGGTGCTGCAGCGGATGGTCCCATAACATTAGTTTTCTTTGTGCTAATGGTTAGGCCATACTCTTTGCAAGCCTTAGAGAAGCAGGACATTAGTGACTGAAGCCCCTCTTGTGAGTGTGCCACTACCGCGAAGAGCATATCTCTTATGATGGTGGTTCTGATTTTAGTTTTGGCCCTCAGTCTAGCAATATTTAGAAGTTTGTTATCAAATCTGGAATGAAGATATCCCGGGCATGCTACCCTGCCTCATAGTGAAGCCCGGGTGGAAACGATCGTAAGAGGAAACGATTAGGCTAAAGAGTAGCAAAACAAGACTCCCGTGGGGGTGCCTAAGGGGGTGCGAGAGCATCCTCATTGCACTGTGCGGAGTTATAAAAAGCTCCCACAACCTTGTCGCAATCCAGGCGGCGCTCCTCAAGGGGCAGTTACATAAATGGCGTGTCCTGCACGGTTAGGCTGGTATAGAAAAGGAAAGTGGCAGGAGTCCCGGTGCACGCGGTCTCTGGCCGCAAGTCTGACACCCCGCCAGAGTCATTCAGGCCGTGAAAGGGAGCTCTTGTTCACTTTTGCTGGCTTAAAGTTCAAAGAGCCGGTGGATTTGTCAAACGCGTGGTGGATTAGCATTGAAAAGAGTATTCCAAAGAGGGTTGGGGGTCAGGACATCACCATAGACAATGCCCAGGCTTTCAATTTATAATAGATCTAGACTAACAATAATAAATTTGTGCTAGTGGAAATATTTTTATAAATTGTTTTTGTTGAGCGGAACTGACATGCTTATAGACTGTTCAGTGCAATAAGTTCAATCATTTTTGTGGCTCACTTTTGAGGGAGAAGGGAGGGAAGTATCTGGGAAAAGGTTTCAATTCACATTTTTTACAAATTTGTTTTGAGTCTGTATTCCAACTAGAGGTCTCAAGCCACTGAGCTAAATAAGTACTTAGAAAAGTAAACTTTTTTTTGCTTTATCGAAAAAAACAACTGTTTTCTCACACACGGCTTATCTTCCATTAGCTTGGACATATAACACAATTATTTAATTATAACTTATTGATTAACTAATTGGTCATTCTACATACATACATTCATTCATGTGTTGTCATTGACAATGAATATTTCTGCAAAGTTTTAACTTGATCCGAGAATGGGAAGTTGGAGATATACATGATTCCACCAAAAGTGAGTTGATAGAAGCTTGTTAAAAAAAAGGGCCACTAGCTAGCAGTAATCGTGTATATTTGAAAATGAAGTATTATTCTTCACATATTAACTTGGCTAGAGTGATCTCTGAATTGAGCGTCCTTTACATTACATATATAATTATTTGTTTTAAACTCTTTTCCAATCTTCCTCGTTATTCATTACTTTTTCCTTATATCACCTCCACATTCTTTGTGTCGCTTTCCCTTCTATATTTATTCAACTGTATCTTTTTGCTTAACGATATTAGACTGGATCCTACAATGAAAATTAAAACAAACGATAGATTGCTGTGATTATCTTTAATAAAAAAAAAGGAACATCTTCATTTAACAAGTCCTGTAGCACTGTAATTTAAACCAGATAAAGCTCCACTGTGGACGTGATCCACCCATTTCCAGCTATAGCCCAGGATATTGACCTGGGCCCCACTGCTCCCTGGACACGTACTAACATTGTATGTAAATTTGGTTATGAAGCTGTGTGAATCATCTTCCCGAATCTTGTCCATCCATCGGCCGAGTGTGATTTGCTTCGGACATCCATGAGGGTGGGACACTATAAAGGCAAGCTTGTCCTCGTCCCTTGTCCGCCTGTATTTGGTGTAGACCTTGTCTCTGAGCTCATGGCAACGCTCAATCATCGGGCACAGTTTAGCTGCCAGAATGTCATCACAGGTCACGCATCTTAGAAGGGTCCAGTCTTCTTTTTGAAATACTTGACCCAACGTGACCTTGTCCAGAATGACCTCTGGGCAGTTGTCTTCGTCGTAGAACAATCGAAAGGAGGTGTGGTCTGCCTCAGCCTCATCGTAGACGACATGCCTCGCCGTCCAAATCACTATTTCCCACCAAATGATTTTAGGCGTGGACGACCCTTGACACCTACGACACGTGCAGGAAGTGACGTTCAGCTCGTGCATATCTCCGTACTGACTCCGCCCATTATTGTAGCTTACAATCTCACGTATCCTTCCCGACCCCACTCTTGTGTATTTACTTCCTCTCAAATCAAAGTAAGGATAAGGGGCTTTAGAATCCGGCCAAAACTCTTGCCTCTGTGGGCTGGTCAGCTTGACATCCACTCTGACGGTCAAATCTGCTTCAGCTTTGATGACATCCAGTAGATCCTGGTCACGATGGCCATCAGGTAAATGCAGCAAGTTGAATGCTGCAACAGGTATAAAATCAACGTGTCCTGGATTCTTGGTGCAATTAGAGCGATGCTTATGAAGATCAGCTTCAGCACCTTCAGACTCCTGGAGTTCTGTGTGACCTGGGAAAAAAAGAGATTTTCTTAAGTCTGTTATTTATCAAAGTTTAAAGCTTTTGTAGTGTACTTTCTGAGCAGGATTATCATACAATGTTGTAATAAGCCTTATATTTCAGTGTAAAAACATACATGAAATTATTCTATCTAAACAATAATAACAAATACAAGAGACAATGTCACCATAAAGTAAGTCGAGCCATTGAACTGAGGATTCTTTCCCTTGGCTTGTGGCAGCATCTAAGTGTAATGAAAAGATTGTTCTTATACATGCAGTTCAAATAAAACCCATTTAAAAACAATTAAAATTAGAATACATTTGTATAACAATCTAGATGCTGGTGTGCACATGTGGAGTACACCAATCAATGTCTAATTATCTATCTATGTATTTTCCAAACCTGTATCTTGAGATCCAGATGTCCCAATAGTTGACTCCATGTGTTAAGAATAACTGTATAGCAAACATTAACAAAATAAACGTGTTCATAGATAATACAAATCTAACTATGTACACACAAAATGTTTCTATACATCCCTGACTAGAAAAAGACATGAACTAGTTAGTAAACCGCACTTAGAGTATTTAGTTACTTTGAGTTAACATATACAGTCCTATGCATTGGATATTTCTCGTATCAGAGGCGGCTTTAGTGGGTAGCGAGTAGGGCAACCCATCGTACAAATATTCATTGCCCTGATATGACACTCACCCAGGACCCCGCGCACAGCCAAGGCTGTCTCTGCTTGTATTGCTTATTATGTTTACATTATTATCTTGATCGAAGCTTTTGCCAAACAATTTGAACACAGAAGTACAAGGCACTCATTTTGTGATGTAGTTTTTTTTTTTATAATCAGATCACAATGGCCAGAAAGTGAACAATATTGTAAGAATATATGTCACTGCGGCTTAAAATTAATTTTCTTTCAATTATTTTTTCTAGATGTAAATATTGATTTAAAACTGATTTCATCTTTGTGTCTAGACTTTGGTTAAACAGAAAAGATTGTGTACTTTTAGCAGCTCTCGTTGGGAAAGTCTCTATTGCTTTTGTCCTGTAAGTCTATCACATTTAAATCTGAAATACCAAAAAGAGATGTTTAGAGTTTAGACTGTGATATTTTCATCTCTAGTCTATTGATATCAATTGATCCTTAGAAGTATGCCACGGGCATAAGATGAAGCTTATCTAACAGAAGGAACCGCAAAATCCCTGCCATATTACTCAATACTGCAGAAATAACATACTTTTTCTAGGCAGGGTTACATATATGCATGTTTTTCGTATTTTCTATATAGATCAAACAAAATTAACTAATTTTTTTTCGATTAGTGTATTTTCATCGAGTATGAATAATTATACAAAATTTCACATTGATCAGATGAAGGAAAGTGGGAAATAAAACGTGTACAATACATAATAAGGGAAATAACTCAACATATACAGTAACATCTCCCAGTAACTAGCATTTACTTACCTACCAAAAAATAATTAATTACAAATACATAATTAATAAATTGATTAATGTTTTTATTTATTAATGGTTGGTTAGATATAATAAATAATTGTTGAAAAGTTTCAACTTAATCGAAGAATAATGTATGCAAACATTTACCAGACAGATAGACATATTTCATTACGAATTTTTGGTATAATCGAACTAATTATATACGCAGTTGTGTGGTGCTCAGCTGATTATAATGTCTGTACAAATATCTACATTTAGGCTTATAAAATCTTTCAAATAGTCTTCCTGGACGAGACGGTACAGTTTTATTTTTCTATTTCAATCCAATGTACTTTTACGATGCTACAAAACAACACACCCACACACCCACACAGACGGGAACCAAAGTAGTTCAATTTGTTTCTCAAACTTCAACCATCTGTTCTCTTAGCCTACACACAACTAACTGTGTACTGGCAGTTACATTTCGACATTCACAACACGTAACTTCTTATTTGTAACTACACAATAACATACACCAATGTTGATATACTTACTGGTGTGTAACTTCAAATCTATTTATATCCTCAGTCCAAACTTAAGCCTTGGCTCCTCCAGCAAACTTTTCTTTACGCATCAGGACACACAGACGTCTTTCCTGTGTTGTGACGGTACAGTCAGGGGTGCAACAATATTTTTCTAAGAAAAAACAAACTACTCGGCTGGAAATTTCAATGTCACAGAAGAAGGTTCTCAAAACGTATTAAGAGGCGGGGGTAAATATATGTCGTAACTTTGGACAGGTTGAACTCTTCAGATAACTTAAAAGCTTATTCAATTTCAAATACCATTTGAATCCCACAAAAACTTGACATTCTGAGTTGATTTTTACAAAGCTAATATCAAGTCACTCTGTCTGTCTGTCCGGTAAAAAGTGTGTACACGTTATTTCTCCCGACACCCATTCTCGGATCAAGCTGAAACTTCGCACAATTATTCATTGACATATATAAGATATAAATCAATAAAAAAATTAACCAATTAGACAATTGAAATGAAATCCCTCCCCCGCAGAGGGGGGGGGGAAGGAATTCATTTACTGATTTTTTGCTTTCATTTTGTTTATTTTAGGTGAGATTTTAATACTAAATCATCACTTACCACAGCACAGCCAAGGGGGTTTTGAGTTTTAAAAACCCTACCAGGGGGTTTGAGTTTAAAAAAACTCTATCAGGGTGTTCTGAGATAAAAATCCCTCTACCAGGGGGTTTTGAGTTTTAAACCCCCTACCAGGGGTTTTACAGTTATAGCCCCCTCTTCTATAAACAAAACTAAAAAAATGCAAACGACAAACCCCAATTTCCTAGAAAACAGCTAAGGAAGATTTTGACTTTAAAACCCCTCCAAAAATTACGATAAACACCCTCTTAATATAAAAAAAGCAAATTACACATTCAAAATTCTATGAGCCAAAAGGGTTTTGAGTTAAATCCCTCCCCCCTCCAGTTGAGGTTTGAAGCTAAAAAGTTCCTATTCAATATTTAAAAAAAAGCAAATTACACACTATAAAATCTATGAGCATAGCCAGCCAGAGTACTACAGTATGGTGTTGTCAGCGACAGTACTTAGATCTAATCGCCAGAGTACTACAGTATGGTGTTGTCAGCGACAGTACTTAGATCTAACTAATCAATGTAGACTGTATGCGTGTTTCTGATGGGGTGGGAGCCGAATAATTTGGTTGTGAAGACTGATTGGGATTCTGATAAAATCTCGAGGTGGTCTGTCCTAGTTCAAGGGAATAGAGGTGTAAATGAGACAGAAAAGTTGTGAACTTTTTAGAGAGTTCTATTTTGGTTCAATAATCATTTCCCTAGTGTCTCTACTAGTGTCAAGTGGTCTTTGAGTAAATTTAAAAAATGAAAGTTCAATTCAGGATTGTTTTGAAAGAAGCTTGTTAATGTTTATTTCTGTTTAATATTAAGAATTTAATGTTGCGAGTTAGAACCAACCACCGAGTACTAAAAATGTCAAATCGGCCCAGGTATTACCCTACGACAAGCCAAAAATAGTGTGCCATATAATAATGGTTATGATAAGTACCTGCCCTCGTATGTACACTTTTGAAAATGCAAGGAACTCAATACATGCTTGGGTTGATCTAACTTATAGTTCAACATATAGGGATGCTGGTATTTTTTAAAAATATTATCTCAATGCTTAGGAGCACAACCTTAATTATTCTGTGAGTTGCTTTATTTCATTTCTAACACAACGAGTCTCAAACAATAAATTATTGAACAGGATGTTTGTACAGCATATATCAAACTCTTAGGTCCCACAATGGAATTCATGAACTTTTAATTAACTAATAAATGTTTTTAAAGCTCAGGTCTTTCTCATTCTTATGTGATTTGTATGTTTCAATCCCAATAGATGTAAAGTACAGTATAAAAAAATATATTTTAAAAAAACTTTACAATTTTTTTTTACTTTAATTTTCTAAAAAAAAAACAACACAACATATTGAAAAGCTTGAAAGTTAGAAAAAATATGGTAGAAAATATATCAAACACATTTTCAGGTACTTTTTAAGGAAATGTCAAACTAGGGAGAAAAAAAAAGATTCAACAATACATTGTTATATGTGTGTGTGTGTGTGACATTCATGCTTCTAAATACAAATTACAATAAAAACTTTTGTTTGTGCTCAATGTAAGAGATTGATTATCATGATTGCCATCATACTAAAATAAGTCATTTACCACACCTACAGTAGTTTCTGTGACCTCTAGTATACAAAGGTATTAAAAGGCCAGCACAATGACCAAATGTTAGATGTATCAAAGTTGGGAGCACTCCGATAAATTATAAAACTCAATTGGATTTGAACCTGGGTCCCTCAGACAACCAAACACTCTACTAATTTGTTTTATGTCGTACACATAAATGTAGTGGCAAACAAATAATCTATTGATGTCCCAGTGTTGAGAATAAGATATTCTTGCTAATAATAGTGCAACATAGAAATAACAAGGTTACAAAGACAGTTTGTGTGGAAACACAAACTTAAAATCGGCCCCCGAAGTGGTCCACCCAGGCAGGCTTCAATATTTTCAGAAAGAACATCCAAATGAAATTATATCAAAGACGAATGAGAGATAAGAATGGAGAAAGAAGGTTGACAGATCGTGTGTAATGCACCAATGGTGCTGCAGATCAAAGGATAGGTGCAAGTGAATGCAAAGTTAGATGTGAACCTGGCCTAATTAGTTCCCCTTTCAGACCTTGTGGTCTATAGGGCAGATGATGTAAAGTTCACCTGTTTTTGTGGCCTACGGTTAACGAGGGTGTCATGTAGCCAGCACAACGACCAACCGCCTTTACTTTTCCCCAACTAATGTCAGGTACCCATTAGAGCTGGGTAGACTCAGAGGCGCCCAAGGATTCCGAAGTTGAAAAACCCAGTCTTCACCAGGATTCGAACCCGGAAATTAAAATTAGGTCTAACTTACAATGCATACTAATTAGCTTTTTCTCTTTAAAAAACTGCTTGCATAACTGATTTTAAAAATTAGATTTTTCGCTTTCAGTAAAAAAAAGTAGCCGTTGCATCAGAACTTTGAATGGTCTAAAATATTGTGATGTCGGATTTTCAATATCTTTTCTAGTTTACGAGATCTAAGCGGGACGGACGGACAGACAGACAGACATTTCGCACAAAACTAATAGCGTCTTTTCCTCTTTCGGGGGCCGCTAAAAAAAAAATCAAACAAAGCATTAGGGTTTATTAAAAGAAATTTTTATAAATCAAATAAGAACATAAAACTAAAATGTTATTTAACCTTGGTTAGGCCAATAATAGAATATGCATCCACCGTTCGGTACCCCTCAACTCAAGAAAACATTAAGAAACTGGAACAGACACAAAAAATAGCAGTGAGATTCATAACAAATGAGTATTCACATTTGACTAGAGTAACACCTTTAGTAAAATCACTAAATTTCGAAAGCCTTCAGGACAGAAGACTCAAAAGTAAAGTAGCAATTATACATAAAACACTGAACCATAATCTTCAAATACAAAAACAAAATTTAATAAAATACTCTGAAAGACACAACGATAAAGGCACATTCCTCGTCCCATATGCTAGGACAAATTTGTACAAATACTCCTTCTTCCCTAGTGCTATTAGAGCATGGAATGGGTTGCCTGAGCTAGCCATGAAAACCAGTGACTTGGCAGAATTTAGGTCATTGGTTAATATGCATGTCTAAATGCATGACGCGTAGGACGTAATCATCTTCTTTTTGAAGTTACGTCTGTATTATATAAGATAAGATAAGATACGTGACACAATTATATTATGTAATTCTCTATTCATTTAAATGCTAATTGGTTTCTTAATGATTTGATCTAAACTTAAGTTGTGTAAAGTTTCTATGAAAAGCTCATATGTGTCCTTAAGGTTTTGGTGTTTATCTATGATTTGTGTTTTACAATTTATATCAGGCTGGTTAGAATCACCCATAATCCAAAAAAAAAAAAAAAAACCTGCATTTTTATTTGTCTCTTTAAGTGTAGTAATCTGATTACATAGTTCCTGCATGTATTCTAAACTAGAATTTGGTGGTCTGTAAATACTGCCTATTATTAGGGATGTTGAGGTGGTATTAATTTTACAAAATGTTGATTCTATATTTTTTGAGTTAGGTAAGGTAATTTCTTCTGCTATAAGAGTGTTTTTTATTGCTAAAAGAACTCCTCCATGATTATCACCCCTATCTTTTCTAAAAATTTCATAATTACTATTGAAAATATCTGCATTATAAATTTCAGGATGTAGCCAAGTTTCTGTTCCTGCAATTATGTCTGGTTTCTCACGTTCTAATAAAATGTCTAAGTCTGCTGTTTTGTTCCTAATGCTTTGAAAATTTATTACTAAGGTTTTAAGGTATTTTGGTATTACTTCTTTAGTAGGTTTATTTAATGATGCTGTTTTATTAGTTTTACAGATTTAATATCAATTTAATAAACCAAAGTATACCTTAAACTAAACTATGTCAAGTACGGGATAACGGACTGCAGGTGTCGGAAATAGCCATGACACACGTCAGTCAAGTAGCGTGACACCTCACAGGAAGTGATTTTGATTGGTTGAAGAAAATAATTTCATTGGTTAAGCCAAATGTGAAATTGAAAGTTAGAAAATGCGCCAACGAGAACCTTTCGTCGGAATGTAAATTTTGTAGATATAGAACTTATTATAGTTTTGAGTTAGAATTTGTAGAGACAAGTCTCTTGTATTTTATTAGATCTAGGAGATCATTGGAATATTTTATTATTGGGCTTCTAATGAAGTTATTCAACAGATACAGTTTTATTTCTGTACATATATATATATATATATACATATATAAGACACACTTAGATCTAGAGATATACATCTACAGAATCCCCGGAGCCTCACAGTAACTTCTTGTAACATCTGACATCTCAAGAAAGAGTCTACAAATTTAGCACTTCTCAGCACTATCAATGAATTAGCACTTCCATCAACAACAAGAAACCTGTAACATATTCGAGCAACTTCAACAACGAGCAAGAAAAAGATTCCTGACCAAATGCTTGCTACCCTTGAAGTAAATACAAATATTCAATCATGCTGACTCCTGTAATAAGACGGATGACAGCTTTGATAAAGTACTAAACATAAATGTACTATGTATATCAATACGCAGAAGTCTAACACAATGTTTCTCAAACTGGGACAATTAGTTTTAATATTAATGATTACAATTTATATATTATATTGCCAATGATAAAAAAAAAATATTGTAAGCAAGAGACCATTTCATGTTCTGAGTAAAACTTTGTCAAATGCATAAAACCTTTTTCTCCAATCCTTCAACAGTATCAACTCAAGTCTTTTTGAAGAAAGTATTTCAAAACATCGACGTCTCCGCTAGCCGAATTCTTCTCCACTTTTTCATGTCAAATTTCTACCGTCCATCGTGTGTGAGTAGGTAGAAGTTTAACCCAACAGACAGATGTACGTGCGCTGTGTGTACGTCCAAAGTCCCTCGCAAACATATTTTGGCCAGTGCTGCCTTCTTCTAGGGTAGACATTTGACATGTGTATTGACACGTCCCCCATCCTTTTTAAAAAAAATTAACTTTTATGACATTCGATTTTCTTAAAATAAGTTCTTTTAAAAATGTTTACAGAAGAAAGGATTTCTGAAGCTGAAAACACAGAACCATCTGTTGAATCTTACAACTCTCCCGCAGACTTCTGGCTAGAGGATTTATTTGTATCATCTCAAATATTATCTTCAGAGAAACATTTTTTCTAGTAGACAAAAAGAATTTAAAGTTATCTCTGAAATACTTTTTTTTTTCGGAAAAAAAATACTAAAAGGACTTGGTTTAATAATCTCTAATTACGTGCATTAGGATTCAAAGTATATCATGAATTTGCAGGCTAAGGTACGGGGGACGAACACATATTTTACTCTAGGGGGTTTTACAGGTTTAAAGTTTGAGAAAACTGGTCTAACCTCTTTAATCTGTGAACTTCTGAATTGACCTTGTAGTGTGACAATAAAACTTCAGATTGAAAGTATCAGTGCAATAGTAGACGCAGCCAACAGCAACCTTGTATTTTGAGAATATAGCTTGATACTTTTATCCGTCTATCTATTTCTGTATGTCTGAAAGTTTGTCTTTATGTATATATGTAGGCCTATGTATGAAAGCTAATACGTTGTAGCCTATGTATGTAAGCTAATACGTATCT
>JAZGLO010006195.1:0-22225 GCA_036873155.1 Biomphalaria sudanica
TAATTCTCAAAGTGACTGATTTTTTGGACAAGGGAAGTTATAATTCCTTTGTTACTGAGACCAAAAGAGATAACGTAGATACTTTGGTCAATGAATTTGTCTTTTCCTTGATCTCTGCAGCCAGTTATTTGATTGATAATCTTATCATATTTAGAAGGATATTGAAAAATGAAATTGTATCCATTGTGCTGTTTACTTAAATGCTCAACTTGGGCACAAGTTTTTTTTTTTTTCAAATCATCTTAAGTACACAATATTAACTGACACTCTATATTTTTATGTGATTTAATTAATAGAATTTTAAAATATGTAAATGTACTAGATATGCCTCATTCTCTACAGCAATATCAAGTATTCACAAATATAGTAACAACACATACTTCCCCACATACATTGTCACAATAATGTATTTCATATTTTATTCTTTGGCATAAATATTGACTTTATAGAATAACAAGAAAAAACATTTCTTTAAAAAAACAACAACAAAGTTTATATTAAGCGTAGTAGTATCAATTAGTTTTGTCTCAATCATGTATGTAAATTTGTAATAAAGTAGACTGACTATAATACATCTACGCCATTACAAATAGTTTTACCTATTGCTTTTGTTTAGCGCAATTTAATGCTTTTAGCTTTCTCAATACGCTATGTTCCTATCACGTGACTGGATCAGTTGAAAATGGGTAGGGGAGAAGAAGGGGGTATCTGGATGATTGCTTTTTAAATGCATTTATATATATAATTGGTTATGCTTGCCCTACTTGTGGCAAAATATGTAGGTGACAGCTGGGGCTGCGCAGCCACGGGAAATACTGAATTCCTCACTAATCTTTGGACTCGAAGACAAGCCTTATTGTATATATTATATATATATATATATATATATATATATATATATATATATATATATAGAGAGAGAGAGAGAGAGAGAGAGAGAGAGAGAGAGAGACAGACAGACAGACAGACAGACAGACAGATAGATAGATAGATAGATAGATAGATAGATAGATAGATAGATAGATAGATAGATAGATAGATAGATAGATAGATAGATAGATAGATAGATATAGATATAGATATATAAAGTGAACGACCTGAATATGAACTCGGAGGCTAAAGCCTTTCAGCCTTCTCGAACATTAACCACTCTGCCAGCGAATCGCTTATGAAAATAGAAGGTTTTGTAGTTATTTATTATAAGCTACAAACTTTAAACCACACCAGTCTAGTATAATTTCTTTCGCGTGTTCGAGATACCCAACAAAATAATTAATTACCAATAGTTAATGAACTAATTGGTTGTTGTTGTTTTTTTATTGCGTCTTGTTTAATAAGGTAAAAGAAATAAGTAATTTCTGATATTCTTTCTAAAATATTGAAACCTGCCTTTTATCTGCCTAGCGGACCACTTTGGATACCTATTTTGCATAAAAGTGTTTAAAAAATGGTAAATGTCTGCCTTCCTTACTAAATGGTCTCAGGTGTTTGTTACTTTTAATTGTAAATAGTTGTAAAAATGGTGTATTGTTTATGAAAAAAACAACTGCTTGCACAGTTGATTTTAAAAATTACGTTTTTCGCTTTCAGAAAACAAAAAAGTAGTCGTTCCATCAGAACTTGGAATGGTCTTAAATATCATGATGTTGGATTTTCACTCTCTTTTCCAGTTGACGACATCTAAACGGGACGGACGGAAAAACAGATCACACAAAACTAATAGCATCTATTCCCCTTTCGAGAGCCGCTGACAAAACTACTTAGCTAATAGAATTATTATTATTATTATAGCTTTTATATAGCGCTACTTTCATGCTTATAGCATGCTCAATCTCTTTTTTGGACCAGTGGGGGTAGCTAGGAGTTGGTTTTCCGCGCTGTCGAACCTAGAGCCCCCTTCTAGGTAGCTCTAGGTTAGCCAAGTTCAAGCGCACTTGGCCTCTCGATTAGGCTTCTCCTCTCGACCAGGCTTCACCTCTCGACCAGGCTCCTCCTCTCGACCAGGCTTCACCTCTCGACCAGGCTCCTCCTCTCGACCAGGCTTCCCCTCTCGACCAGGCTTCCCCTCTCGACCAGGCTCCTCCTCTCGACCAGGCTTCCCCTCTCGACCAGGCTTCCCCTCTCGACCAGGCTTCAACTCTCGACCAGGCTTCCCCTCTCGACCAGGCTTACCCTCTCGACCAGGCTCCTCCTCTCGACCAGGCTTCACCTCTCGACCAGGCTTCCCCTCTCGACCAGGCTTCCCCTCTCGACCAGGCTTCACCTCTCGATCAGGCTTCCCCTCTCGACCAGGCTTCCACTCTCGACCAGGCTTCCCCTCTCGACCAGGCTTCACCTCTCGACCAGGCTTCCCCTCTCGACCAGGCTTCCCCTCTCGACCAGGCTTCCCCTCTCGACCAGGCTTCCCCTCTCGACCAGGCTTACCCTCTCGACCAGGCTCCTCCTCTCGACCAGGCTTCCCCTCTCGAACAGGCTTCACCTCTCGACCAGGCTTCCCCTCTCGACCAGGCTTCACCTCTCGACCAGGCTTCACCTCTCGACCAGGCTTCACCTCTCGACCAGGCTTCCCCTCTCGACCAGGCTTCACCTCTCGACCAGGCTTCACCTCTCGACCAGGCTTACCCTCTCGACCAGGCTTACCCTCTCGACCAGGCTTCCCCTCTCGACCAGGCTTCCCCTCTCAACCAGGCTTCCACTCTCGACCAGGCTTCCACTCTCGACCAGGCTTCCCCTCTCGACCAGGCTTCCCCTCTCAACCAGGCTTCCACTCTCGACCAGGCTTCCCCTCTCGACCAGGCTTCACCTCTCGACCAGGCTCCTCCTCTCGACCAGGCTTCACCTCTCGACCAGGCTTCACCTCTCGACCAGGCTTCACCTCTCGACCAGGCTCCTCCTCTCGACCAGGCTTCACCTCTCGACCAGGCTTCCCCTCTCGACCAGGCTCCTCCTCTCGACCAGGCTTCCCCTCTCGACCAGGCTCCTCCTCTCGACCAGGCTTCCCCTCTCGACCAGGCTTCCCCTCTCGACCAGGCTTCACCTCTCGACCAGGCTTCCCCTCTCGACCAGGCTTCCTCTCTCGACCAGGCTTCCCCTCTCGACCAGGCTCCTCCTCTCGACCAGGCTTCCCCTCTCGACCATGGTTCCCCTCTCGACCAGGCTTCCCCTCTCGACCAGGCTTCCCCTCTCGACCAGGCTCCTCCTCTCGACCAGGCTTCCCCTCTCGACCAGGCTTCCCCTCTCGACCAGGCTTCCCCTCTCAACCAGGCTTCCCCTCTCAACCAGGCTCCTCCTCTCGACCAGGCTTCCCCTCTCGACCAGGCTTCCCCTCTCGACCAGGCTTCCCCTCTCGACCAGGCTTCCCCTCTCGACCAGGCTTCCCCTCTCGACCAGGCTTCCCCTCTCGACCAGGCTTCCCCTCTCGACCAGGCTTCCCCTCTCAACCAGGCTTTCCCTCTCGACCAGGCTTCCCCTCTCGACCAGGCTTCCCCTCTCGACCAGGCTTCACCTCTCGACCAGGCTTCCCCTCTCGACCAGGCTTACCCTCTCGACCAGGCTTCACCTCTCGATTAGGCTTCCCCTCTCGACCAGGCTTCCCCTCTCGACTAGGCTCCTCCTCTCGACCAGGCTTCACCTCTCGATCAGGCTTCACCTCTCGACCAGGCTTCACCTCTCGACCAGGCTTCCCCTCTCGACCAGGCTTCCCCTCTCGACCAGGCTTCACCTCTCGACCAGGCTTCCCCTCTCGTTCAGGCTCCTCCTCTCAACCAGGCTTCACCTCTCGACCAGGCTTCCCCTCTCGACCAGGCTTCACCTCTCGACCAGGCTTCCCCTCTCGACCAGGCTTCACCTCTCGACCAGGCTTCCCCTCTCGACCAGGCTTCACCTCTCGACCAGGCTTCCCCTCTCGACCAGGCTTCACCTCTCGACCAGGCTTCCCCTCTCGACCAGGCTTCACCTCTCGACCAGGCTTCCCCTCTCGACCAGGCTTCACCTCTCGACCAGGCTCCTCCTCTCGACCAGGCTTCCCCTCTCGACCAGGCTTCCCCTCTCGACCAGGCTTCTCCTCTCGACCAGGCTTCCCCTCTCGACCAGGCTTCCCCTCTCGACCAGGCTTCACCTCTCGACCAGGCTTCCCCTCTCGTTCAGGCTCCTCCTCTCAACCAGGCTTCACCTCTCGACCAGGCTTCCCCTCTCGACCAGGCTTCACCTCTCGACCAGGCTTCCCCTCTCGACCAGGCTTCACCTCTCGACCAGGCTTCCCCTCTCGACCAGGCTTCACCTCTCGACCAGGCTTCCCCTCTCGACCAGGCTTCACCTCTCGACCAGGCTTCCCCTCTCGACCAGGCTTCACCTCTCGACCAGGCTTCCCCTCTCGACCAGGCTTCACCTCTCGACCAGGCTCCTCCTCTCGACCAGGCTTCCCCTCTCGACCAGGCTTCCCCTCTCGACCAGGCTTCTCCTCTCGACCAGGCTTCCCCTCTCGACCAGGCTTCCCCTCTCGACCAGGCTTCACCTCTCGACCAGGCTTCCCCTCTCAACCAGGCTTCCCCTCTCGACCAGGCTTCTCCTCTCGACCAGGCTTCCCCTCTCGACCAGGCTTCCCCTCTCGACCAGGCTTACCCTCTCGACCAGGCTCCTCCTCTCGACCAGGCTTCCCCTCTCGAACAGGCTTCACCTCTCGACCAGGCTTCCCCTCTCGACCAGGCTTCACCTCTCGACCAGGCTTCACCTCTCGACCAGGCTTCACCTCTCGACCAGGCTTCCCCTCTCGACCAGGCTTCACCTCTCGACCAGGCTTCACCTCTCGACCAGGCTTCACCTCTCGACCAGGCTTACCCTCTCGACCAGGCTTACCCTCTCGACCAGGCTTCCCCTCTCGACCAGGCTTCCCCTCTCAACCAGGCTTCCACTCTCGACCAGGCTTCCACTCTCGACCAGGCTTCCCCTCTCGACCAGGCTTCCCCTCTCAACCAGGCTTCCACTCTCGACCAGGCTTCCCCTCTCGACCAGGCTTCACCTCTCGACCAGGCTCCTCCTCTCGACCAGGCTTCACCTCTCGACCAGGCTTCACCTCTCGACCAGGCTTCACCTCTCGACCAGGCTTCACCTCTCGACCAGGCTTCACCTCTCGACCAGGCTCCTCCTCTCGACCAGGCTTCCCCTCTCGACCAGGCTTCCCCTCTCGACCAGGCTTCCCCTCTCGACCAGGCTTCCCCTCTCGACCAGGCTTCCCCTCTCGACCAGGCTTCCCCTCTCGACCAGGCTTCCCCTCTCGACCAGGCTTCCCCTCTCGAACAGGCTTCACCTCTCGACCAGGCTTCCCCTCTCGACCAGGCTTCACCTCTCGACCAGGCTTCACCTCTCGACCAGGCTTCACCTCTCGACCAGGCTTCCCCTCTCGACCAGGCTTCACCTCTCGACCAGGCTTCACCTCTCGACCAGGCTTCACCTCTCGACCAGGCTTACCCTCTCGACCAGGCTTACCCTCTCGACCAGGCTTCCCCTCTCGACCAGGCTTCCCCTCTCAACCAGGCTTCCACTCTCGACCAGGCTTCCACTCTCGACCAGGCTTCCCCTCTCGACCAGGCTTCCCCTCTCAACCAGGCTTCCACTCTCGACCAGGCTTCCCCTCTCGACCAGGCTTCACCTCTCGACCAGGCTCCTCCTCTCGACCAGGCTTCACCTCTCGACCAGGCTTCACCTCTCGACCAGGCTTCACCTCTCGACCAGGCTTCACCTCTCGACCAGGCTTCACCTCTCGACCAGGCTCCTCCTCTCGACCAGGCTTCCCCTCTCGACCAGGCTTCCCCTCTCGACCAGGCTTCCCCTCTCGACCAGGCTTCCCCTCTCGACCAGGCTTCCCCTCTCGACCAGGCTTCCCCTCTCGACCAGGCTTCCCCTCTCGACCAGGCTTCCCCTCTCAACCAGGCTTTCCCTCTCGACCAGGCTTCCCCTCTCGACCAGGCTTCCCCTCTCGACCAGGCTTCACCTCTCGACCAGGCTTCCCCTCTCGACCAGGCTTACCCTCTCGACCAGGCTTCACCTCTCGACCAGGCTTCCCCTCTCGACCAGGCTTCCCCTCTCGACTAGGCTCCTCCTCTCGACCAGGCTTCACCTCTCGATCAGGCTTCACCTCTCGACTAGGCTTCACCTCTTGACCAGGCTTCCCCTCTCGACCAGGCTTCCCCTCTCGACCAGGCTTCACCTCTCGACCAGGCTTCCCCTCTCGTTCAGGCTCCTCCTCTCAACCAGGCTTCACCTCTCGACCAGGCTTCCCCTCTCGACCAGGCTTCACCTCTCGACCAGGCTTCCCCTCTCGACCAGGCTTCACCTCTCGACCAGGCTTCCCCTCTCGACCAGGCTTCACCTCTCGACCAGGCTTCCCCTCTCGACCAGGCTTCACCTCTCGACCAGGCTTCCCCTCTCGACCAGGCTTCACCTCTCGACCAGGCTTCCCCTCTCGACCAGGCTTCACCTCTCGACCAGGCTCCTCCTCTCGACCAGGCTTCACCTCTCGACCAGGCTTCCCCTCTCGACCAGGCTTCTCCTCTCGACCAGGCTTCCCCTCTCGACCAGGCTTCCCCTCTCGACCAGGCTTCACCTCTCGACCAGGCTTCCCCTCTCGTTCAGGCTCCTCCTCTCAACCAGGCTTCACCTCTCGACCAGGCTTCCCCTCTCGACCAGGCTTCACCTCTCGACCAGGCTTCCCCTCTCGACCAGGCTTCACCTCTCGACCAGGCTTCCCCTCTCGACCAGGCTTCACCTCTCGACCAGGCTTCCCCTCTCGACCAGGCTTCACCTCTCGACCAGGCTTCCCCTCTCGACCAGGCTTCACCTCTCGACCAGGCTTCCCCTCTCGACCAGGCTTCACCTCTCGACCAGGCTCCTCCTCTCGACCAGGCTTCCCCTCTCGACCAGGCTTCCCCTCTCGACCAGGCTTCTCCTCTCGACCAGGCTTCCCCTCTCGACCAGGCTTCCCCTCTCGACCAGGCTTCACCTCTCGACCAGGCTTCCCCTCTCAACCAGGCTTCCCCTCTCGACCAGGCTTCCCCTCTCGACCAGGCTTCCCCTCTCGACCAGGCTTCCCCTCTCGACCAGGCTTACCCTCTCGACCAGGCTCCTCCTCTCGACCAGGCTTCCCCTCTCGAACAGGCTTCACCTCTCGACCAGGCTTCCCCTCTCGACCAGGCTTCACCTCTCGACCAGGCTTCACCTCTCGACCAGGCTTCACCTCTCGACCAGGCTTCCCCTCTCGACCAGGCTTCACCTCTCGACCAGGCTTCACCTCTCGACCAGGCTTCACCTCTCGACCAGGCTTACCCTCTCGACCAGGCTTACCCTCTCGACCAGGCTTCCCCTCTCGACCAGGCTTCCCCTCTCAACCAGGCTTCCACTCTCGACCAGGCTTCCCCTCTCGACCAGGCTTCCCCTCTCGACCAGGCTTCCCCTCTCGACCAGGCTTCCCCTCTCGACCAGGCTTCCCCTCTCAACCAGGCTTTCCCTCTCGACCAGGCTTCCCCTCTCGACCAGGCTTCCCCTCTCGACCAGGCTTCACCTCTCGACCAGGCTTCCCCTCTCGACCAGGCTTACCCTCTCGACCAGGCTTCACCTCTCGACCAGGCTTCCCCTCTCGACCAGGCTTCCCCTCTCGACTAGGCTCCTCCTCTCGACCAGGCTTCACCTCTCGATCAGGCTTCACCTCTCGACCAGGCTTCACCTCTCGACCAGGCTTCCCCTCTCGACCAGGCTTCCCCTCTCGACCAGGCTTCACCTCTCGACCAGGCTTCCCCTCTCGTTCAGGCTCCTCCTCTCAACCAGGCTTCACCTCTCGACCAGGCTTCCCCTCTCGACCAGGCTTCACCTCTCGACCAGGCTTCCCCTCTCGACCAGGCTTCACCTCTCGACCAGGCTTCCCCTCTCGACCAGGCTTCACCTCTCGACCAGGCTTCCCCTCTCGACCAGGCTTCACCTCTCGACCAGGCTTCCCCTCTCGACCAGGCTTCACCTCTCGACCAGGCTTCCCCTCTCGACCAGGCTTCACCTCTCGACCAGGCTCCTCCTCTCGACCAGGCTTCCCCTCTCGACCAGGCTTCCCCTCTCGACCAGGCTTCTCCTCTCGACCAGGCTTCCCCTCTCGACCAGGCTTCCCCTCTCGACCAGGCTTCACCTCTCGACCAGGCTTCCCCTCTCGTTCAGGCTCCTCCTCTCAACCAGGCTTCACCTCTCGACCAGGCTTCCCCTCTCGACCAGGCTTCACCTCTCGACCAGGCTTCCCCTCTCGACCAGGCTTCCCCTCTCGACCAGGCTTCCCCTCTCGACCAGGCTTTCCCACTCGACCAGGCTTCACCTCTCGACCAGGCTTCCCCTCTCGACCAGGCTTCCCCTCTCGACCATGGTTCCCCTCTCGACCAGGCTTCCCCTCTCGACCAGGCTTCCCCTCTCGACCAGGCTCCTCCTCTCGACCAGGCTTCCCCTCTCGACCATGGTTCCCCTCTCGACCAGGCTTCCCCTCTCAACCAGGCTTCCCCTCTCAACCAGGCTCCTCCTCTCGACCAGGCTTCCCCTCTCGACCAGGCTTCCCCTCTCGACCAGGCTTCCCCTCTCGACCAGGCTTCCCCTCTCGACCAGGCTTCCCCTCTCAACCAGGCTTTCCCTCTCGACCAGGCTTCCCCTCTCGACCAGGCTTCCCCTCTCGACCAGGCTTCACCTCTCGACCAGGCTTCCCCTCTCGACCAGGCTTACCCTCTCGACCAGGCTTCACCTCTCGACCAGGCTTCCCCTCTCGACCAGGCTTCCCCTCTCGACTAGGCTCCTCCTCTCGACCAGGCTTCACCTCTCGATCAGGCTTCACCTCTCGACCAGGCTTCACCTCTCGACCAGGCTTCCCCTCTCGACCAGGCTTCCCCTCTCGACCAGGCTTCACCTCTCGACCAGGCTTCCCCTCTCGTTCAGGCTCCTCCTCTCAACCAGGCTTCACCTCTCGACCAGGCTTCCCCTCTCGACCAGGCTTCACCTCTCGACCAGGCTTCCCCTCTCGACCAGGCTTCACCTCTCGACCAGGCTTCCCCTCTCGACCAGGCTTCACCTCTCGACCAGGCTTCCCCTCTCGACCAGGCTTCACCTCTCGACCAGGCTTCCCCTCTCGACCAGGCTTCACCTCTCGACCAGGCTTCCCCTCTCGACCAGGCTTCACCTCTCGACCAGGCTCCTCCTCTCGACCAGGCTTCCCCTCTCGACCAGGCTTCCCCTCTCGACCAGGCTTCTCCTCTCGACCAGGCTTCCCCTCTCGACCAGGCTTCCCCTCTCGACCAGGCTTCACCTCTCGACCAGGCTTCCCCTCTCGTTCAGGCTCCTCCTCTCAACCAGGCTTCACCTCTCGACCAGGCTTCCCCTCTCGACCAGGCTTCACCTCTCGACCAGGCTTCCCCTCTCGACCAGGCTTCACCTCTCGACCAGGCTTCCCCTCTCGACCAGGCTTCACCTCTCGACCAGGCTTCCCCTCTCGACCAGGCTTCACCTCTCGACCAGGCTTCCCCTCTCGACCAGGCTTCACCTCTCGACCAGGCTTCCCCTCTCGACCAGGCTTCACCTCTCGACCAGGCTCCTCCTCTCGACCAGGCTTCCCCTCTCGACCAGGCTTCCCCTCTCGACCAGGCTTCTCCTCTCGACCAGGCTTCCCCTCTCGACCAGGCTTCCCCTCTCGACCAGGCTTCACCTCTCGACCAGGCTTCCCCTCTCAACCAGGCTTCCCCTCTCGACCAGGCTTCTCCTCTCAACCAGTCTTCCCCTCTCGACCAGTCTTTCCACTTGAAATAGATATAGTTTCTTCCGTGTTCATGATTTTCTTTTGACTGAATTATAAATTTGCGATTTTGAAAAGCTTTCTTTTTTTTTTTTTGTTACAAGACGACTTGACAATTTCGGCTTCAAAGTATTTGCTGGATGTCTGACAGAAGATGGAAGACACTACCTGTCACAGAACTGTTCCAAAAATGTGGTGCCGTTTCTATTAGATGTCAGAAGTAATGAAAGTATTCAGTCAGCGTTGGATCTGGTCAAACAAAATTTACCTGAGAACACAGGTCTGTTAGATATTTAAAAATATCTTTGCTTTATTGAGGCCTTTATTTCAACTTTAAATTCAAACAACACAGTGATGTATACCAACATTTACCATACAATGATAGAAAGCCACTTTGGATAGTAAATTTTTTTTGTTTTTACCAAGAGTCTTTTGAAATGGTTAACTAGAGTACTTTTGTTGCTGTTTTTTATAAATTAAAATCACAGAAATGTGAAATGAAATAGGGTTTGTTGGACTAGTCCGTTTCGTTTCTTTGATTAAAAAGTATTGGGCCGGAAGTCGCCTTTTTCTCTATATTTCTTTGTATTTTTCAGTTCTCTTTTTAAATTAAACTGACATTATTATGCTATAATTTTAAGTGTACCTGATAGAGAAAAAAAATTTGCACAAAAATACGGGTAGTAGGGATATAACCCGATAGAGACTATAAAAAGAAAAGACCTGAAACTAGCGCGTGAAACTACACATTTACAGTACTTTATTTGATGAGTATTTTACCCAAGATCTGTGTTGTTTTTTTAGGACTAGCTTATTTCATGTACCCGGCATTTTCCGATACACAATTTCATACACAAAATAATTGTTGAAAAAAATTGTAGTGATTTTAAACTTTAAATGATTACTTAAAAAGGTGTTACTCTAATCAATTTTGAATATTATTTTGTTATGAATGTTACTGTTTATATTGTGTCTGTTCTAGTTTCTTAAATTTTTCTTGAGTAAAGGGGTCGTTTTTCTCCTAATGGGTATACCTGATTTCTCCAAGCAGCCTTTGTAAAATATTGGTCCTAAATAATGCTATGTTTATAAAGGAAAAATCGCATGGCTGCATTATGATGAATGTACGTATTAGTTCAATATATTTCATATTACTAGGTAACTATAAATAACCGCATAAATAGACGTAAGTTTTTTTTTTCTGTTAGATAAAGTCATATGGCAAATTTTGTTTATATCATAATTCTAAAAAGGAATAATAATAGAATTATACAGTAAAAATAATCACTAATTTTTTCTTTTAATAGTTTTGAAAGTCTGAGTTTGTGTTTTTGCAGATGTACACAAGCTACACTATGAGTCAGTCCATCTCTTCTAATTGTTTAGAAATGAGTGTAAAAATGTAGGCTTCGATATTTTTAGCCTGAATTTAAGAAGTTACAAACTTCAAACAACTAATATATTGCCTCTTCCATAAAACTTTGTACTTAAAAAATAAATTTATCCAATGCTCGAAATCCTGCTTGTATACTTAGGCCCTATCTAAATCGATCCGGTATCAATGTATTAAGTAGCAATAACCCCGCAAAAATACAATTAAATGAAAGAAGATTGAGATATACATATATTTTTGTGACGGTACGCACCGGTACGGGGTACCGGCACCTTTTTTCAATGTCGGGAAAAATGATTACTTTTCTTGTAATTCAACGTTAATTGTTAATTTATTATTAGTTGAAAGTTAGGCAATCTATCACTGAGTACCGGAGCCTCTTTTTTATTTTTACAAAAAAAAAAAAAGCACTTTATATACTTTCAGCCGACATGCCGTATTATTAAAGACACCTCTATGTGAACTTCTCAATTATCTAGAGTCTTAGACAATCATTATTTTAAACTAGATTTAAGTAGAGTCTAGACCAGGGGTCTCAAACACGTAGCCCGCGGGCCACATGTGGCCCGCGAAACTATTTTGTGTGGCCCGCGACCACGTCCGCGAATTAAAAAAAAAAGTAGATAAAATTTACAATGACCACATATAAGCCGTGAAATGATTTACAACTGCACAAATCAGTAAATGAGGTGTCACTGTCGCCCACCGACCGCTTAGGCTTTCAGCTTGGTGAATGGTGGCCGGATTCTCACCTCTGGCCAATAGCGGCTAGAATCTGGCCACCATTATATCACTGCTCCGACCGTTTGGCCGCAAGGCTAATATCAGGCCACGCGGCTATCGAAACAGGAGAAAGAAAGGGAGATGGGGAGGAATGGGGTACATGTGTCAAGATTCTGTGAAGGCAAGCTTTGTTGTTAGCGAGATGATAGCAAAGGCATCACGACCATTCACTGAAGGCCAGTTTGTAAAAGACTGTATGCTACAGGCGTGTGAAATTATCTGCCCCGAGAAAAAGAAACTCTTCAAAGGCATAAGTTTGTCTGCGAACACAGTGGCAAGCAGGATCACCGAGTCAGCGACAAATGTTCAACAGCAACGTACGTTTGCGAACAGTTTTTCTCCACATTGAAGATCAATAAAACAGCATTACGATTAAGACTGACTAATGAGCATCTGAGAGCAACCTTGCGGCTTGCCACTACACGCGACTTCAGGCCTAACGTCGATGGTCTGGTCTCTGCCAAGCGCTCTCATCTGAGTGGACAGAAACATGAGTGACGAGCCATCTGCAGTAGGCCTTGAAATTATAGTTTTTTGTTGTTTTTTTTTTGGGGGGGAACTACAATTTCTGCTTTTTTTTATTAGTGACAGAGGCAACGTCAACTTATTTTAGTAAACTAAACTGCCTGTGCATGTATAACTACAATAAATGTAATTAATAATTATATACAAACTTTATTTTAGCATTTAACTGCAGTGACAGTAGTGTTTGTAAAATTTAATGAAAAAACATTCTCTTTTCGTGGTGTGGCCCGCTGACTGATTGTTACTTTCCACTGTGGCCCACATGCTGATATGAGTTTGAGACCCCTGGTCTAGACCTAGATTTAGTAGGCCTATTATTATAAAAATAAATAAATGATCAGTCATTATAGACATCATTCGCAATTTTATTATTAGGTCTAGGCATTGAAAAGTAAATCTATTAATAAACTATAATAGATCTAAGTCTAAGTACTAACTTATTAAATAAGTCATTATAAGTAGAAGTATTATAATGAATATTGTATAGATCTAGATTGACTAGATTATAGATAGATCTCTAGTTTAGTAGATTAAGTATATAGTATAGTAAACGTACTACAGTATTATTAGATCTATGTCTTATGTCTATATCTAATAATCTAATAATTTAAAAAACTTTAGTCTTTATTAATATTTAGACTTTTTTTCTAATAAAAACTGACTATAGGCATAGCATAGGCTAGACTCGGCAATCTAGTCTCAAGATAGAATCTATACTATTACTAGATCTATTCGATTTTTATATATAGATCTAGACTAGAATTATATTATAGATCTAAATATACTAATGGAGAGATGATATGAGGTGTTAGCTAATAGCGTTGCACAAGAAACAAACCTGGGTTTTTCTAAACTCTAATACTTGGTATGTAATAGTAAAACAGCACCTACCTAAATAAATCGTAACTAGCAATCAAAAACCTATATTTATTGTAGTATCTTCTTCTTGAAACTGTCAGGTAGAGTTGAGCCTTCGGCTCTTGGAACTCTAGGCCAGCAAAAGAGAACAAGAGCTCCCTCTCACCGGCCTGAATAAGAACAGTGTACACTGTTCTGTCTGACGGGTGGGTCAGACTCGCGGCAAGAGACCGCGTACACTAAAGACCCCCGCCATTTTTCTTTTCTATACCAGGCTAACTGTGCGGGACACGCCATTTATGTAACGGCCCCTTGAGGAACAGCGCCTGGATTGTGACAAGGTTGTGGGAGCTTTTTTACAACTCCGCGCAGTGCAATGAGGATGCTCTCGCACCCCCTTAAACACCCCCACGGGAGTCTTGTTTTGCTACCCTTTAGCCTAATCGTTTCCTCCTACGATCGTTTCCACCCTGGCGCCACTAGGAGGCAGGGTAGCATGCCCGGGTTATTGTAGACTGTGGTTGTATTTATATAGCCTTCGTAACTTCTTCTATAGAGAAATGACTTTTGTAATTTCTTTTACTGAAAATTGGGCTATTCGCGTCTGACACATATATAATTTTTATGTTCAGCAACAATCCCTATTGAAAAAGAAAAAAAAAATACGTAAAAAAAAAAAAAAAAACTTACCAAAGAGAAGGAGCTCCGCATTTCCAACTTTGTTTCTCAATAATTTAGCATTTATTTCCCTTATTCAAACAAAATAGTTAATTAACGATAATTAATTTACTTACTGGTTATTTTTTTAAAATGTATTCATGTTTTTTAGATACAATAATAATTGTTTAAAGTTTCAGCTTGATCCTACAACGGGTGTTGGAGAGATAACATGTTCAATTATCTAAGGGTTTGAGACCCTACATATTTAGCTGTATCTGTGAATACTGAAAGAATCATTTCTCTTGTTGGTATCAAACAAGATAATTAATTACCCATATATTAATTGACTGATCGGTAAATTTTTTTTTTATTGATTCATGTTTGTTTTGTAAAATGTTTTACATGTTTCAGATGTTCCTTCAGAGTTGAAGATAATTACTTCCTAGTCCAAACCTCCCGAAGGACGACGGGGGATGGGAGCGGGCAGGGTTTGAACCCGGGACCATCGATAAATCTGAACGATAGTCCAGCGCGCAAACCGCACGACCAGGCAGCCAATCTATGCCACTTAATAATTGTGCAAAGTTTCAACTTGATCCGACAATGGGTGTGGGATAAAAAATGTGTACCAATTTTTTTACCAGTCAAACAGAGTGGGTTGATATACGCTTTGCAAAAATGAATTATATACCTACATACATGTTCATTTTAATACTTTTTGAGATTTTGGGAAATCTATTAATAGCCATTTTTGAGGTTCAATTCAGCGTCCTTGACATTGTTTGGTTCATGGTGAAACTCTTTTTTTTTCTGTAATCTCACTGTTGATTAGCTCTAAAATACAAGAAGAAAAAGATAAACGACAAGGCCGAGTTACATTTGTCCTGAACGATATACTATGAGTAGGCTATGTGCATTTAAACCGATATCTATGAGTAGGCTATGTGCATTTAAACCGTTATCTATGAGTAGGCTATGTGCATTTAAACCGTTATCTATGAGTAGGCTATGTGCATTTAAACCGTTATCTATGAGTAGGCTATGTGCATTTAAACCGTTATCTATGAGTAGGCTATGTGCATTTAAACCGTTATCTATGAGTAGGCTATGTGCATTTAAACCGTTATTGCTTAACGTAAGCCTCGAACAACTAAGCAGCGGTGAAACTAAAAACGATTTATTCGAAATTTCAACCTAATATGTTTTTAAAGCCAACTTTTTAATGCCAAAAGTACAAAGTTACAATTTCTTCCACTTTAAGCACTTATTAACACTATTTTCTAGCCTAACTTTCTTTCATTCCAGTTTTCTGTTTATGTTAAATTCTACACAGATCTACATCTAGATCTTAAATCTAATTCTCCTCTTGATCTAGATAATTGTCAAAGTGAATATGAGGGATTTTCGTTAGAATCAAAGTAATTATCAAATGTGTTTTTACAACGAACATGTAACATCTTTTTAAAAGCGTGTTTGTGTGTTTATAAAAAGAAAATTGCTACAGTTTGAAATGTAAAGACTGTAGTTAATGATAATGTGTAGCACAGAGACTAGATCTAGATCTACAAGTAGACCTCTCTTCTATTTCTAAATCAAAAATTAAAATAACAAAAATTGTCACAGTGAATATAAGGACCTATTATATGTGTGAGTGTGTGTGTGTTGTTACTTTTTTGGTGGGGAAGGGGGGGGATGGTGTATATACGATGTGTGGAGAAAGGTTCATCTAAATAGGGCAAGTCTCTAGATCTATGACTGGCAAAATAACAAACAAATATGTACAGAAGGACGAGGTTGCTAATAGTGATGTTTTTTTCTTTCAAACTGTTCCAAATTATGTGATGTTATGTAATGTTATTGTAATGTTATTGTAATGCTGACTGTTTCGCTGAATATACAAGGGCCAAATGGTGAGTTGAGGCAGAGGCGTTTCATTTAGAAGAGGTGTGTGTGTGTGTGGCATTACAGGAGGCGAGAAGGCTATAACCGATGGACCTAAGAAGTGTTTGTGCATACTCTATATTAGGTGGTTTAAACCGTAGCGCTGGTATCGGCTTGTAAATGTAATCATATCCAATTCTTTAACACATTGCTTGTAATCTATATCCAATTTTTAGCGGCCCCCGAAAGGGGAAAAGACGCTATTAGTTTTGTGCGAAATTTCTGTCCGTCTGTCCCGTTTAGATCTCGTAAACTAGAAAAGATATTGAAAATCCGACATCACAATATTTTAGACCATTCAAAGTTCTGATGCAACGGCTACTTTTTTTTCTGAAAGCGAAAAATCTAATTTTTAAAATCAGTTATGCAAGCAGTTTTTTAAAGAGAAAAAGCTAATTAGTATGCATTATAAGTTAGACCTAATTTAAAACTAATAGTAATCTTGTAAACTTCATTTTCCTGAACTTTTTAGTTGAACATGTTAGCGAAGCCAGGGGAGGCGCGGTGGCTTCCGAACCGGGGGTCCCGGGTTCGAATCCTGGTGAAGACGTGGATTTTCAACTTTGGACTCTTTGGGCGCCTCTGAGTCCACTCAGCTCTAATGGGTACCTGACACTGACTGGGGAAAAGTAAAGGCGGTTGGTCTTTGTGCTGGCTACATGACACCCTCGTTAACCGTAGGCCACAAAAACAGATGAACTTTACATCATCTGCCCTATAGACCACAAGGTCTGAAAGGGGAACTAGTTAGGCCAGGTTCACATCTAAGTTTACATTCACTTTCACCCAACCTTTGATCTGCGGGACCGTTGGGGCACTACACAAGATCTGTTAACCTTCTTTCTCCATTCTTATCTCTCATTTGTTTTTGATATAATTTCATTCGGATGTTCTTTCTGAAAATATTGAAGTCTGCCTGGGTGGACCACTTCGGGGGCCGTTTGAGTTTGTGTTTCCACACTAACTGTCTTTTGTAACCTTGTTTAACATATACTTGTATCCCATTTCCTATTGTTGTAAGATCCGTTAAAATAATAAAAGGAAGTTAAAAAAATGTGTGTTTCTTTCAGGTCTCTGGGGTTTGGTCAACAATGCAGGTATTTTGTTCACAATGGCGCCCACAGAATTTTGTACCAAGAGCGAATATCAGAGAAGCATGGATGTGAACTTGTTTGGTCTCATAGAGATGACGCGATCCTTTCTGCCTCTGATACGAAAAGGCCAAGGCCGTATCATCAATACAACAAGTTGGGCTGGACGCTTGGCCTGTATGGCACCTGTATATGCACTGTCAAAGTATGGAGTTGAGGCTTACTCTGATATACTTAGGTAACTCAATCAAAATAGTTTTACAATTGCAACTCAACTTAGTTTATCTGATCTTTATAACTAAAGAAAGATATATATATATATATATATATATATATATATTATTTCATTCTTTTTTTAAATAGAAGAGAGATGTATACAACTGGCATCAAAGTCAGCATAGTGGAGCCAGGAGCATTCACAACATCGATCATTACAAGGAAACAAATGCTAGAAAGTGTACACAAGGCTTATGCACGTATTCCTGAAGACATACAGTCAGTCTACAAGGTTTTTGTGGAAAATTGTAAGTATGGACGACTGTAGATGAAAGTTATTGGCTATGATCGCTTTAATAGTTTTCTAGTCACGTGACTTAACTGTTTTTTCTCCTGGTACCACATTTCTATTAAATCTTATTAATTGTTGCAATTTTAAATGTAGGTTTAGGGTTAGGGTTAGGGTAAAATTGTTTTCTTAACTTTTCACAGTACAAAACCAATAGTGTATTTTACTTTCTTAACTTTTCACAGTACAAAACCAATAGTGTATTTTACTTTAAGAAAACGTGTTATTTTATTTAACGTATATATAAACAGTGTCTTATCTTAGAGATTACATGTGTTACTTCAAAGGAGAAGATATTTACGTACTACACACTTTATGTGTCAATCTAGTCATGCATGTTAATAGTAAAGTTCAAATGATGTTAAGGTCATCTGTTTCTGTGGTCCACGGTCCACGACTCAAGGGCGCTCTAAAAATCCCGAAATTCAAAATCACAGTCTTCACCAAGATTCGAAACCAGAACCCCAGGATTAGAAGCCAAGGGCTTAACCACTCAGCCACCGTGCCCCCTATGCATGTTAATCGGTGGCTTAAAATCTGCCAAGGCGTTGACTTTCCTAGTGTATTCACTGAGTATTCAGGCTACCCATTCACTGCTCTAATGGTACTAGGTAAGAAGGAGCACTTGTAAGAATGTGTCCTAGCATAAGGAAAAAGAAATTTTATGGTACATGAATACATTGTTCTATGTATTAGTGCTAAGTTTTATTCTTCTGTAATGAAGTGTCTCTAAATTTAGTGATTTTACTCATGGTGTTACTCTTATCAAATGTGAATATTCTTTTATTATAAATCTTCCTGCTCTATGTTCTATTCGTTCTAGTTTCTTTGTGTTTTCTTGAGTACAGGGGTCCCAAACAAAGGAGAGATATTCTCATATTGGCCTAACTCTGCTTAAATAGCCTTTTAGTTTGTGTTCCTGTTTGATTTGTAACAATTTCTTTTAATAAACGCCGATGCTTTCTTTGATTTTCAAACAACTTCATCAATATGGGAATTCCATGATAATCTATAGCGGTGAAATTTTTCAAAAGCCTTAAAAAAAAGGTCAAATAAAATGGCGTCTGTTCGCTCATGTTTACCTAATCCCTTTGTAAATAGTCAATTAGTCCTATCAGTTCAGTTTCACATGACCTATATTTCTAAAAGCCGTGTTGGTAAAGAATGAGGACATCTAAGTGATTTATGATGCCGCTAAATATTATGCGTTCTAGTATTTTACATGTCATGCTGGTAAGCGGGGCCGGTCTTATGCCGATTTTATCGATTGCTCCAAACTGGGCCCCGCGCCTGGCAAGGGCCTCGCAATTTCCATTTTAAAGGTGTAGGACTTAAAGGGTTAACAGATTTATTGTATCGTATAATCGACATAACTTTAATTAATCCACTGGCGCTATTACATTTGAATTCCTTCCTATGCATTTTGCATTAGACTGATCTAATTAGTAGTAATAGTAATTATTGTTAAAAAAAAATGAAAAGAGGTACCTCGAAACTGTCCATTAAATTGGGCTCCCAATGTGTAAGGCCGGCCCTACTTGCTAGTGATACTGGTCTGTAGTTTCCCGGATCAGAATTTTTTGTTTTTCTTTTTTATATAGAGGAAGTGACATTAGCTTCTTTCCAGACTGTCGGACTAAAATGTGTTCAAAACGAGGCCTGAGAAAATTTGATTTTTTTTCAGATGTGTTCTCATCACTTGCCATTTCATTGTTTTCAGGGTATATCGACTCACTCTGTCTGTCTGTTTGTCTGTCTGGTAAAAAGTTTATATACGTTATTTCTCCCAGACCGGCTCTCGGATCAAGTTGAAACTTTGCCACACAATTATTCTTTGGAATAGACAGAACGTAAATCTATTTAAAAAAAACAATTAGTCACTGAATCACTGGTAATCAATTATTTTGTTTGATAAGAACAAGGGAAATTAATACTTGGGTATTCACAGATATGACAAAATATGTATGGATTTGTCCCCTTAGATAATTGTAAGCTTTATTTCTCCCACACCCATTTTTGGATCAAGTTTAAACTTTAAACAATAATTTATTGTACCTACCAAAGATGAATCCATTTTTTTAAAATAATCATTTAATTATGGGTAATTAATTATTTTGTTTGAACGCGAAAATGGAAACAACTTCTACATTATTGAGATATATAGTTATACGTGTGGAGTTCTTCCCCTTTTTTAAAATATTTTTTTATATTTTGCTTGTTACTAAATCTTCTTAGAATGTTACTAACTAGTATTTTCTTTGTTTGTTTCATACAAGTTATGAGCCGAATACTATTAGACGTAGTTCCACCTTCATCCAACCTTGACCTTGTGGTGGATGCCTATATTCATGGATTGACATCTCGTTTCCCAAGGACAAGATACACGCCAGGAAATGATAGCAAGTTTCTTTATATCCCACTATCTTACCTTCCCACTGGTCTTGCAGACTGGATATTGAAATACAATTTAAAATAATTCTGAATGTCAAATTTGTTTTTGAAGGTTTTGTTCATCATTTTTTGGCATGCTTATTTCAAGTTGAACATTTTTATAAATTCACACGATTAAGTCATAACTGTACTCCATATTGAAAATTTAAATATGGAAATATATCTACAATACATTTATAGTGGTGTGATTCTCAATATAACTTTGTAAAAGTCCTGCTATCATTGAACTGTTTGTTTTTAAAAGCATCCAGGACTTTTTTTGTGACTGTACGCACCTGTACGGCGTACCAGCACCTTTTTGAAAAAAAATATTACTTTTCTTGTATTTTAACGTATAGTATTAATTTTTAGTAGTTAAAAGATAGACAATCAACTACTGAGTACCGGCACCTAATCACTGAGTACTGGCACCAATTTTTTTTTTACAAAAAAAGCACTGAAGGTATCAATATATATGGTATGTTAATTCACTGAAGGTATCAATATATATGGTATGTTAATATTTTTTTTAACTTTCACTAACTCTTTCCAATGTCTTCCTTGAAAGGATAATGAAATATACTTTCGAGGGCTGTGAGGGTGATGTAAGCATTGGAGGAAGAAGAATTACTAACTTGCGCTTTGCGGACGACATAGATCAGTGATTCTCAACATGTGGGTCGCGACCTCCTTGGGGAATCGAATTGTTGACATTGTGATTATGTATATGTGTATGTTATGAGTATGTAGTGTTATTCCCCTTAGCAAGAGAGTTCATATTGCATTGTTGTGTGTAACCTTTGTAATGTGAGAGCATGTTATTAAAGAGTATGATGTATCCAGCGTCTAGTGTTAGCTTCGCTTATTGAGTTCAGTGTTCTTTAGTGATATATTAAAGTTAAAAGTGTTATTTTAAGTTCTACACGTTTAACGATTAGCCATGGAGCAGCGCGTAAAACAATTTTCTTCTTCTTCAATCTCATTCTACATGTCGGAGGGTTCAGATCCCTAAGCCTATATCTGAGATGAAACGCGCAGTGGTTTCCAGATCAGGCAGCTCTCCGATTTTTTTTTCTATAGGAGGGTTTTGGGGCCAGAGTCATGTTCGGGCCTCTTGATATAGTATGCAGAAGGACATTCTCGGCATTTTCTGGTGATGCTCCACAAGGCCAGGTTTCGCTAGTCCCAACTTTTAGCCTCCGGAACAAATGTTGTCTCATTCTGTTGTGTCCGGTTCTGAGTTGTAAGATTACGCGTTGGTCATATCAAGATAGCTTATAATAAGCGTCCTTTTTGTGTGTGTTTTGTAATTGGGATGTGAAATTCTCATTTATTCTGTTAAGGCCTAAGGCCATCGGAATTATGGAATTTTTAGTCTAACATATACAACTCGACATTGCATACAGTTTTTCTATTGCAAGTTACATTTTTGTGATTGTCATTCGATGATAGAGGTTGCAGACGACTGAATCAGAATTATTTCAAACATTTTTATTAAATAATTTAAACAGTTTAAATTAATGTAAATTAATGTATATCGTAAAGTTATGCCATTACAGAATCATATATATGACCTAATTATAGTTATTTGGTTTATAATTAGTAATACCCCTATTTTTAAATGTTAATAGTCCATGTCATTGAATCTAATACTTTCATTATGGAACAATCCATGAAAATGGAACTCGAACAAAAGAACGTGAAGAAAAGAAATATTTTTTTAACGGTATGGTTCTACTTCAATAGTATAAACAGACTTTAAAATCCCAGTGCATCATTTGTAAGGAAGTTTTATAAGCCGAAAAGGAAATAATTATAACGTCAATTTGATTTCAAACATCTGAGCTTTGCCAACAAGGATACAGGGTACCCCGACAAGATAGCGCGGACAAAATAGCGTCGACAAAATAGCGCGAACAAAATAGCGTCGACAAAATAGCGCGAACAAAATAGCGCGAACAAAATAGCCCCGACAAATTAAAATAGCGCGAACAAAATAGCGCCGACAAAATAGCGCGAACAAAATAGCACCGACAAAATAGCGCGAACAAAATAGCCCCGACAAATTAAAATAGCGCGAACAAAATAGCGCCGACAAAATAGCGCGAACAAAATAGCACCGAGAAATTAAAATAGCGCGACCAAAATAGCGTCGACAAAATAGTGCAGAAAAAAAA
>JAZGLO010006196.1:0-51845 GCA_036873155.1 Biomphalaria sudanica
AGATAACCTAAAAATGAGTTATATACCAAAATGGAAAAACTATTAAGTTCTTCATGCACATACTTACTTTGAGCTCTGTACTTTGTACTTTTGTAGAAACCAAATTACTTCATTATATGTACATTTTTGTAACTCTAGCAGACCCCAAAGAATCCTAGGGATATAGGATGAAGGTCCTTTGTCTTAGGTTCTTAAGGGAAAAATTGTTGCAAAAATAATATAAACAAAAATGAATTTTAATAACTCATAAGTCTTTTAAAAAAAAAAAAAAAAAAAAAAAAAAAAAAAATATTTTTGGCAATACTCATTTTAAGGAACACTTTCAAAATTTTTTGTGAATGACCCTTGGTGTCATCAATTTCTGGACAGTTACTGCCACCATTTTATGGACCTTTGCTGTCACCTTTTTCTGGACCATTGCTGTATCATTCTATTGGACTTCTGCTGTCATCATTTTCTGGACCCCTTGCTGTCACCATTTTATGGAGCTTCGCTGCAGACTACTCCGCGATCGAACTAAAAATCCTAAAATATGACTTTGATAAGATGTTTTCAATGAAATTTTCCATGTATTATTATTATTATTATTAATTTAGAACAATGTTTTGTATGTCTTCTTTTGAATTAAAAAAAAAAAAAAAAAAAAAAAAAAAAAAAAAAAGCCCAATAAAGAGGCCAAGAGCCCAAAAAAGAGGCAATACCCAAAAAAGAGGCAAAGAAAAGAGGCAAAGCCCAAGGATTCCTAGGATGTACTAAGCTCGACACCTGTAGTCAAAAGCTAAAAAGCTGAGGTATCCTATAAAAAAAAAAAAAAAAAAAAAAAAAAAAAATAATCAGCACATAATTTGTTTTCATCGTTGGATGTGTTTATTTTCATACTCTTCAATTTGTTGTTTTTGTTATTTGATCCGTTTGGATATTAAGTGTTTTTTTTTTATTTCCTGTGCAAGGAGCACAACCCCTTTTATCTCAATTGTGTTTCACCTGTTTATTTTCTTACTTTGTTTTGTTACTAACATGTCTTTGAAGACATTTCTTATTGAGCGTAAGGACTTGGAGGGAGGCCTTGTCCACCCTCCAGGAACCTTGCTGCTCAAACTTTCCGGACAGGGGGCAGTCAGAGCCTCAATGGCGTCCATCGTCGCCGCCTTGGGGCTCAGGCCGGAGGAGGTGGGTCCCCTGTACCGTTTCGAAAACCCGTACCTATGGTTTCTGGGCGTCTCCTCACCCGTGGTGAGGGGAAGGATCCTGGGGCGGGTTTTTGGAAAAGAAGAAACGTTCAAGGTGGAAGTAACCACCTTGGACGAGGAAAAGATCAAGGTCACTCTCCACTGGGTGTCCCCCACCATATCTAAGGTAAAAATGGAGGAAATATTTGGAAGTATGGCGGAGGAGGGAACCAAAGCAGAAATCCAGAAAATAGAAGGCAGCGACAAGTGGGTGAGCTGGATTAAACCAAGAAAGGGCGCGGAGCTACCCCACTACATTCAGCTGAGGTACCAAGACGATCCGAGAACCTATAAGGTTTTGGTCACAACTCCGGGGAGGAGGCAGCAGTGCTGGTACTGCCAGAAAGATGACCACTGGTCAAACCAGTGCCCGACTAGAGCCGCCCCCAGGAGAAATAAAAGAGAAACAGGGAAGCCCCAAGAGCCCTTAAAGTCCCAAGAGCCCTCAAAGGCAACATATGCAACGGCCCTGAAGGGAGTTAGCCCAAGGGAAAATGCAGAAAAGGAGGCAAAGGAGGATGGTTTTACTTTGGTGAGGAAAAAAAAAGAGAAACCTCAAGAAGGGAAAAAGATGGGAAAAACACCACCCTCCTCCCCAACAAAAGGGGAAAGGAGAAATAGTGTAGGAGGTACAAACTCCCATAATAAATTGAAGCCAGAAGGGAGGATAAGGTCGGAGCCTACCTCTCCGACCAAAAAGAAAAGGCAAAGGACGTTATCGTCCTCCTCCTCTGCTTCCTCCGACGACCAGTGCGTGGACTTGGAGGCAGAGGAGGAAAGAAAGATAGAGAAAAGGCAAAAGACGTTATCGTCCTCCTCCTCTTCTTCCTCCGACGACCAGTGCGTGGACTTGGAGGCAGAGGAGGAAAGAAAGATAGAGATAGAGTTCCCCGATTCCCCAACCCCACTGGACATAGATGAGGGGGGGGACCCCAGAACGCACTCTAACTCACAACACAGAAAGTAGAACAAATAGTAGAGCACGTACACACGAACACTTACAGAAGACACACTTAAAAAAAAAAAAAAAAAAAAAAAAAAAAAAAATTCAAGGTCACACACACACGCAGATAATAACACACATACTCCTTAGTTACAAACAAACTCACTTAAATACACAATCATGGAGGACATCACGCTTTTGACCCTCAACATTCATGGACTCACAAAGAAACAAAAATACGTGGTCCACTTATCGAGAAAGTACAAACCAGATTTTATTTTTTTACAAGAAACAAATTTAGACACAGAACACAAAGCACACAAATACACAACAGATATGGGCTTCAAGGAAGGGTGTTTTAGTTATGGTAGCAGATCCAGGGGGGTAGCCTAGGATTCCTAGGATGTACTAAGCTCGACAAACTGAAGTCAAAAGCTAAAAAGCTGAGGTATCCTAACAAAAAAAAAAAAAAAAAAATTAAAAAAAGATTGATCATTACCCTAATGCTAATTTATTTCTTGTTCACTAAATTTCTTTTTAACTGAATCTCTCTGTTGTTTGAGGTCCTCCATGAAGGTGTGTCGCCAAGTAATACGGCGCGGGAGGACCTAAGTGTAAGTCTCTGTTGTAGCCTTTTTGATGGGTACTCACCTTTTTTTTTCCACATTGCTTTGTGTCGCTGACTTCAGACTGTCAATAGTAACACCCTGTTGAACAGAATCAAGGAGTGAGTTCATCCCCCTTTTTTTAATTTTTTTTATTTTTATTTTACAGATTTATAAAAATATCATTTCATATTTCTTATCTTATATGATACATATTTTGACAATTATTGTTAATGTAAAAACACATCATTGATATGTCAATAAATCTAAGTCCATGTAGTTAATATTTGAACGTTACACTATGTTTATGTCCTTTTGGGAAGCGTGGTCGAGAGGCTTGGCTTGGCTACCTAGAAAGGGGCTCGAGGTTCGACACCCGACTCGGGCAGAGTTGTGTTTACTGAGCGCCTAAAGGCAGCACGGAAAACCAACTCCTAGATCCCCCCCCCCCCCCACTGGTCCACAAATGAGATTAGGCCAAAAGCGCTCTGAGCATGCTATAAGCATGAAGGTAGCGCTATATGAAAGCTATAATAATAATAGTAGCCAGTATGAGGGACCGAACCCATGACATTCGCGTTATCAGCAAGAATGAGCCATTCAAATAATGCCTGACATAATGGTGGCCAGTATGGGGTACCGAACCCATGACATTCGCGTTATCAGCAAGAATGAGCCATTCAAATAATGCCTGACATAATGGTGGCTAGTATGGGGTACCGAACCCATGACATTCGCGTTATCAGCAAGAATGAGCCATTCAAATAATGCCTGACATAATGCTAGGCTAAATGAATGGCGAAACATCCCTTGGGGATGCCCACGGGTAGACGAGAGTCAACCTCTTGCACGGGCGGGGTTGTAAAAAAGTCCCCACAAACACGTCCCACATCCATGCGCTGTTCCTCAAAGGGACCGTTACATAAATGGCGGGTCCCGCACAGTTAGCTTGGTACAACGAAGGAAAATGGCGGAGGCTCCCGGTGCCCTCGGCCTTCGCAGCCAAGCATGCGTCGGGGGCCTAAGGCATTGGCAACAGCAATGCTTTACATAGGCATTGACTCGGGTCTCTCTCAAACAGAACTGTGTTCTCACAGGTTTGTTTGTTTTTTTACTGTTTGGCGTCCAAACAGGGTTTTTTTCAAACTTAGGGCTCGAAGAGCCTTCGGCTCAGCCCTTGGAAATCAACAAGGTACTGGCGTGATATTTACTTGTATAGCAGGCAGTGGTTACGCCCTATAGTCCTCGGAATACTGGAGTGATATTTACTTGTGTAGCAGGCAGTGGTTACGCCATATAGTCATCGCAGTACTAGTGTGATATTTACTTGTGTAGCAGGCAGTGGTTACGTCGTATACATCTACAGTCTCTGGCCATCACCTAAATTAAAATTTAACTTAACACTAATAGTCCATGCTTACATATTACTTCCAAATGTGTCTTAGAACGAATATATATTAATTAATAATATCGTTTTATCCCGTGCTTTTAAGAATGTGCGCTTATAATACTGTCTCTAATTCAGTCACAGGAAGCACTGGCACTTGATTTCCAACATCAATTCGGTCCAACACCAAGCCGTGTTTATGCCATCTCAAATTTAGCTCGAGCCTGTCACACAAGTCCTGAGTTGGATCCCAATACTAAATGAAATATAGATGTTAAATGTTTTCTTAGAGGTTCAGCGAGTGCCTATTTAAATTATTCCGATAGCGGATTCCAGCGGTGGTTGATTTTGAAACCAATACGATGCCAATGCCCATACATTCTCATCGTTTGACCTCAAAACCATCCATTCGAAGTTTGTTTGTTTCTTTGTTTTCTTGCGGTGGTTGATTTTGAAACCAATACGGTGCCAATGCCCACTCATTCACATCGTATGGCCTTAAAACCATCCATTCGAATAACTTTTTATTTTTTTTAAAGTTACGATCTTTACATTGGAATGTCTTTGCATTTAGATTACTCATTTTTTGTCACACACTAAATTTGTCTTATTGGCTGGAGGGGGGCCCACCAAGATGTTCTTGAACCCGGGCCCACCAAAATGTTCTTGAACCCGGACCCACGGGTACCTTGCTACGCCACTGCCAAACAGTGGTTCTCTCAACGCCTCTTTGTGGATCTGAGACATGGGTACTTTATAAAAAGCAACTAAGACTTCTTGAACGCCTTCACCAAAGATATTTGCACACCATCATGGACATACGTAGCAAGACCGCACTACAAACAGCGATGTTCTTGCGAAATGGTATGAACTTCTTATAGTCATGCTGGGCAATTTTACTTTGTTACAAGATGCACGTTTTACCCTATAACGTAGAGATTTTGTATCACTTGATGCTTTGTATTAAAGCCATATTGAATATACTAATAGTTTTACGCAAAAAAATGCAATGTAAAACGACAAGACGTGAACTGTGTTTTTTCTACACTGTTGGGGGACTTAGACTTTCTATTGTAACTGCCATGTAGGCCTACAATTACATTGAGAACGAACACGAAGAGAATAAAAAAGCAACTCTTCAGATTGACCAGGTTTCAAAAGACCGCACTACAAACAGCGATGTTCTAGCGAACGCCGGTATGAACTTCCCGACAGTCACGCTGGGCAGGGCACGTATCCCAATGGGGGGCTCTAACATCTGCCAAAGGCTTTTTAGTGAGCTTAAAGGTGTTCGTATAACAGAAGTGCTCGAAGGGAAACGCTTCTTTACGATACTAACGCGATGTTTTGAAGTCTCTAAGGGAAAAATGCGCCATTTTAGTGTGTTACAAAGTGTATGTTTTACCCAATAACGTAGAGATTTTTTATCACTTGATGTTTCGTACTAAAGCCGTATCATTGATATATTAATTGCAAACAGTGGCGTCACTAGGGTCGGTGTCACCCGGTGCTGTAAGCTTAGGGTGTCACCCCCCCCCGCTATCAAATTTATCAACATCAGGTTCCCTATCCATCTAGCAAGGTTGTCAGTTGAAGCGCCGTTAGCTCCTCCAAGCGTTTTTCTTCGTTCTCAGCTTGTATCTTATCTTATCTTATATAATACAGACGTTACTTCAAAAAAGAAGATGATTACGTCCTACGCGTCATGCATTTAGTCATGCATATTAACCAATGACTTAAATTCTGCCAAGTCACTGGTTTTTCTGGCTAGCTCAGGCAACCCATTCCATGCTCTAATAGCACTAGGGAAGAAGGAGTATTTGTACAAATATCGTCTTCAACGCATTTATCTTCCCGTAGTAAGAAGAGCAGATGTCAATGATAAATTATTACGGAGTGGGGCGTTCTGATAAAGAAATATTTTCTTAAAATCTGAGCACACTATTTATACAAGTTAAAAAAGATTGCTAAAATTAAATCTTTTAAAGAAGGAGGCAGCATTGGTCAATACTATTATACGGGGGATGTTCAAGGTAGGCTGCATATAGCGCACGTATGTCTTAAGATCATCTTCGTGTTCAGTAAGAAGCCTAACCGCGAACTTTTTTAGTTTTTGTCACAAAAGGTCGTCAACATAACGATGTTAAACACTTGATAGAATTTTGACCATTCTGACCATTCAAAAAGAATCCCGTAAGAAGAGTCGTTTGTAAAGGTCTTCTTTAAAAAGTTCTTCATTGATTTTTTTGAAGACGCTTCACACAAAAACGGTAAACATGTTAAATGATCCTTATTAGTAGATACGAAGTCATTATAACTTTTAAACATTGATATTCACTGGGTTAATATACAAAATTTGATTGATATGTACAATGAACAGACAACTTTTTAATTTTACCCGTGTGAAATAATTTCAATTGCTTCACCCTCTTCCCATTGGTCTGGACGTCGCGCCCTCATGAGAGAACGTCCGCCCCCTTCCCAAGGGGTGCCCCCCCCCATCACAGCTTTAGGAAAGCTGCAGTAGTTCGTGTGAGTTTGTAATGGGCTTGTTGTTCTCAGATCATCCTCATCTTTAGAAAAGCGTCTTGTAGCGGGCCTGTTCTGTTCACGCAAAAAGCGTAAAAAATTACGATGGTTCGTTAGTCGAGCGAATGGGGTAGACTCTAGAATCACGCTGTTGAAGAGGCATTAATATGTTTTTTCTTTTCTTAACTAACCATGAAACTTTACTTAACTATAACTAGACTTACTAGATAGATCTATCTAGAATCTAGATCTAAGTCTTTTTTTTGTTTTGTTTTCGAAACTATTTGTTTAGCTATCTTTAGATTATATCTTTAGATTACTCATTTTTTGTCACACACTAAATTTGTCTTATTGGCTGGAGGGGGGCCCACCAAGATGTTCTTGAACCCGGGCCCACCAAAATGTTCTTGAACCCGGACCCACGGGTACCTTGCTACGCCACTGCCAAACAGTGGTTCTCTCAACGCCTCTTTGTGGATCTGAGACATGGGTACTTTATAAAAAGCAACTAAGACTTCTTGAACGCCTTCACCAAAGATATTTGCACACCATCATGGACATACGTAGCAAGACCGCACTACAAACAGCGATGTTCTTGCGAAATGGTATGAACTTCTTATAGTCATGCTGGGCAATTTTACTTTGTTACAAGATGCACGTTTTACCCTATAACGTAGAGATTTTGTATCACTTGATGCTTTGTATTAAAGCCATATTGAATATACTAATAGTTTTACGCAAAAAAATGCAATGTAAAACGACAAGACGTGAACTGTGTTTTTTCTACACTGTTGGGGGACTTAGACTTTCTATTGTAACTGCCATGTAGGCCTACAATTACATTGAGAACGAACACGAAGAGAATAAAAAAGCAACTCTTCAGATTGACCAGGTTTCAAAAGACCGCACTACAAACAGCGATGTTCTAGCGAACGCCGGTATGAACTTCCCGACAGTCACGCTGGGCAGGGCACGTATCCCAATGGGGGGCTCTAACATCTGCCAAAGGCTTTTTAGTGAGCTTAAAGGTGTTCGTATAACAGAAGTGCTCGAAGGGAAACGCTTCTTTACGATACTAACGCGATGTTTTGAAGTCTCTAAGGGAAAAATGCGCCATTTTAGTGTGTTACAAAGTGTATGTTTTACCCAATAACGTAGAGATTTTTTATCACTTGATGTTTCGTACTAAAGCCGTATCATTGATATATTAATTGCAAACAGTGGCGTCACTAGGGTCGGTGTCACCCGGTGCTGTAAGCTTAGGGTGTCACCCCCCCCCCCCGCTATCAAATTTATCAACATCAGGTTCCCTATCCATCTAGCAAGGTTGTCAGTTGAAGCGCCGTTAGCTCCTCCAAGCGTTTTTCTTCGTTCTCAGCTTGTATCTTATCTTATCTTATATAATACAGACGTTACTTCAAAAAAGAAGATGATTACGTCCTACGCGTCATGCATTTAGTCATGCATATTAACCAATGACTTAAATTCTGCCAAGTCACTGGTTTTTCTGGCTAGCTCAGGCAACCCATTCCATGCTCTAATAGCACTAGGGAAGAAGGAGTATTTGTACAAATATCGTCTTCAACGCATTTATCTTCCCGTAGTAAGAAGAGCAGATGTCAATGATAAATTATTACGGAGTGGGGCGTTCTGATAAAGAAATATTTTCTTAAAATCTGAGCACACTATTTATACAAGTTAAAAAAGATTGCTAAAATTAAATCTTTTAAAGAAGGAGGCAGCATTGGTCAATACTATTATACGGGGGATGTTCAAGGTAGGCTGCATATAGCGCACGTATGTCTTAAGATCATCTTCGTGTTCAGTAAGAAGCCTAACCGCGAACTTTTTTAGTTTTTGTCACAAAAGGTCGTCAACATAACGATGTTAAACACTTGATAGAATTTTGACCATTCTGACCATTCAAAAAGAATCCCGTAAGAAGAGTCGTTTGTAAAGGTCTTCTTTAAAAAGTTCTTCATTGATTTTTTTGAAGACGCTTCACACAAAAACGGTAAACATGTTAAATGATCCTTATTAGTAGATACGAAGTCATTATAACTTTTAAACATTGATATTCACTGGGTTAATATACAAAATTTGATTGATATGTACAATGAACAGACAACTTTTTAATTTTACCCGTGTGAAATAATTTCAATTGCTTCACCCTCTTCCCATTGGTCTGGACGTCGCGCCCTCATGAGAGAACGTCCGCCCCCTTCCCAAGGGGTGCCCCCCCCCACACAGCTTTAGGAAAGCTGCAGTAGTTCGTGTGAGTTTGTAATGGGCTTGTTGTTCTCAGATCATCCTCATCTTTAGAAAAGCGTCTTGTAGCGGGCCTGTTCTGTTCACGCAAAAAGCGTAAAAAATTACGATGGTACGTTAGTCGAGCGAATGGGGTAGACTCTAGAATCACGCTGTTGAAGAGGCATTAATATGTTTTTTCTTTTCTTAACTAACCATGAAACTTTACTTAACTATAACTAGACTTACTAGATAGATCTATCTAGAATCTAGATCTGTCTTTTTTTTGTTTTGTTTTCGAAACTATTTGTTTAGCTATCTTTATATGCGTAGAGTCTAGTAAAGATGGCGGCAATGTTTCGAAGTTTTGTAGGCTTTTGAGTTAGATCGAGTCAAGTTAACTTAAAATCTAGACATCCTAGATACCATACATCTGTTTAACTATGTGAAGAAATGTTTATTGCTGTTTCAAAAAAATTACCTTGACTATAAAATAAATAGATCTAGATCTACTTATCTAGGGATCCGATAAGTCTAGTTCTCGATCTCTACTATAACTGATACAGTAACAGTGGTCACACTGGTCAGGTCACTACACTAACACTCAACACTCAGTTACAGTGCACACTGTGAGTACTGTGAGTGACTCAAAGACTGAACGGTATTAACTAGTTAGTATAATAATAATATTATTTATACTAATTACTTAATTAGTATTAGTCTATGTAAATTTAATAATTATTATTTATATTATATACTGAATAACAGTGAATAGTCTAGACTATAATCAAGAGCTAGATCATTAGAGTCGACTAGTCTAGTATTAGTACCGGCATATAATAATATAATATAAATTAGATCTATTATATATCTAGATCTGTACAGAGACATCAGTCTGATCAGAGTGAGAGTCTATCAGAAGTATCTATTTTTACATTATAAAATTAGAATCTAATAAATAAGTTTCTTTTTGAGTAAGTTTAAATAAGTACAGTCAGTAGTGAGTAGAGATCTTGAGTCTTAGTCTTAGTAAGTTAAATTAAATATAGATCTAGATCTACATATTTTATTTTATTTAGACATCTAGATCTATATTTGTGTTGTAGATTGATTTAATCTAACTATATCTAGTTTCTTGTTTATCTAGACTAGAAAAGATCTGATCTAGATTTCTACTTTCTAGTCTAATTTTAGTAAAAGTTTGCTTATTATGATTCTAGATATCTACTATCTAGTCTAGATGTCCTTTTTATCTTTCAGCAATGAGTGCAATGGATCAAGAGAGTAAGAAGAGAAAGAAGAGGAAAACACGAGCTGAGAGAAATCAAATAGCCAGACGTGCTCATCAGGTTCGTTTGGTTCTTCTTATTTTATCTTATATAATACAGACCTTACTTCAAAAAATTACCGTAAACAGAGGAAAGAGCAAGTTGTTCAAGATAAAGGCATCCAACAATTGGCAACAATACACCCATTACAGTCTAAGGTGAGGCGCTGAAAGAGGTGGAAAGCTTCACCTATCTCAGCAGTATCATAGACAACCATGGAGAAATAGATGCAGATGTCAGAACCTGCATTGGTAAAGCTCAAGCAGCCTTCCATCAGCTGAAGAACACCTGGGGATCTAGGGAAATAAGCACCACCGCCAAGATTAGGCTCTTTAACATTGTTAAGTCAATACTACTTTATGGAGCAGAGACCTGTAGAACCACCATCACCACCATGAAAAAAATCTAGGTATTCATCAATACATGCCTGAGGAAGATTCTTATGATCCCCTGGCCAGACAAGATCTTGAATGAGGAATAGTGGCAAAGAACATTGAAGTAGATATCCTTCAGAGACGCTGGAGATGGATAGGTCACACCCTTCGCAAGCATGCATCCAACATAACAAGGCAAGTCCTAACCTGGAACCATCAAGGAAAGAGGAAGAAGGGATTGCCCAGGAATACATTGCGCCATGATCTGGAAGCACATGGGCAAGACGTGGGGACAGTTGGAGAGACTCGCCCAGAACCGAGATGCCTGGAAGAAGCTAGTTAGTGGCCTATGGCCCAGAAGGGACCACATGCAGAGATGAGATGAGATGACTTCAAAAAAGAAGATGATTACGTCCTATGCATCATGCATTTAGTCATGCATATTAAGCAATGACCTAAATTCTGCCAAGTCACTGGTTTTCCTGGCTAGCTCAGGCAACCCATTCCATGCTCTAATAGCATTAGGGAAGAAGGAGCATTTGTACAAATTTGTCCTAGCATATTGAACGAGGAATGGGCCTTAATCTTTGTGTCTTTCTGAGTATTTTATTAGATTTTGTTTTTGTATTTGAAGATTATGGTTCAGTGTTTTATGTATAATTGCTACTTACTCTTGAGTCTTCTATCCTCAAGGATTTGTAAGTTTAGTGATTTTTACTAAAGGTGTTACTCTAGTCAAATGTAAATATTTGTGTTGATGGAATATTGTATGTCAAGAAGAGTTGTGCCCATGCACAGGGGAAACTACTCTAATAATCAAGATGGCTGATTAAACTTGTTTGTGTTTACCTGAGATTGTTCTTATGTCAAGTGTATTTATATTTACAAATCTAATAAAGGTAACGATAACCTAGAATAACCTGAGGAAAATATAAGAAATCAGTAGCTAAAATGGCAACTGCTAACAGATATTTCCCAGTACGGCAACCGCTATTGCAAACAGGCAATATGGCGGCCGATTGGAAAAGATTCAAAAGAGACTGGGGTAACTATGAAAAGGCCACGAAACTCACAACAGAGACAGAAGATAACCATAATTGGAAGTGAGGCAGCAGACGTGTCTAATTTGGAAAAGGGCAGGAGACAAAAATAAATGAGATTTTAAAGAGTTTTGAAGAGTTCTACGTTGGGAGAACGAACGAAACATATGAGAGATATGTCTTCAATACGAGAAGACAAAAAGAGGACGAGAACATGGACTCGTACATAACTGCCCTGAAGGAACTGGCAAGCAGCTGCAATTTTGATAAATTAGAAGAGAGTCTGATTAGGGACTGAATTAGGGGTTAGAAGTGAACAATTGAAGATGAAACTGTTGCAAGATGATAAACTAACCCTACAGAAATGCATAGATGTGTGTAGGATATATGAAAGATCCCAAAGGCAAATGAAGGATATCAGAGAAGGAAGAATCGAACTTTTGGACAAACCAATGATTGAAAGAGTCTCAACATCTAAGTCAGGCTCAAAATACAGAAAGGAATATCAACAGAGTGACAAGACAAAGGAAAGCATGTAAATTTTGTAAAGGCGACCACGAATACATAAAGGAAAAATGTCCGGCCTGGGGAAAATCATGTCACATTTGTGGAGGCAGGAATCATTTCGCCTAAGTCTGCAAAAAGAAAATATACAGCATTACTCAAGCAAAGACCCAGAGCAACATAGACTCGGACACAGAAGAAGATGACGTTACACTCCAAACTGAATGGGTAATGGCAATGAATGGCCCCAAAAAGCATAGGATGACTGCCGTCATGATGATCAACAACCAAAGAGTCAGATTCCAATTGGACAGTGCCACCGACGTCAATACCATAAATGAAAAATATGTGTCCCCAGACCAGAAAGTACGGACATCCCAGAGGTTAACTATGTGGAACAAGACGGTAATGGAGCCAAAAGGAAAAGCTACGTTAGTAACCACCAATCTAAAGACCAATGAGAAATTCAATGTAGAGTATGTGGTAGTACCAAATGATCTAACATGCCTGCTAGGATTATCAACACTGAGGAAGATGGAACTCATTCACATAAATGAAGACCAATTTATTGCCAAAGTCGAAGCCACAGGAAAGAAACATCAAAACATTGATGCACTTGGTGACTTGGGCGTGGCTGCATTGAAAATAGACAAAACGGTGAAGCCCAAAGTCCTACCATGTAGAAGAATTCCGATAGCAGTAAAAGAGAAAGTCAGAGCCGAATTAAACTCATTAGTTCAACGAGGAATTCTGGAAAGAATAACTGAGCCCACAGAGTGGGTTAGTCAAATGGCATTGGTAGAGAAATCAGATGGCAGTATTGGAATCTGCATTGATCCTCAACCCTTGAACAAGGCACTACTGAGGGAGCATTACAACCTAACAACACCAGAAGATATTTTGGCTGAAATTGGTAACGCCAAAATATTTAGCAAAGTCGACATTCAAGAAGCTTTTTGGCATATCAAACTAGACCCAGACTCATCAGGTCTCTCTGCAATGGCGACCCCATTCGGTAGATACAAATGGAATAGACTTCCTTTTGGTCTCAAAGTAAGCTCGGAAGTTTTTCAAAGACATTTGAATGATGCGTTGGAAGGACTAACAGGATGTTTTAACGTGGTGGATGATATGGTAATAGGCCAAGGGGACACAGTTGAAGAGGCTCGCAAAAATCACGAGGAAAACCTATCAAAATTACTCAATAGGCTAAATGAAAAGAAATCAGCATTCCGAAAGTCAGAAATTGTGTTTTTGGGACACATTATTTCCCAGTCAGGAATAAAACCAGACCCAAACAAAGTGAGAGCCATAACAAATCTAAAAACCCCTGAAGACGTTACATCGGTTCAGAGATTTTGTGGAATGATACAATATCTATCAAGATTCATCCCAGGTCTTTCGCAGACCTTCAACCAATAACAGAACTGACTAAGAAACACAAGCTATTTGTGTGGTCGAATGACTGTGAGAAAGCATTTAATAGTGTCAAACAGAAGATATCTAATCATGGAACCCTAAGTTATTTCGACCCGGAGAAAAAAGTAACGATTGAGGCGGACAGCAGTCAATATGGCCTAGGAGCTGTACTACTACAAGATGACAAACCCATAGCATACACATCAAGATCACTCACAGAGCGTCAGAAAAACTCTTGGCTGTAGTAGTAGCTCTAGAAAAATTTGACCAGTACACGTACGGCAGAACAATAATAATTCAGAATGATCATAAGCCATTGGAAAATATACTCAATAAACCCCTCAGTTGTGCACCTAAAAGGCTTCAAAGTTTAATGATGCGTTTGTACAGATACGATATTCAGTACCAGTATACCAAAGGAAACAGATTACAGATTGCCGACACGCTAAGCAGAGACCCTTTGCCAGAGCAGGAAGATTTTCCTGACACCTCTATCAACACTGTAGGACTGGCCCTCCCAGATATAATATTAGATAAAGTGAAAGATGCAGTCAAAATAGACAATGAGATGCAGATGTTGAAACAGTACATACTGAATGGTTGGCCAGACAAGCATCATATTGTACCAGAACTTAAACAATATTGGTCACTTGCAGTTGTACTGACCTATGAGGATGGCCTTCTAATGAAAAGAGGGAGAATAATTATCCCAAGAGCATTAAGAAAAGAAGTTGAAACCAAACTACATGCAGCACATTTAGGGTATGATGCCATGATGAGAAGAGCAAGGGACGCAGTTTTCTGGCCGGGAATAGCGGCAAGAATAAAAGAAATAGCTAATTCATGCCAACCTTGTCAGCAAAGTAAACCTGCAAACCAGAAAGAAAGCCTAATACAGCATTGTGAGGGTTCAAATCCCTGGGATAAAGTTGGAATAGATTTGTTTCAAATCTTTGACCAACAATACCTTGCCATAGTTGACTACTATTCAAATTTTATCGAAGTAGAACATCTGCACACGTCAACAAGTCAAGTTGTTATAAGAAAACTAAAAAAATTTGTTTGCCAGATACGGTGTCCCCAAAGTTTGTATCAGTGATTTTGGACCTCAGTTTTCATCTGCCGATTTCACAGCACTTATGAAAGCATGGGGTGTCCATCATTTGAAATCCTCACCAGACATCATCAGTCAAATGGCAAGGCAGAGGCAGCAGTGAAAATATTAAAGAATCGGATGAAAAAATCCAAAGAAAGCAAATCAGATGCCTATGAAGCCCTATTAGAGTTTAGAAATACACCCAGGCAAGATACCAACCTAAGTCCGGCTCAGATGCTCTTTGGAAGGGCAACAAGAACGCTGTTGCCTAGAAGAGAGCATCCGGCAAGAGTGTCACAACAAGAAGCCACGGCCAAAAGAGAGAAGCGACAACAAAGCGTCAGAAGACACTATGACAAAACAGCACGTGACATGAAGCTTAGAAACATCGTACAGAAGGTCTTCTACCAATCACCCAATGATCTGACCTGGAGACAAGGAAAAGTATGTCGGAAAGTGAATGAACGTGCTTACATTATAGAAGGTGACAATGGTTTTAATTACCAACGAAACAGAAGACACCTAAGACCAGACACCTCTAACAACTTAGATTTTTCTCCAGACAGAGAAAGTAATAGTATTGACATTTTCCCAGACCCAGAGAATGAGTGTAGTAACAGTCCACCCAACGCCCAAAACTATCACCAGTACTCTCTGCGTCCTAGGGCTACTCTCCAGAAACCGTCAAAATATGGAGACTATGTTTAAGAACTGTACATATTTACTGTTGTAAATAGTTTTGTTTATTTGAGAATATTTTTTTTTTTAATTTGAAACATATTTACTGTTGTAAATAGTGTTGTCGATTGGATTGTAATATTTGTATTTTTTTGGGGGGGAGGAGGGGGGATGTTGATGGAATATTGTATGTCAAGAAGAGTTGTGCCCATGCACAGGGGAAACTACTCTAATGATCAAGATGGCTGATTAAACTTGTTTGTGTTTACCTGAGATTGTTCTTATGTCAAGTGTATTTATATTTGAGTGTCCATCGTAACAATTTGTTTGTTATGAATCATGCTGCTCTATTTTGTGTCTGTTCCAGTTTCTTAATGTTTATTGAGTTGGGGGGTCCCAAACAGAGGATGCATATTCCATTATTGGCCTAACCAATGTTTGCAATACACGTTTTATCATTGCATACTTTAACATTCAGAATCAGATTACAGCTCTGCATTACAGGTGCCAATATTAAACCTTCATTTTGTGTTGTTTCATTATTTTTTTAATGAGAAAACTTTAGTCCATTAAAAGCTGGTTTAGCCCCTGAGAATATTATAAAGTAAAAAAAAAGTAAAGTTCCCCTTTCAGACCTTTTGGTCTATAGGGCAGATGATGTAAAGGTCATGTGTTTCTGTGACCTACAGTTAAGGAGGGTGTCATGAGGCGAGTACAATGACCAACCGTGCTTACTTTTCCCCAACTAATGTCAGGTACCTATTAGAGCTGGGTGGACTCAGAGGCACCTGAAGATCCCAAAATTAAAAATCCCAGTCTTCACCAGGATTCGAACCCGGGTCCCCCAATTTGGAAGCCAAGTGCTTTACCCCTCAGCCACTGTGCCTCCCGAGAATATTATATATCAGTTAAAATAATTTACTTTATATAGAATCATTCAAAAACAAGACCAAAGTGAAAAAAGTAAAATATTTATAACATGGAGAAAGGTAATTCAGTTAATGTGATTGGCTTCAGTTGGTTCTTAATGCTTTGCTTGAGGATTTGAATTCTGTACTTTGATCCAAAGAAATTTGATAAACCCTTACGCCCCTAACATTTTAGAGACAAATCACCAAAGATTGTCTGTGAAGGTATTAGGGAAGAATTTGAAAGCTTATATTTGTAGAAATAATTTATAATCTCTAAAACAAATATAACTGTTTAATAGAGAAATATTGATTAATTTATTTGAAACACCTGATTGCAATGATGGGATTATGTAATCTTTGTAGTATTTTCCCTTCAGAACAATGTCTGATCATCCAAACACCAGCGTAATGCTTGAGATATTAATTTAAAGTATCAACACAAACAAATAGTTCTAAAATAAATACAAAGCATTTATTTTAGAACTAATACAATAAGCGTACCACACAAGATTTGTTAACTGTCTTTCTCCATTCCCCTCTTGTCTTTTGCCTTGGATAGTTCCTCGTTCAATGGAGGCCCATCCATTCTTTTATGTTGCCTTCTCATCGCTTTCTCTTTTTGCCGATTCTTCTTTTTCCTGGTACTGTTCCCTGAAGAAATGTCTTTGTGAGCCCCAAAGACCTTGTAATATGGCCATAGAGTTTTAGTTTTAGCAAATACATATATTCTAAAACAAAAGTGTACTACAACGACTTTGATCTGACAAGTTTTTACTGTAATTTACAGTCGTCCCATTTGATTTTTTTAAAAGTAAATTTCTTTACTAATTTGAAATAAGTATTACCTACATTACTAATGCCTTCTTTGGTTGCATTTTTTTCCTTCAGGAGGGTGATAAACAGAAAAAGTTTCAAGTCAAAAGTAAAAAGCCTGCTGCCCACACTCAGTCTCAGAACCAAATAACTTATGTAAGATAACATGTAGTAGTGTGAAACATTTATGTGTCTGTCTCTTATTTGTCCACAAGGTGGCCACATTTTTTTTACAAAGCTTACATCAACTCTGTCTGTCTGGTAAAAAGTGTGTACACATTATTTCTCCCACAACCATTCTCCGATCGAGTTGAAACTTCACAGTTATTCATTGGCATAGACAAGACATAAATCAATAAAATAAAAAGTAACCAATACTGGTAATTCATTATTTTATTTGATATCAACAAGGGAAACTAGTCCTTCAGTATTCACATAAATGGCTAAATTTGTTGGGTTATAGTCCCCTTAAATAATTAAAGCTTTTCTCCCTCATGCATTCTCTGATCAAGTTGATACTTTAAACAATTATTTATTGTATCTAACAAAAAGTGAATCTATACAAAAAACAACAATTAGTCAATTAATTATTGGTAATTAATTATTTTGTTTCATATTGAATAGATCATGTGAAACACAACTAATAGGACTAATTGATGATTTCTCAAAAGGTTTAGATAATAGTGAACAAATAGATGCTATCTTACTAGACTTTTCCAAGGCTTTTGACAAAGTTCACCACCATAGTTTGCTTAAAAAATTAAAATATTTCGGCATTAACGGTCCACTGCATCAGTGGATTAAAGATTTTCTGATAGGGAGAGAACAAACTGTAATAATAAATGGCTCTAAATCAACACCAATAACAGTAAACTCAGGTGTACCTCAAGGAACAGTCTTGGGTCCACTACTATTCTTAATTTACATAAATGATTTACCAAATTGCATTAGTTCAGGAACAAAAGTCAGATTATTTGCAGACGATTGCATAATATATAGAACAATAAAAACAAAACAAGACACAGATATTTTACAAAGAGAATTAGATGAATTACAGAAATGGGAATCAAATTGGAGCATGTCTTTCCACCCAGAAAAATGTCAGTTGTTAAGAGTAACAAAAAAACTAAAACAAATTAATTCCACTTATCTTATTCATGGCAAACCAGTAACACAGACTAAAAACTCAAAATACCTAGGTGTTATAATAAATGAAAAACTGTCATGGAATCCACATATTGATGAAACTATAAAAAAATCCAACAAAGCATTAGGGTTTATTAAAAGAAATTTCTATAAATCAAATAAGAACATAAAACTAAAATGTTATTTAACCTTGGTTAGGCCAATAATAGAATATGCATCCACCGTGTGGGACCCCTCAACTCAAGAAAACATTAAGAAACTGGAACAAACACAAAATAGAGCAGTGAGATTCATAACAAACGAATATTCACATTTGACTAGGGTAACACCATTAGTAAAATCACTAAATTTAGAAAGCCTTCAGGACAGAAGACTCAAAAGTAAAGTAGCAATTATACATAAAACACTGAACCATAATCTTCAAATAGAAAAACAAAATTTAATAAAATACTCTGAAAGACACAAAAATAAAGGCACATTCCTCGTCCCATATGCTAGGACAAATTTGTACAAATACTCCTTCTTCCCTAGTGCTATTAGAGCATGGAATGGGTTGCCTGAGCTAGCCAGAAAAACCAGTGACTTGGCAGAATTTAAGTCATTGGTTAATATGCATGACTAAATGCATGACGCGTAGGACGTAATCATCTTCTTTTTTGAAGTAACGTCTGTATTATATAAGATAAGAAGAAGATAAGATAAGGGAAATAACTTCCATCACATTCATTTAAACCTATCTTTTGGACTGCTGGGGCACCACATAAGATCTGTCAACCTTCATTCTCCATTCTTCTCTGTCATTTTTCTTTGATAGAATTTCATTCTGATGTTCTTTCTGAAAATATTTTGAAACCTGCCTTTTTACCTGCTGGGTTTTACCAGATACTTGCCATTTTTTGTGTGTGTGTCTTAACAATAATAGGTTGTTGTTTTTTTTTTGCTTTTTAGTCATTAAGGTCAAGTAAAGGTTTGTCTCTGCCTTGCTTAATACCAAAAGACTTTGTAAGATCTACAACGGGAAACATTACACAAGGGCGTTTAACAGTAAGTTTATATAATTGTCAAAGTATATTATTCAGTGGTACCTTAGCATTGACTTGTAGCACCAAACTGCTGGTAGACAGCTAAACCGCTGTTGGCGTAATGTATTGTAAAAAATAAAACTTGAAATAGCTTGAATAACTTTGTTGTGAATTATACTAAATACATTACAATATAGACAAAATCAAGTTGAAACGAGATGAAATAAATGTACTAATAACTAGACTTTAGTAAAAATATTTTGTAACAAAATCTAACTCACTACACAAACACTTCTTTTCAGTCTCACTTTCTAGAGTCGTCTGTCCTAACCAAGACCATTGATGACAATGCCACTTATCTTGCATCATTCACAATCAATTGCTGACCTCTTCCCACCATCATCATAGAATTACACAAACCCACAATGTGGCATTGTAAAAGCGGTTGTGACTTCCCTTTTCTGTTGCTTTGAGGTTGAAAGAAAAAACGTGTCCTTTGTCTGACATGTTTGTAACACTTTTTGTTACTACGACTTCACATTGTCATTGAATATGTTTAAACTCCTAGTGCCTATCAGACTGTTAGGGAAAGACTTTACTACAAACTATATTAATATATTTAGTTCAGTTTATTGACTGTGTTTCTTGCCAATGTAGTTATATGTCACAATGGAAAGAAATGAGGGTTTAATATGTATTAGTATTTTCAGAAAAAAAAATGTATGACCCAATGTCCAAAGTATGCTGGAGATATTTGTTTTAGCTTAAATTAAATGCAAATATTTTATTACACTGAAAACTTTTGATCCTTTGTGGTTCTAATATTCAAATATATATTTACTTTTTTTCTTCCCATTTCTTCAGAGACCACTAGCATTGTTTGATAATGCTAAAACTTCTGTTTGGGCCACTAGAGGTAAGACAGCAACTCAATACTTAGCTCTAATGTTTGGTAGTCTACTAGTATGAAACACCTTTGATAGTATGGACCTTTTTAATCCAACCTACTCTGTAATCCGACTCAGCAATGATGAATGCTTCAGTTGCACATCCATTCTTTGACATGGCAAGTCTCATCTGGTCTAATGTGCTTCTTGCTGTGTTAAGAGTTTACGCATTCTTGATTGTCTTTCAGTGATTACTATTAGATTAATGGCATCTGGCAACCTACTATTACTGACATTATGAAAAATGGGAAGGAAATAGAACATTTTGTGAAATCCATTGAAGACCACACCAAGAGTAAACGACTTGAATCAAGCTAATACTCTTCAGTTTGAGGAAGTTTTTTGCATTTGTTGGATCAATACATTTTCCTTTATTCGCCATTTAAAAAAAAAAATTTATACCATTGAAATTTTAAGTGAATATCATATAACTGTACATCATAACATATATGGATATTGCTAAATTCTTTGAACTACAGCTAAATTTTTGAAATCTGACATTTCTAATAATCCAACATTATCTTGGTCCTGTAACCATGAGACTATCAAGGGTCAACTGTAATTCATATGTGTTTGCAAGTAGATTTTAATTGGACATATAAAATTCACAAGCATCCCTCTCATAGTTCCTTTTAAGAAGTAGTGATTAATACTAGAGGTGAGGCCAGCTCAAAATATATACTTTTAAGGCTAATAAAAAAACAAGGATCTCATGTTATCAGCACATTGGCAAACTGTGTTTCCTCTACCAATTTGATGTCAAATAGATTTGACTGTCATTTGGACTTCTTGATGGTCCTGGGTTCATACCCTGCCCGCTGCCATCCCTGTCATCCTACAGGACATTTGGACTAGGAAGTAAATTATCTTCAACTCTGAAGACATGTAAAACATTTTACAAACAAATAGCCAAATGGAAACAGCTGGTCTCACTAATGTCATAAAATGTCAATCTCCTTTGGTATTTAGCCTTCCTATTATGATTTTGGCAGCCAAAATGAACCCAGCTTTTTTAATGTTCACCATACATTTAGTGTTTTTTTTTTTAATAATATTTTTCAAAGTTTCATTTTTGCTTTTGGGCCATCTAAAAAACAATATGAAATGTTATGAACTTTATGAACATCTGAAAACTGAGCTTAATATTCTAGATTGATCATTTTTCATTATTCATCTTGAAATATTTTTTTGTGCTTATTACTTGTTAAATGTAAACAAATTCTTTTTTTATTTTTGCACAGCCACACTTCCAGAAACAGAAGAAATGAAGAAAAATGTAGAGAAAGACTTACAACGCATTTTAAACATGTCAGGCCTTGAGTATAAGTCTAGTAGTACCAGCCTGAATAATGTTGATAAATGTGATTTTAGCAAACAAAAGAGCGGAGGTAACAAAAATAATGTGCTGATAATTGTATACAAAATATTTACTTTTTGAAAAACTGTTTTGTTTAACTTTAGTTTTTTTTTTTTACTAAGCTTATATCTACTCACATTATTTCTCCCACTTCCCAGTCTGGGGATCAAGTGAAAACTTTGTACAATTATTCATTGTCTACAAGAACACATGAATCAATAAAAGAAATTAACCAAATAGTTAATAAGGGGTAATTAATTAATTGTGTTTCATATAGAAAAGGAGATAAAGCTTGCAGTATTGATAGATGAGGTAGTAATTGTGATGTTATTTTCTTTATATAAGCTTTGTTGTTATTTTTTTAAAGTATTTTTTTTATTATTTTGCTTGTTTCTTGTTAGAAAACCAGACTGATAGAATGGAAGTTGATCCTCCTCTAACAAGGTAAAACATACACATTTTAATAAAAATAAACATGCATTGTATTCCAGTCCAATACGGTTAATGTTTAAAATTATTTTTCAATGTATGTCTATGGGGGGTATGGTGATGAATGGTAAAGCGGTTAATTTTACGGGGTCTTGATTTTGAATTCAGGTAAAGATTGGGATTCGATTCTGGATTTTTAGGACAGCCTTAGTCCACTCAACCCTAATGGGTATCTTACACTGGGTAAATAAAGACTGTTGGCCATTGAGCTGACCAGATGACATCCTCCTTAACCATCAGCCATAGAAACAGATGAGCTTTACATCATTTATTCCCAAAGAGGGCAAGTTCTGAAATGGGTACCTTTACTTTTTACTTATTCTATATATATTATACTGTACTGTTTTTTCTGTTCTTTTTTAATAGTTCACAGCCAGCCTCCAACAATGTACCAGCAGTAGAAAAAAATACTTCAAAATCTTCAGCACATTCTTCTCCCGCAGAAACCAACATTATTCCTACAATGTCTTTAGCCAGGTATTTACATTTCATGACAAAGCAGGTTTGCTTTAATAACGTTGAAGATATAACAAAATATTATCAAAGTATACTCACAAAGGTCCATATTGAGTACATCTGGATAATTCATACTTAACATTGAATTTACTTTTTGTTAGGTGAGGTCTGTGGGTTTCTTAAATTTTTATCATTAGCATGCCTCCTCCTCTCCCATCTCATGAAGAACAATTTTCATTCCCCTCTTAGCCAGCTGGTATCTAGGGAAGCAATGTTAACTCCCACAGTGGGGTTCAGGAGGGTTTTAAGGATGTAATATAAAAGAAAACTTACTGACAAAAGTATAACATGATTTTCCAGTTTTTTGTTTACATTTATATTTTTACAATATGTTTGTAATCCAAATTTAGTTAAGGATTGTTCATTACAGCTAGTCATTTAGTCTTTTTTTTTTTATCATTTCATAGACAGTCTTTTCTATATTAGAAAATTTTTTTTTGGGAGAGGAAGAAGGTTCTCTTTCCATCCAGCTAATTGGTCTGGTAGAGTGCTGTAAGTTTTGCTAGCAGTTCTAGGGCAGAGTTGTTTTCCTGCGCTTTGAGCTTCAAAAATACATCCCCCTGGTGACTACGACAGATCTTTTTCTAATATTTTTTACTCTGTAGTTAGAAGAGCACATGTCAAAAAAGGTTGTTTTTAAAAAGCTGTGCGACGGCCAATACAATTAAGTCAAAGAAGACAGCATTTGCCATTAATATTTTGTAAATACATTTTTCATCTGCTCCCATGTCATTCTAGAATCATCAGCTTAGCTGATGGCTGACCTTCTAGGTTTGCTTAGGCCTATCCACTTTCCTTGTGGATTTTAATTAGGGTTAGGGTGCTTGCCTTGCAACGTTAGTACCTGGTTTTCACAGGATGTGTCTTATCCAGCTTCACTTTTGCTTTTTGATATCCTGAGCGATGGGACTTTGCTTGGTTCTTTCCTATAAGTTGACTATAGATATCTTTTCTGGGGGAGCTTTAAAAACATCCAAAGCATGTAAAAAAAACAACAACATGTCATCATCATAATAAAAGCAATTTATTTGAAACTTAGCATTTTAATACACTTTTATTGTGTCTTTGTTTTCAGTCCAATGAAACAAGAAGAAGTACTTGACCCTGTAAGTATGCTGCTAGTTTGTTCTAGTTTATTTATGTTTAAAAAGGTAAAATAAAGTGTTTTTTTTAAACTTAAAATCTTAAGTATTTTGTTCCTCGACTTTCTCTAACAGGAGCCCCCTATTGAAGACATTGCTGACACTATCATAAAGGAACTGAAGCTGAAGTTTGATAAACTGTTTCCTAATAGAGGTATTTACTAAATTCTAATTACTGTCACTAGTTCTATCAATAATGAAACTGAATGCCCAATGTCATTATTTGTTGCTTACAAAACTTATATCAACTCACGCTGTCTGTCACCCAGATATCCCTTTCTTTCCCCCCCCCCCCCTCCCCTGCCATTGGTCCAGATAAGTAATAGGATTACAGAGTATTAAGAAAGCTAATTCTCCAAGTAGAAATCAAGAATAGATAAGTACTAAAGATGAAGCTTGAAACTTATTCATTGAATGACCCCTTTAAAAGTAAAGTAGCAATTATACATAAAACATTAAACCAAAATCTTCAAATACAAAAACAAAACCTAGTCAAATACTCAGAAAGACACCAAATAAATTACAATAACTAATATGTATATGATGTATTAATTTCTTCATTAAATGTGATTTACACTTCTTTTAAAATATGAACAAATTAGAATCAAAATACAGAATTTCACCACACGCAAAACAATTTGAATAAGAAAAAAGAAATCTGAAAAAAAACAACACTAAATCATTTCTTTCAGATGTTGAATATGAAAATTGCTGTGACCTTGAGAAACTGATTAAGCAAAGGTTTATTTTAGACTAATTACAGCTTGTTTTGTATTTTATGTTTAATTATAATTTGTTTTATGAAACATTTTTTATTTCTGAATATTCTACACCCCCTTCCCCCAAATAAAATATAATTATTTATCATTGTTTTGTTTGAAAAAATTAATTTAGTTATTCCTTTTATCCGAAGAACAGTACAAAATAAATATTAAAAATAATATTAATATTAAAATTAAAGCTAGGGAAGGGACTCAGGCCTTCATCAGCTACAAACAAACAAAGAAGACACACAAAGTTAAATTCTAGTTCCAACTTATTTTTCTTTGGTGTTGACTCAGAAATCATTGGATACAATCATTATCGTTTGCCTTGTTGTTGTTTTTAAGCATGTTTTGTGATTTGGTTTATATTTGTTTATACGAAAATAAAATAAACGGATATCTAGGTAAGAGTACTTTAGGGTAAAGGCAATTTTTATTTACATCGATTGTTTTATTAAAATCATATCCTAAATTTGAACTATCATTATCTTAAAGTTTATAAAATTACATTTTGTTTATTAAAATTAAACTTTCTTGTAATCTTAATTTTTCTTATGTGTTATGCTTTTGACTTGCGAAAGGAAACAGTTGTAAAATGGCTGGCAATATAAATGATCACATTTTATGGCACATCAATTCATTGTGCTCATTTTGGAAAACTTTCTTGTCTTTCAGTTGTCAAGAAAATGAGTTGCCTATAGTTAAGCCCAAAGATATTGTACAAGGTGAGCGGTAAATATTCAGGAAGTGTTTTTTTGTGTGTTTTTTTTGCTAAGTTAGAAAACCAAAAACAAAAATTTGCTTTGCTTGTACCTTACGTTGAAAATAATATCCCTCTTTTGTAGTTTTTGTATTACTGATTTCATGTTGTATTTATTTGATATCAGTATGATTTTGTATTAAATAAATATTTTGAACATTTATTTCAGGAGATAAAAAAATCACAGCAGCTAGTAAATCTAGGATGGCAACGTATTCTAGTTCTGTTCAGTCTTACTGCCCACCCCTCGTAGCAGCAATGGATTTGAAACAGTTTCCTAACATTTACTCAGCATCATCCACACCACAGATGTCTACCCCTCAATCCTCAGCATTGATCACGTCTGTAGTGCATGGCACCCGAAGTTCTGCCACCAACATACCTTCAGAACAGCCTGCGTCAGACACGCTGATCACTAACATGGAGGAGGAGGATGATGACGAAGAGGAAAAAATTATCACTATCAAATTGGATGACGAGGAAGAGAGCGGTCCTCCTGTAGAGTCTGCCTCTTACGATGAATTTATTGACTCGGCCCGTGAGATGAAGTTAAAACTGGAACAAAACCAATTGAATCAGCTGCACAGGTGACAATTTTTTTTGTTAATTTCAAAATTTATATAAAGCTCTTACTTTACCTTTATCTTTGCCTTACTTTATCTTTACCTCATATTACTTTACTTTATCTTTACCTTACTTTATCTTTACCTTAATTTACCATTATCCACCATCATTGGTTGTATTTGGAGATGAGCTGCTTTTTCAAGTTTGGTTTTTTGCTTATTGTTTTATTCTTTTGGTTTTCTGCCAAGCCTGATTACTGGATGTTGCAGGCTTTGTAACTAGCATTCATATTAGTTGCCAATGTAATTTAATATTTGATGACCACTCATTAAAGTAATTATTAACACTTTGAAAGGCTGTGAATAAGAGAAAAGAATACAAGCTTACACTTATGTTTATTATGCTACTTGTGTGTTTGTTCATACTCTTGCATTTAAAAAAAAGGTTGAATTTATAGCTGACCATTATTATATCTTATTGAGCTGTGTCTTTGCAGGATTAGGTTTATCATTAAATGTCTACAATTCAATTTAACAAAGGTTGAATAGTTCAAGTTAAATTGTGTGTCATCTTTTGATGTATTCAAAACAATTTATCCTAGAATGAAGTTAACATATTTTAATGTGCTGAGAAAATGTAATAAATCTGTGACAAAAAAAAATTATTTTTGCTCTTTTAAAAATTAGAATATAAGTAATATATTACTTGTAGCCCAAGATAAATCAGAATGGAGAGATGTGCTAAAGCAGGCCAGGGCACTCCATGGGCTGTAGTGCCACTGGAATGGATGGATTACTTGTAGATAATTAATTACCAATATTGTGTCCAGTGTTTTTGTTGTCTCAGCAGTAATTTTACTTTTTAAAAAAGTATTTTTGTTAAAATGCTAAAATGACTAAGTCTGAGTAGTTTTCTGATAATGACCTTGTTATCAATTTCCTCTCAGCTTGTATTACCATTCTGCTTCTGCACTCGATGGCCAGGATGTGAGAAAGCATTGCTGTAGTGCTCGAGGTGACTGGCAGTCAGGTCTCTATGTTCCTCAATGGAAGAGTGGTGGTCAAACTATACACTTTTCTCAACCTAAAGGGTCAGTACTTATTTCTTTTTACTAGCTGCAGAAGTAAATTCATTTTCCATTTTAGGGGCTTTCTAAAAATAAGATTATTTTACCCAGTTTTTCCTTCCTATATTTTGTGAATAAATAAGCATTTCTCAATGACTCCCTGGAACTGCCTGAAACTTTCCAAATAGGAATTTTATGACATAAATTAATGGGTTACGATATTTTCTTTTTTTTTAAAAGCAAGGTAGAAACATGGTTATGAAAACAAATATTTTTTTTAAAACAAACATTGAATAACACGTCTAGAGTGTACATTTGCATCTTTGACTCTTGGGTTGGGATAAATTGTTAATGGAATTGTTTTGAGTGAGAACTACATTGTTAAATGGAATGTGTGGTGTGTGGATTGAATTTTTTCAGGACTAAATTGTTAAAAGGAATGTTGGCAGAGGGCAAATCAAAATGATGGTGTGCTTTTTGAGATATTGTTTTTTTATTAAATTGTTTTATAAGTTTTGGACCTTTCATTCTGAAATAAATAATAAATCCTAGCCCAAATCTTATGCAGTATGGCAGAGAGTGATATTGGGTAATGCTCATCAAGTTCTGAACCAGTTTGACGACAGTCAGAAGTTCATTGTACTTGACCAGGCAATGTGGTGGGGGAGGTGGCGACTATGTAGAAGATAAAAAATAGATCATTGAGGGCTACAACTATCAGATAGTTTTATTATCATTTTTTTCCCCTCCTATTTAGATTGTTTGTTTTGAACTTTCCTTTATAAATTACCCAAATAGCTTCTTCCAATATAATTAGAGACCTTTTTTTCCTAGTCAAAAGTTAAGTCATTTTGCAATTGCAAATAACATTATGATATTTAGGTTGTTTTGTGTTGTTCCTGAAATGTGTTTTACTTTGTATGTAGGTTTCCTTATCAAGACAGCAGTATGCAATGCTCAATACGACACTCTGGAAAGAGCATGTCAGCAGATTCTGTTTTTTATGCTCATAAAGTTCACCCTGGGAGTGCTCATCACTTCCAGCTTCAGGCTGGATATAGTGACAGTCACACTCCAGACACAGACATCTTTGGTAGGGTTGAAGACAGCTCCTGTAACTGCAAAGATTTGCCCTTCTTTGTTGACAAGTCCGTGAGGCATTCTCATGAGAGGTCTGCTGATCAAAGATATGGTGGCATGTCAAGGGAAGGTCAGTTCCTTGCTAAGTCCAGGTTTAACTTTCAGGAGGCTCTGGATTCAGCATGTCGTATGTCTGATGTTAGAAAAAGAAACTCTGACTGTGTTGGACAACACATGTGCCAAGAGGTAATGCTCCATAGTTTCAGTAAGAAACTTACTTTATAACAAAATACTTGTTGTGTGTTTAACCTCACTTGTTTCTGATGTTGGAACTGTTCTTCCTGTCTAGATGTTTAAAAGTTCATTTGTTTGTTTTCTTTCTCCCTAGAAGAATGGTTTAATCTAGAAATATTCCTTTGTTAAGCATATGGAAAATTACTTGAAACCTCTCTTTAGTTGAAAGAAACTGTTTAAAGTGAAAAAAATAATTTTTTTAAAAACTGTTTTTTATTTTTTCATGGTGTAATTTATTGATTTGTAATGTAAACATATAGATAAATATCATTTTTAAAAATATCAGCTTTATTCAATTAGGATATAAAAACACTTCTAGCACAATATCTATACTACTTTGAATAAATATTCTGTTCCTTGTTGGAAATTTTCATTTTTACTTAAATTATTTAAATTTGTATTCTACACACTTTAAAACTTAAATTTCATAAAAAAGGGATGTATTTTACTAAATTAAACTCTATACCAAAAAAACATTTTAAAAATACCAAACGTTATAGTGAAGTAGACAAATACTCAAATTGAATGATTCTGTTAGAGGAATACAATTCAAAGAGCTAATCTAGCATAGTATTAAACAGCAACTTTAATGGAAATACAATGCATACAAGATATTGTAGCAAAAATAATTTTATTTTATAGAAAGCTTATATCAACACACTCTGTCTGTTAAAAAGTTTACACTTGTTATTTCTCCAACACCTAATCTCAAATCAATTTTGCACAATTATTTCTTTTACACAAGAATCAATTTAAAAAAAAAAAAAATTAGTTAATAAGTATTGTTAATTAATTATTTTGTTTGGTATCTCAAACAAGGGAAGAAATTGTACTTGACAGATGTGGTGGCATAGGTTGCCACTTTAAAGTAAGTTTGAAACAAACAATAGATAACTACACAATCTTCTATTTTCATACACACATCTCTAGCAGAGATGTTAGAATGTCGGCTTGATCATGAGTTCAAATTCTGGTTGTGGCCCCCCCTTTTATTTCTTTTCTTTTTTATGAATGCTTTTAAAAAACGATTGAAGTAAAATTCACCTAGATATCCCTTTCTTTCTCCTCCCCCCCCCCCCCTCCTTCATTTTTTTCGTAACTGTTCCAGAAAAGTGATAGAATCATAGCGCATTGAGAAAGCTAAAAGTAAGAAATAGCACTAAATAAAAACTATTGATACAAAAAAACAAAATATCAACAAAAAAAATTCTAATCGCACAGATTTATTGTTGTTGGGCTAGACCTATTACAAAGTTATTGACATGACTGAGCCAAATTAATTGATACAATTACACTTCGTATTAGCTTTTTTTTTTTTTTTTTTTGAAAGTATTTGTTGTTTTTCTTGTTTGTAATTTTCATTAAATTTCTCTATCAATTGTCTGTTGTAAATTATTTGGAAATATGTTTATGTTTTGGTATTTTTTATTGAAACAACCAAGTAATTTCCATTCTAGTTTTTCTCAGAATTCATAGCTTAATCCAGTTTTTCTCAGAATTCATAGCTTAATCCAGTTTTTCTCAGAATTCATAGCTTAATCCAGTTTTTCTCAGAATTCATAGCTTAATCCTCTTGTGAAGTAAAATAGCACAACTTTCCTTGATTTAATTAGTTTTCACTGTAGTAATGTAACTGAACTTCCTTCATGCACGTGAACAACTCCTTTACCATATTTTCCTGACTTTTACACCATTGATCATATGTTGACCTTAAGTGGTTGCACACAGAATTAATGATCAAAAGGGAGTAACTGCTTTTAATTAGTTGATTGGAATAAACTGTTGTATAAAATAATCTTCCCGATTTTGTTGTTGTCACCTTTGAAATCTAGAGATCAATAGTATCAACCTATGTTTGAATTATTTTAGCCTGGGAAGAGTACCAGATACATAAAGTGCCAGTGCTTAAAATACAGACATAAGTACCTTGGAAACTGTAGTGGGCAGTTGTCTTACTCCATGTCTCAGCCTCTTGTGGAACTTCAAGGTCACCAGGCAGATTTACAGGTAGGATTCTTTTGATCTCACCTTAACCCTTTAGCAGTCGTTCGGAACTATCGACATCTCCCTTATAGAAGGGATACAACTCTTCATCAGTCGTTAAAAATTCTATCCACAGGAAACAAAATATGAAAGCATAAAATTAATAGGGAAAAATAGGCCTAGGGATTAATGTCATGTTTCAAGCCATGAAAATGTCTACATTTAATTATATTCATTTTGCATTCCACTCTACAGTTAAACTAGATCTAACATTATTAATATTACATCCAGCATTGATTTCTTCTTGACTATTGCGACTATATAACTCATAGGGCTGTTCACAGCTTCCCCCTATCATTACTTCCTTGTTCTACAGTGGAAACATAACTATTCTCATAGAAATTATATTCAGTATTACCCTAAACATTAGCAGAATGTGTTACATTTTTTCTGGCTAGTGTAAAAAAAAACTCAATTTAAAAAAAACCCACTATAATAATCCATTCCAACATGCTGCAGAGACCAAATGTTATAGATACACCTAAAAATGGCTTCACTATCACTCTCTAATCTCAGAGTTAATAAAGGATACATTAATTAATTAAAACTAGCAGTATGCTTGTAAAGGATACAATCTAAAATTGGCAATTGCCTGCAACTAGTTATCTGTGAAATAGTTAAACATATATTACACTAGCAGTGTACTGTCTATTTGATATTGATTGTCTTGGTCTCTGTTGTATACACATGTTTTGGCCATGCAATCTTATTGTGCTAACCAGTATTATTTTTTTCCTGAAAATACTTTTTATAGACCTCTATGAGAGTCTTCTCATTCTGGCCTATTTATTAATTTTGTACTATGGAAATAACTTAAGCTTATTACCAATGCCAGAGGCAAGCTAAAGATTTCTTGGATGACCTAGAACAAAGTTTATTGCCATTAGAGGCGGAACACTCACCTCAGTCCTGCTCAACACACTTGTTTCCGATTGGATCACCCAACTCGAACAGATCATCTGCCTGGATGCCGTCTTGTATAACGAAGGATGTCAGACATAAAGCTGCCTCCAGTCTTGTATGAGCCACGTTTCATTATTCCTTAATATTATTATTATTTTATTGAACGGGATTATACTAACTAGAATATAATTAGATTTAGCTACTTATAGTATTAGAACACTAGACCATTGACGAAAAAGATAACAGCTATCCATCATCCATTTTAACCGAACCTAAAATTGTTTTACAAACATTATAAATTTGGGTTGTTTTATTAACCACTACATTTCATATACATGACAAGGATTTTTCAATTATTAATATCAAATAAATTTTGATCATCCATTCATGAAAATCTATCTTGATTGTTCATTCATAAATTTAAATCTTGTTTATCCATTCATAAATATTTCTTTGTCCATTCACCAATATCAATTTTCATTGTCATTCATAAAAATCAATATTGATTGTATTTATAAAAAAAATAACAGATTAAAAAAATTCTAAATTATTATTTTAACACTGAAAAACAAAAGCTAAAATATACCTTCTTTTGTATTGTTTGAAACTTTTAGAACCTTTCATTAATAGTACTCTGGTTGTAGAATTGAATATATTGTGTATCTAGTAATTATTATCACTATTCCATTTTTGCTTTCCTGAAAATTGTGTACAATTGTTTGCTGCAGTTATATTATACATATATTGATATGTAATGTACAGGATCTAGTTTGCACTCAATTTCCAATTTGGTGTAAAATAATATTCTCAGTTTTCTACTTAAAATGACACAATATACTATTGTGTTTTTTTTTTTAACACATTGTTGAAGACCTTTAAGCCCTATATTTCTAGTGTTATACATCTCATGTGTTTAAGCCTTCAGTATACCTTTGTTTGAATCTGCCATGATTATTCAGTCAAGAATCAAGTTGATTACTGATCATGTTTATTAGTTACTTTGTAAGAACTAGTTTAATAATGGAAGAGTGCTATTTTAAAACTCAGTTGACTTGAGTAACATTGGAGATATGGATGCAATAACTTTTCTTTTTTTTTTTTAAGGTAATGATATATGTTCAGATTAAGGGAAGGATATTTTGTAAAATAGAATAAATGTCGAGCACCCATTAAGAGTTAAATGGTACATCTTTAGAACCCTCTCTGCAATTCATCTAATACATGGATACCATGCCCCCAATTCATTTAAACAACTTTAAGTCACCTCTAGGGCCTTGACTAAACAATGTCACTTGGACTTAATGAAGAAAAAAAAAGAAGCATTTTGAAGTTGTAAGTACAGTGATACTTTGCTACTCAAGTGGATGCTTGGAAAGGTTTTTAAAACATGAGGAGTTTTTGCATAAACAAAGTAGCCCTTTTATATGTGAGGGACCAAAATATGAGCAATGCAACTTATATATATATATATATATATATATAAATATGTCTTGTTAAACTTTTATCTTTGTTTTTTTTGACCCAATGTGGACTGAGTTGATAATTAGCACTTTTCAATGTCTTGTTTTTACTTGTGAAAAGGCTTAAAAATCTTTGTAAGTATATCACAGTCTTAAGGGCAGATGATGTAAAGGTCTTCTGTTTCTGTGGCCTACGGTTAATGAGGATGTCATGTGGCCAGCACAATGACCAACCGCTTTTTCTTTTCCTCAACTTATGTCAGGTACCCATTAGAGCTGGGTGGACTCAGAGGTGTCTAAAGATCCGAAAATTTAAAAAATCCCAGGATTCGAACCCAGGACTCCCGGTTTGGAAGCCAAGCGCTTTAACACTCAGCCACTGCACCTCTAAGTATATCACAGCTATTGTTATTATTTTTAAAATTACTTTTGTACAGCCCATCCCTCATGCTATAGTGTGCTGTGGGGTCACTGCTATAGTGTGCTCTGGTCATATCTGTTTTGTGGACCTGTGGGGTCACTGGGAGTAGGTATCCATGTGCTCAACAACACAAATCAGCTCAAGTTGATATTCTAACTCAAGCCCCCTTGTTATGCAGTCTGTGCCCTTCAGTCACACATTCCCTTTGTTTCATCCAGTATTTATGGTTGATCAAATGATCTTTGTTGACTTGACTCTTTGATCCACATTTTGTTGTTTGTGTGATATCTGTGATATTTTTTCTCTTCATTTTTGTAATGCTGCCAGTGTTTTTAGTTTCAATTTGGCTTTTCAAGAATTTATAACACTATGGACACATTAAAAGAAAACAAAATGTCAAGACTAAAACAATGTATGCAACACATTTTTATTGTCCAGGTAACAAAACGTAGTTTTAGTTTTAAATTTTATTTTAAAATTCTTATTTTTAATTTAAGGAAGAAATAAAACCCACCAACAGTTTGAGAAAGTGACTTTTTGTTATTTAGTTCAACATTTCAGTTGTGTTTTGTATTAGATGTTTTAGTTGTTCCTTCAGAATTGATGATTATAACATCTTAGTCCAAACATCCTTCTGGATCAAACCCAGGACCAGCAATACGACATATAGCCATATATATTAGCTGGGTAGTTAAATGTGCTTCTAATAGCACAAAGGTTTGAGCTGACAATGAATCCCACCTTAGATTATATTGACTTAAAACTGTGTACTTAATATCAGCTGGAGAAAAAAAAAATGTGTTAAAGAACCGAGAATGTTAATTAATACCATTCTTGGATTGACTTTAAACTATGTGCATGATATCAGAAAAAATGTAAGTGACTAAACCATTATGTTAGTTCTCCAAACTTTGAATTTATTGGCTAGCCCTGTAGGATCACTTGACAGAGACAATGATCTCAATAGTATTTGACATGTCACTTGCAAGAAATGGAGTTGGCATGCTTCTAAAACCTTGACTGAATATTACTCCCAACACTTGGCACTGTGTAATGGTTGTGGGTTTGAAGTTACTTGTGTTATAACGAGTCCTACTTAAAATGAAGTTAAAACATTATTAACTGTGATTAACAGTTAAGACTTCATTAGCTAGATCTTTCCTTAACAGAATTCAACAAACATTTATCCAAACAAGAAAAACATAGAAGTACTTTTTTGGGGGAAAAAAAAAGCTTATATTATAAGTGTAATTGTATCAATTAGTTTGGATCAGTCATGTAATTATGATTGACCTAGACATTTAAATCTGTGCGATATTTGTACCAATTTTTTTATTTAGCTTTCTCAATGTGCTATGATCCTATCACATGTTTGGACCAGTTGTGTTCGAGGAAGGAAGAATGCTGAATGTTAACATGAATGTTTTTTTCAATGCATAAAAAAATGTTCATGCGGCGGGGCTCAAGATTCTATTTAAGGGGACTTAATCAAGATACCACCACATATGTCAAGTACGATTTCTTTCCCTTGTTCAAGATACCAAACAATATAATTAATTACCCATAGTTAATTAACTAATTGTTGATATAAGCTTTGTAAAAAGTTCCTGTTATGGTTGCTATAAACCATTTTGGGTTAGGGTTAGTTAATTCATATTCAGAGATTATTATATCCTTGCCTTAACTCCCCCCCCCCCCTTTTTTTTTCCAGGACGGCGAGCTTGGTTCGAAACCGGGAAAATTGAGACGATAGTTCAGAGCGCAAACCACACGACCAGGATTCGTCTTACTTTATAGATCATGGTCAAATACATTCTAGGAAAATACCCTGTAGGGCAAGACATAGCCTTAATTGTGTCGATGTTCCATCAAATCAAAACATCCTGTTAAATTAGTAGAAAAGTTATCACAGCTCAATTGATCGTCTTCTAGGCAGCCTTGGTGGTCTAGATGGATCTAGATCCTTACAAATAGTGTAATTATTGCAAGTGTCGCATCAAATGTAGTCTGTATTGTTTTAGCATCATATTAATACATTTACAAATCTTTTTAAAAGTATTTTTTTAAAATCTAGAATCTAGTCTAAATTCCTGATGTGCTTGTAGAGCGAGATGAATCAGACTTTGTCAGTCTCCTCGTACTTGAAGATTGTACATATCTTGATTCTATTCCGAACATAATGAAGAGCTCTTTCCGGAATTTTCTTCCCGTCATGCAATAAAATACAAAGTTCGAAGAACTGGTAAAGACGATTCCTATCTTGCCAACTGCAAAGGATGACACCACAGTTGGCCAGTGAGCCTGAAATACGAACATATTATGCAGGTGCAGCAGGTCAATAAATATAATGCAAAAATAATGGTCTAAATATATACAAAATAGATATAGTTATTCTAAACTTTATGGAGATATTCATTGTAAATTAAGCTATGACTGCAATGTCAAGGACGCTAAATGATCTCCGCTGTCACCAACTAAATGAAAAAAAAAATTGAAATTCAATGTTAACAATATCTCAAGGCGTAGCAGTTGATCTTCATATCGAGTCTTCTTCATTACAACTAGTTAGCTGTTCATTTGTTTTTAAAAACATTTAAAGCCATAACTTGAAAGTCTGATGAATGCTGTGTCGATATTGAAATTACTTTTGAGTTACTAAAACGGAAGAGTGTGGACAATTTGACACACTTGCAGTGCTAAGAAGTGCCCAAGATCTAATAAGCCAAGATGCCTGTACTTTAGCTTATTAACAATCCTTTATTTTGTACACCTAATTGCTTGCTGTTTTTTTTTCCCGTCATGCTTGAAAATCTCCACTATTCTAGCCTGAGACTCTGTGAAAATTTGTTAACTGCTGATGTACCGTACTTAAACTTCTGTCGTTTATACCAATGTACTTTATTGTCCTATAGAAATGGGTAGTGAGATTAAAAAAATAAATTAAAATAAGCAAACATCTTAAACTACAATTAATATCTCACATAATCATAGAAAAGAACATTAAAAAGAAACTACTGGTTTCTGCATGGTAGTGTTACCAGACACCCTTACGATGAGAAGGAGGTTTCACGTGGTGAGGGGGCCTACGTGTAGAGGTTGCCAGAGAAATATAAATAAAATGTTTTTGTTACACATTGGCATCTGGTATCTTCAACACATAAGAGTAAATAATATAGGGGAAATAATTACGAATGAACTATATATTTTTTGGGATCCAGAATCAGATCATTATTAACCCTTTAAGTGCTGAGCTGTTTACAATGGTACATACAAAATGGAATTACAATTCTGATGTATAGAGGCTAAACTATCACACGCGTTTTAGGGGTTAAAGTTTCGATTTCTGAGTTTGAGAAACCTATAAATAGAACAGGCAAGCTTGTTTCGGCATTCTAATCCGTTCGAATTTTGATGTTCGAAGCTTTATTTATTCTTTGACTTTGACTTATGTTATGTGTACCGTGTGTGTTCTCACGGTTTAGGATTTCGATTGGAACAAAAATATATTATTCTCTTTCAAAACACACAAAATAAAAAAAAAATTCTTTAAAAAAAAATAATAAGTGGGAAGAACTCGTTCTTAAAACTATATACCAATAATGTACAAGCTATTTCCCTTATTCGATATCAAACAAAATAATAACTTACTAATAATTAATTGACTAATTGAGTATTTTTGTTAATTGATTCATGGTTTGTTAGATACAATAAATAACTGTTTTAAGTATCAACTTGATCGGAGAGTGCGCAAAGGAGAAACAACAATCATTTAAGAGGACTAAACCCAACACATTTAGACATATACTGTGAATACTGAAGAATTATATTTAGAACACAGATCTATAGAAGTGGAACAAATGGAGCTCTTCATTCAAATACGTTACCCACTTTGTGAGTACTGTAACTCTTGTCTCACCGTGGAATATATATTCTCATTGATTGCCCCAGATACCAGGATATTAGGGGGAAATATTTTAGAATATACAACTTAAAAACACTCTTTGATAATGTTGACCCTGGGAAGATACTGGGCTTTGTTCCGGAGGTGTTACGAAGGTTTGATTTGTGATAGGGCAAAAAATATGTGAACATATAATATCTACAACAGATTTTTATTAAATTAATAAATTTTTACCATCTGAACTGTGAAAGGACCTTGTTTTTAATGACTTAACTGTATAAGATCTAGTTCTTAAGATATTAAGGGGGAATAACCGTTGAAGGATTATGGGCACGACATGGCCTACATTGTGCCGATGTGCCAAATACCCAAAATATATTTAAAAAAATATTATATAAGTTAGATCTAGTTGATTCGATTGGAAAACGTAATCATTTTATGTTAACACACCTCATTGAGTTCACTTACTTCAGCTGGTCTTTGCATGTAGATACACTGTATGATGCACTGGAATCCCATAAAGAACAGGAAAGAGAAGGTAACTGTCAACAGCAGACGTGTGATTTGATTCTCGGATTGTCTGCTCTTCTCCGAAGATGAGGCTGTTTTCTTGTCTTTCATTCTCTTGTTAGTCTTCACAATCTGAACAAATAAACAAGCCTAGTTACAGTGGAACGGCAACCATTTTTATTTGACAATAGAGACGCATCAAAGTTAACATTTTAAAATACACGAAGACATAGGACAGAAAGGAGATTGTCAAAGACTATCCAAACTTTCCGTAATTCTACACCACTTTTGAATAAAATAGATTATATATATGCGGGCCGCACTGGGCATCAAGTGATGAGGGGCATCAAACTGAGCACAAAATTTCTCTGTAAAAATTGCACACATTGTACATACATGTACATAATGTTTTAACCCATTTGTATATTTTGTCGCACAGTATATTTTGATAACGTATTTTCGCTGTTTTATCTTGGAGAGGCATCACGAGGAGATGCCGCACCGGGCATCAAACACCCTAGCTACGCTACTGATATATGTATATATATATATATAAGCTTGCTCTAACTCAGAGCTCAGAGTGTACAAATCTCTTCTGCCTTGCAGCTATACCCAAACATGGGAAAGGTTAGGAATACGTGAATCAATCCCGAGGAGACAGCTACCCTGCGACCCATAGGCAGCTTTGAAGCACACAGTGCTACAGCCTGGCTCAGCCTTCGAAGCCGCTGATCCCAAACTGTATCGGCACTTGCCGTTCCCTTGGATATATCAGCTGAGTGGACGGGGGGGGGAGAAAGCAAATGCCCAGGCATTCATCTCATTTCTATGAGATGATCCACAGTCGCTTCTCGAATGAAGGAGGCCATAGTTATTTGTAAAGCGCGTCTACTAGCTCATTGTATAGAAAATACGATAAGCATCCATATTTGTAACCCTGCCGGACCAAGTAAAACTTATTTACATGTCAGGCACCCTCCAACCTAACGGGATCAACAACCAGCACACTTTTATTTAATACGCGATGGGCACTAACACTACGGTACTCCCCTTTTCCCATTCATCTTTGCCTGACATCTCCGCCCCTTTCGATTTCCCGCGCTTTTACACCAGCGTAGCTCATTTCTTTTCTGCCTCAATAGAGAACAACATCGGACAGATAACTTAAGACTATTTTGTGTCTATTGTTTTTCTTCTTTGTTTTGTTTTGACGCTGATGAAGGCCTCGTGGCCCAAACGTTCTTTGTTTAACTTGGTCCGGCAAGGTTACATATATGCATCTTTATCGTATTTCCTATACAGTCGTTTACCCCTGAAGCAGTAAATCTTTGTTTTTTTTAGTTAATTGCACCAAGAGTTCTGACAAACAAAACATAAGTTAGGCTCACACTGGAGGCAAGCATAAAGACGGGGAACTCACCAGAAGCAGAAATAAGTCTGAAAACGCTGCTGCGAACGGTGGTTACGAAAGGTCTTCTGACCGTTCTTGTGCATCAAAATTCCACAGAGATAAACAACAGATAGATAAGATCATCATCATCATCATCATCAAACTCCATTAGAATGAGGGCGTGAGAGGCTCAAATCCTCTCTTGCAAAAGCCCTGGACAGAAACCCTGCTGTCTTGCGTAGTGCATAAATGTCGCCATACAGGTCTAGAATTTTGGGTTTCCCAGACCTGTCGAGACGGAGATCAGCAAGTCTGGGGCAGTCAAACAGAATATGAGGCACGGTTTCCTCTTCTTCCCCGCAGCGGGGGCACCGCGAATCAAAATTTGGCCATAGCCGCGAGAAATATGAGCCAACAGGACAGTGGCCTGTCCCGCACTGCGCTATAATAGCTTGCTCAGGCCTGGACAGCCTCCACCACGGGGAAGTGCGGTCAGGGCGCCTCATGCGCTCCCAGACTCCACGGGCTTTTTGGGACTTATCCCAGCACTCAAACCACTTTTCCATTTCTGTTTTTTGTATTATAGCCAGGGCTTGATGAAAGCTTACAGCCTGTTCAGTGGGTGGAATTTGCCCTCCCTGGAGGGCCGATAGGTAAGATAGATCAGAGTAGATACTTTATAAAACAGTACCGCAACCTAAAGTCAACTGTGGTTAATTGAATCAACATCGGAGAACTAAAAGATAATTATCTGGAACTTTTAATTCTGTTTATAAGATTATCAGAAGCATATCTTTGATTGGTTGACTTAAAAGTCATTTAGCAATCGACTGGTGGAATTGGAGAGAGAATGGTTTAGGTCTAATCAAACTTTAGATCTAGATTTAGTTGTATTTTTTTTAATGATTGTTGTTGACTTGGTTGTATCGTATTTTTTAAAAATAGTTTCGATTTTTACATTATTAATTCTTGATGTCTATGAATATTTTTGTTTTTGTCTAGATCAGTGGTTCCTAACTTATGTCTAGCTACCCCGATGGAGACATTCGTTGCAATATGCGTTACCAGTCCTCCAGTAAAAAAAAGTCAAGCCATACTCTTTGAAGTCGTGTCATCGTTTGACAATTATATACGAACATATTCAGCTTTTGTATAGGCATACTGCTTTTACAAATTATTCAACAATCAAATTCAATTTTTAATCTCTTCTGCTTTAAACACGAAAACTAGATAAGATTGAAAGTCGGCAGGCTTTTGGACAATCTCCATCATGAACAGATGTTCGAATATAACGTTTGTAAAAAAGGAGCCTGCTACTCAGTGGTTCTCAAGATATGGGATTTTCCCTATTTGCGTTCCCGCGATAAGCTTTAAAGAGCGTTTTTGCTGACCATCGCAAAGCGGAAAAAGTATATATAAAATAATAAAGCTTATCTAATGGACAAAAAATCGCAAAATTACTGCCATATTTCTCAATGTTGCAGGAATAAGCTCGTTTCTTCCATATAAAACAAAATTGATTAATTATCCCTAATTTATGGATTCGTTTATTGTCATCGATTAGGAACGTCTGTGCGAAATTTCAACTTGATCCAAGAATGAGCAGAAGTGGAAGAAAAAAAAAAAGGTGAACAAAACGTTTCAAGGGGAACAACTCGTTTCGTAGTCAGCGTTGCGAACATAAACTTATATATACTAAATATATATCTAGACTGGACATTTTTTAACACTACAAAAATGTCGTGAACATTTTTTTTTTAAAGTTGAAACAAGGCGTTGTTTTGTTAAGTAGTTATAAGAAGTATAGTGGGGGGTTTTTTCAACCCTAACCTATGTAACATATAATTTAATTTTTAGATCTAGATCTAGTAATTGGACATACAAAACTATAGTACCTATATCTCATAATTATTATTTTGCAACTTGTAGATACATAATCTAGAAAGATCTAGGTAATCAATCTATTTAAATGTACATAAGATGATTTAAATCAACATGAATTATATCCATCTAGGATTTTTGAAACATTATCTCAATGGAAATAAATAGGAAATGGCTTTGTTTCATATATTTGTTTGTATATCCGAGAAATGATTTTGCATTATTTCTAAACTTTGAAAACTAAAGATCATTACTTTTCTAAGACAGAAAAGATTGATTGGGGAGACTCCCCTTAGAGCCTGAAAAGAGTTTACGTACATAAAAATCTATATATGTATAGGTCTGTGAATCAATCAATCGCGAATTTATTTCCGGTTTCCAGTCTAGATATAATATATAAGTCTATGCATACGAAATAATGTAAATTTAAAGAAATATTGCATATAAGTTACAGCAATGTTACTTCACTAAAACTGCGATTAGGCCTTTGGGCAGACTGGGCTCTATACCCTAGGTTGGCAGCCAGTCTAAAGAGATGGAGACTCCCGAGTTATAACCTACAGCCGTCTTAGACTTCTGTGCCACTGTGGACTGCATTTTGTATAAAGAGTGGTATTGGTCTGCGCGAGCCAGTTATCACTTTAAAAATACTTTGCGCAGGCTGGAGGCAGTACAGTATTTTATACGGCGAAAAGAAAATCTATTTCGACCACCGTCGGAAAAATGTTTATGCAGTGGCGTAGCGAGAGCGCGATCTTTTTGGGGCCCCTGCATTTTGAAATTCGATTTCATGACATGAGATAATGCACTTAATAAATATATGTCTAAATTCCGATTGGTACAGCATATACGTAAAATAAAAAAAAAATCATTAACACAAATTTCCATTCATATCGCCTCACATCGCGCTTTCTGTGCAGCAAAGGCATCTATAACAACATCTAGAATAATCTAGATCAATGCTGTCTAGTTTTTTGACTCCACGTGAGTAGCAAGATTACAGGGCAGTGGCGTAATACTAAGTGTAAGAAAAATTAGGACATTCATTAGGGGTCCCCCTCAAGTTGGGGCCCGGGAGTATTTTCTAATTTTGGACCCCTTCCCCCACCCTAGCTACGCCACTGTGGTTATTTCTGTTCCAGATGTGACTAAATATTATTATTATTCCAAACGAGTAATATCAACATGAGAGATAACTCTAAAATATAGGCGCTTTCTATTTATGACGCAGACGAGAATATTTTTTAATGCACATGTCTATTGTTTTAGACCAAGAACTTCAACTCTGTAGCTCCCCCGAGATGATTTTTTTACCCATCCAATAATAATTCGACATCCGAAAGTAAAAATAGAACTGTCGTCCGTAAACATTTTGCTAATGAAGAAAAGAGTACACTGTCGTCTGCTAAATTTGTAAGTAGACGCTATTTTTGTATTTCGTCAATTTACTTATTTCTGCATTCGTTTAATTATCATCATATCTTCTTATCTTATATAATACAGACGTTACTTCAAAAAAGAAGATGATTACGTCCTACGCGTCATGCATTTAGTCATGCATATTAACCAATGACTTAAATTCTGCCAAGTCACTGGTTTTTCTGGCTAGCTCAGGCAACCCATTCCATGCTCTAATAGCACTAGGGAAGAAGGAGTATTTGTACAAATTTGTCCTAGCATATGGGACGAGGAATGTGCCTTTATTTTTGTGTCTTTCAGAGTATTTTATTAAATTTTGTTTTTGTATTTGAAGATTATGGTTCAGTGTTTTATGTATAATTGCTACTTTACTTTTGAGTCTTCTGTCCTGAAGGCTTTCTAAATTTAGTGATTTTACTAATGGTGTTACCCTAGTCAAATGTGAATATTCGTTTGTTATGAATCTCACTGCTCTATTTTGTGTTTGTTCCAGTTTCTTAATGTTTTCTTGAGTTGAGGGGTCCCACACGGTGGATGCATATTCTATTATTGGCCTAACCAAGGTTAAATAACATTTTAGTTTTATGTTCTTATTTGATTTATAGAAATTTCTTTTAATAAACCCTAATGCTTTGTTGGATTTTTTTATAGTTTCATCAATATGTGGATTCCATGACAGTTTTTCATTTATTATAACACCTAGGTATTTTGAGTTTTTAGTCTGTGTTACTGGTTTGCCATGAATAAGATAAGTGGAATTAATTTGTTTTAGTTTTTTTGTTACTCTTAACAACTGACATTTTTCTGGGTGGAAAGACATGCTCCAATTTGATTCCCATTTCTGTAATTCATCTAATTCTCTTTGTAAAATATCTGTGTCTTGTTTTGTTTTTATTGTTCTATATATTATGCAATCGTCTGCAAATAATCTGACTTTTGTTCCTGAACTAATGCAATTTGGTAAATCATTTATGTAAATTAAAAATAGTAGTGGACCCAAGACTGTTCCTTGAGGTACACCTGAGTTTACTGTTATTGGTGTTGATTTAGAGCCATTTATTATCATCAAGACCTAAATACAACGCATTGAAATCAACGATGACAACTGAGTTAATGATAGCCAGAAGAAGGGTCCATCGCCTTCTGGTGCGTACTTCAATAGCCACTGATGAACGAAACAAAAAAAAGAAAATCTCATCTTGATTACTGACGTCTCGAGAGACGATGTCTTCAGCTGCCAGAGGCGGGTAATCAAAAGATTGTCAGTTGGGTCACGCTGGTTGTATAAAGTTTTTACCCAGACTCTATAATCTAAATGCTTAATAAACCTTGAATAACAGGTGTCACGGTTTAGAAAGAAAAAATAACAATTAAACGCGACAGGGTCCTGGCCACTAGGAACTTAGGACAGGTTGCCAGGTAAACCAACGTATCGTCGGCCTACTAGTTTTAATCTCTAAAGTCTAAATATCATTAAGTGTAACTACCAGGATAGCAAACGAGGTTAAGTGTAATTGCGCAATGATAGTTTTTGAAGACATGGATTTAATTTAGATCTATAAGATTTCACCCACACATTTTGTTCTCTTCATTATCCCCTAATCCTAGATTAAATCTAATTTAATGTCAGTGCTTTTTAGTCTACTTCTCCCATAATTGTCCAGGAAGCAATGAAAGAAAATGGTGGCTTGGTCGCCTGACAAGAGAGGGGTTCTTAAAATAGCATAAATAAACACTGTGTGACCTTTCTGATGATGAGCAGATTGAGAACCAGCACGACCATCCAGGGCACTAGCAGAACTATGATGCAGTGGATCCAGAACTCGAAGAACACGCCCCCAGGGCTGGACCCGAACTCGGATAGCTCGTAGCTCATTCTCGGCTCTATCCCAGGCACCCTATCACCACGACCTACGCTGTTGTTGCTGTGGATCTCGCTGTCGCTGTAGACTGGAGTGTAGAACAGGAAGTTGGGGATGTTGACGATGGTCGCGCACAGTGACGTCACAACCAGGACCAACTTAGTGTGCCGCTCACTGCATATTATCTAGACCACACAAAGGTAATACATGTATAGAATGGCTTTAGTTTATTCTCATATATAAATACAAACATAATCAGCCTAAAATGATGTAGGCCTATGTATAGACAAACAAATTATTAATTACCAATTTACTGACGAAATTGTCAATTTTTAAATTTCCCTTTTCGGTATCAAACAAAAAGAGAAAATAGCCAGTAATTTATTGACCAATAGGTTTTTTTTTTTAATTGATTCAAGTCGACGCAAATAAACAATTATGCAAAAGTTTCAAAATCATCTGAAAATGGGTGTGGGAGAAATAACGTGTTCAAACTTTTTACCAGACAGACAGTGAATTAATATAAGGTTCATAAAAACACACAACTCGGAGATGAAGAGAAAGTTTTAATTACATAAGTCTGCAGCTCCCTCCGTCTCCGCTTAAAAAATTAATAAAAGAGAGAGAGATTTATAAGTCTATAACACTTTGTATTTGTCCTGTGGTTGCAATAGCTAAAAACTTAAGTTACAACGGAAACTGACCTTTGCTTTGGTGATCCAACATACCATGATGTAGCGGTCTAAAGTGACTCCCACTGTGATCCATATGCTAAGAACCACTATCGTAAACAAGAAAGGGTAGGCCAGGTAGCTGTAGAATACACCGTAGGCAAGACTGTATTTGACTTCTGGTGCCCACGCTTGGATCGAGTCGCTAAACATGAAGGCCAGTAATACTCCCAAGTCAGCCACAGCCTGCAATGTAAAAATGTAATTGTGACAGTTAATTAGTCACAGTGGATCGGACGAAATTAATAAAAGAGAGAGATTTTTAAGTTTAAAACACTTTGCAAAAAAAAAAGTCAACTTAAGTTACCGTTTTTTTTTATATTGATACCGACAAGGGAAATTAAGGGGAATTCACAGATATGGCTAAATGTGTCGGGTTTTGTTCCCAAAATGATTATACACGTTATTTCTACCACACCCATTCTCTGATCAAATTTAAACTTTAACAAATTATAAGTTGGACTCAGTAAAAGGAAGCAATTCAGTAGTTTGTAGAATATTAAAGCAGAAATCGATGTCTATCGGGGAATCGAGCATCTGGTAGCTTCTGGAGTTAAGAATCTTTTTTTTCCCTCAAGGGCATGTTAAAAATTTAGTTTTATAATTAATACGGTTTATTTAAGAATCCGCCTTGTTGAGAAAACATTGCATCCTACCGTACATATACATTTCTAAATATCTTCTTCATCTAGCCAGCTTTTAAATTACTACAAACATAAAGGCGCATTCCTCGTTCCATATGCTAGGACGAAATTGTACAAATGCTCCTTCTTCCCTAGTGCTATTAGAGCATGAAATGGGTTGCCTGAACTAGCCAGGAAAACCAGTGACGGCAGAATTTAGGTCATTGGTTAATATGCATGACTAAATGCATGACACGTAGGACGTAATCATCTTCTTTGTTGAAGTAACGTCTGTATTATATAAGATAAGAAGATAGGTAAACATATAAACGTAACGTATCAAACAAGATTGCTTTCACTCTTTAAACTACTAGGCAATCATGTAGTCCAGAGTATTGGTTATTGACATGCGCTCCTAATGTGCGTAGGGCCGTAGGCTATTATTTTAATGTAATCTCTTTTTAAATATTTTTTTTCCGGGAAGTTTATTTTCGCAAGCATGGTCTAATGTCTTTATCCTATTTTAATGAGAAGCCGCCTGGAGGAGAATAAGACTCGGCCCAAAAATGGGCAAAGACAGACAAAACCCAAAGCTTTTGGAGATCTTCATAAGTTCATAGAAAAACTCGAGGCACGGTGGCTGATTGTTAAAGCGCTTGGCTTCCAAACCGAAGAGTCCCGGGTTCAAATTCTGGTCAAGAATGGGATTTTTAATTTCGGGATCTTTAGGGCACCTCTGAGTCCACCCAGCTCTTGTACCAGTCAATAGTTGAATAAGTAAAGTCGGTTGGTCGTTGTAGTGGCCACATGACACCCTCGTTAACCGTGGGCCACAGAAACAGTTGACCTTTACATCATCTGCCCCATAAGATCGCAAGGTCTGAAAGGGAAACTCTACGTTTTTTCTTTACTTATAGAATCACTTCCCCACTCACAGCCATTGCATGCCCATTTTAGACTTTAAGTATAAAAGTACAAGTGGCCTACCTGTCCACTGAGGTAGATGGCCGTAGAACAACGCATAGAGGCCTTGGACCAGACAGACAGCGACAGGGCATTCCCCACCAGGCCAAAAATGCACAGGATGGGTCCCACGATAGCGCTGGTGGCAAAGTTAAGATTGCTGGGCAGGATCATGTCGTCACGGGACGATGTGTAGAGGAGTTCTTCCTTTTCCAGGTTCTCCTCGAGCAGTGTCACTTCCAGCGATGACATATCTAGATCGAGAGATGTCGCACAATGTTCAGAAACAAAGATGAAAATAGGCCAGGGAGAATGAACTGAATCTTGGAAGTTTCTTTTTCTCAAAACAAATCTGTGAAGATAGAATTCAATTACCAGCAGGGCCGGCGTTAGACCGATTCGACCGATTGCTCCAAACTGGGCCCCGCGCCTGGCTGGGGCTCAGGAATTTACATTTAGCATGTCAGTATCAGTCGTGTTCTTGTCACAGGCTTTTACAGATGTAGGATTAAAGGGTTAACATATTTACTTTATCGTACGATTGACGTAACATTAATTAAGCCACTATCGCCTTTTAGGTTTGAGTTGCTTCCTATGTTGTATACTAAATATTGATATAATGATCTAATGAATAGTTGTTATTGTACCCAAAAAAATTCAGAAGAGGGGCCTCGCAAGCTTCCATTAAACCGGACCCGCAATTTGTAAGGCCGGCCCTGATTACCAGAATAGTGTTTCCAGAACACGCTGAAAGATTAGGCCATGCTCAGATCTGATTGAAAAACAACAACAAATGGTTGGATTAGATTCTGATGAGTGTTTGAATTTTTTTTTACATTGCATTTTAAATATTACGCAAAATGCTGGGGCCCCAAAGAGGTCAAGCCCCACCGGGCCCCAAAATGATGGCGAATTCCTAGTTACGCCACTGATTATTACCGGTAATGTGTTTGTTCCTAGAGAATGTGACATTTGACATTTACTTTTGTTGTAAAGACATATGTCATTTCGTGTGGCACGTTAGTTCTTTCATCACCAGGTGCTTGGCACACACCTTGTTGGTGTTGATTTGTTTGGAAATATTTTAAAGTGTCACTTGATGAATTAGAAATATGCATACCATTAATTAACTTCATTTTATTTCCTTCTAAAAATAATATTATAAATATAGATTGCTCTAAAATAAAATTTAAAAAAAAACACTCTATTAAGCTGACGGTAGTCTCGCATCAGATTTTAAACAAATGACCAGTATGAAGATTGAATCCACGAATCGCATTAGTAGTACGATACTCCAAGTTCGCTGCAAGTTTAGGTCATTTCCAGATTTCCATTTTTCTTTTAGAGAATTGAAAGAAAAAAAAACAACTAGCCCTGGTCAATACAAAACAAGAAATACGAAACAAACACAAAACAAAAAAAACACATTGCTGTAATGTATAAAAAATGATTTCAAAATAAATCAGAATTTTTAAAACAAAGTTTTCCTCGTTAAAAAAAAAGGTGGCGCTAATTATTTTGTGAGGAAAATAATGAAACTGAAATAGAATCTCTTCAGAGGCATGCGGCCCATTATTGGGAAAATATTTTATTGTTGACAAACAAGAGAATACAATGTAACACCAGGAAATAGAAAAAGAAAAAAAAAATTCTGTTCGTCTGAATGTTTGTCCTAACGACCAACTGAAGTTTTGAAGATAGGTCAATGGTGAAGAGAAATTCTATAAGTGACAATTGCATGATGGGGAAATCTTGTTAGAAATGTATTCTCTTCTCCACGATCAAGTCTCTCCATCCACACTTTTTGTTTATTGGAAACGTTTGTTTGTATAACTTACACGTAAGAAGAAAACTTCATGCAATCAGTAAAGCTTATATCAACTGTGTCTGTCTTGTAAAAAGTTTGTACACGTGATTTCTCCTACACCCAACCCTCGGATCAAGCTGAAAATTTCGCACACTTATTTCTTTTACCTGACAACACAAGAATTAAGTTTAAAAAAAAACAACCTATTAGTTAATTAAATATTTATAATTAATTATTTTGTTTGGTATCTCAAACAAAGGAAAGAAATTGTACTTGACTGAAAAGGTGGTATAAGTTGAATTAGTCCCCCTTTATACTTAGTAAAGAGCAAAATTTGACGCTAACAATAGATAACCATAAAAGGTTTTATTTTTCATAAGTACCTCCCTGGGACAGAGGTTAGAGTGTCGGCTTGAGGAGGCTTTATTTCGAATTCAGGTTGTTCATTTTGTTTTTTATAATTGCAGTTTTAAAATAAACAAGTGACATTGAAAAAGCTAAAAGCATGAAATTGCGATAAACGAAAACAGTTGGTAAAAATAATTCTTATTCCACATATTTATTCTTGTTAGTCTTGATTTATTACACATTTAATTTAATGACTGATCCAAACTAATTGATACAACTACACTTAATATAAGCTTTGTTGTTTTTTTTAGAAATGTTTTTTATGTTTTTTCTTGTTTCAATTTAAATTACAAAGAGACATATCTTCGTAATCAGCTTAAAACCATATTTACACAATCCTTTAACAAAATAGCATATAGGTTTAGGAATAACTGAGCAAATTTGGCAGGTGTAAGTAAACAACAATGCTACATTTCAGGCACTGGAGTTGGCAAGACAGCATCTCGCGCTTGGATCATTACTACAACAACGAAACAAGTTTCACCCTTCATATCGGCCTAGAGAAATGGGAAAGACAACATTGAGCAAATCTTTGTCAATAAAATGTCAACACTTGTCAACGAAAAGAAACCCGCCGTCTAATTAATTTGATAATTACAAGACTAGATCAGCAAAGTGTCAGACACAAACCCGGAACTTTCTTGAAAATGATATTTTAATAACCTTTGAACAGAGTGACACAAGCTCAGAATAGAGAGTATTGTCGGAACGGCGTCGATACGATAATTATGTACTAATAATTAATTTGTCTTCCTTGGTTTTATTTATTGAACAACAACTGATTAATGGAATTCTGTATCGAGTACCCGGGTAGATAATTGTGCAAACACATGCACACATCCTTACTCAATCATACACTTGTTCACACACACACACACACACACACACGCACACACACACACACACACACACACACACACACAAAGGCATTCTCGTACAAACACAGCCACACGCTTTTTCGTAATGACTTGCATCTGAATTAGTTTGTACACAGAATATCCTAAATCGGATTACCTCAGTAGGATAAGCTATTAGTGCACTAAATTACACAAACATTATTACAATGCCTCTAACTCGAACTTTCGTGGAAACGTCTGGGTGGGCGGGTGAAACCTGGGTAGACAATGATCTCGAAAACGGCTCTAACAATTTTCATAGAAATGTAACAGTTGATGTTTATCGTTGGGAAAAGAATTAATAGCTCGTTGGCCACACTGGGAAAACTCTAATTTGACCGTTATAGTTTTTCAAGGTAAAAAAAAAAATCCATACATTTTAATTTGGCAAGAGAACGAGAATAGGCATATGTTGAACGGACTAGACGTCTCCGGGTATTTCCGTAAGTAGGCACAATTTATTCAAGAGCTTAATAAATTAATGTTTATGAGCGTTATGCGCACCATCTTCTAAGTCTAGATCTAAAGGCCTAGTAGATTTGTGCATTTCTTAGCACAATAGGGGGAGGGGTAAAGGGATGGGGGAGGGGTAAAAATGTTCAATTAAAAAAAAAATCTAAACATTCATTTAGTTATTAAGAGAAAGTAATGGCAGTACACGTTGTATAAAGGATGGCGGTGTTTAGTTGTTTAGACAGCTACAACATATGCGATTTCGATTATAACAAATTGACCGAGTCGTTAAAACAATGACAGAATCAGAACTCTTTCAACGGACCTCGTTCACCATTCGTAAATGAGCAGCATTGAGCCCCATGTTTCCCTGTCTCTTCTATACAAATTAGGATCTAATTTTAATCAACAATGGTTATCACGTGACAGTTTTTCCCCCCGTTGTTTTATCAATATATCACGTGACCATTCGTTTTGGTGAATGAGGCCCATTGTATACGCGTTTAACATCCGGCTTTTACTTTTAAAGCAACTAAATACTGAAACAGAAAAAAAAAAACGGGATTTGGAGAAATGGGGAGGCGATATAAAGTAACCTTAAGTCAAAAGTAGGAAAATAAAAAAGAAGATTTGGAGAGTTTTTTTTCTTTTAGACAAACGAAACAATTAAGAGTGATTTCCCTTTTTCAAACTAAATAATACAAATTAGTTTGTGCTTCTAGCGAAAGAGCGTAGCTATTGGATTTTACAGTTCGAAAAAAATGCACACATAAGTCACATATTATTGCAAACCTTTTAAAATTTAATAGATTATGTACACCGGATGCACCAATAGTGAAAGTAATAAAGTTTCCTTTGTCAGAAAAGTGAATTCACATAATCACACCTTTTTTTCCCAACACAGATAAATAAATAGAAATGAAGTTTTTGATTTTCTTGTTTATTACTACAAAAAGAATGGTCACCAAGACTGACCTTAATACCTATTTATGTTGAAGACTATATTGTAATTATCGCGCGATTGATTATATGTACTAATTCAATCTTAATATGAATAATTATGTCTTAAACGGGTACACTGATATAGACCTCTTTTTTTATATAAAAATACACAATAAGAATATAGAATGATTAATGAAACTGATAATATTAATAAATGATCAACTTACCGTGATGGACATAAACTCGTTTGATAAAAGCCGCTGCCAGAGAACTTGGTCTGATGTGTCGTGACTTGTCTCAGTGTAATTACTTCTACCTCCATCGTCCCTGGTGGCCTCCCTTACAAGATCAAAACACAAAGATAACATCATGGAGTCAATCTAAACTGTTGAGATGGCGATCTTTTCAGAGTTAATGGGAGGAGCTAGAGTACATAACTGCCCGCTTCTTTCAGACTTGTAAAAGTAGATAGATCTGATTGAGTTATATGGAGAAAAGAAGGTATACATCTATTTGTTTATCCACATCAAAGACACTTTTACGTAAAGTACAACTTTTGTTTAAAAAACAACAACAACAGAAAATAAAAAAATGATACGAATTAATTATTTAAATACTTTTTTTAATAATGTGAAACTTTTTTTTTCAATCGTTATGATTAATTTAAGAGAAGATTGCTAGTAACATCGTGGCCCTGAAGGGGCGTAGCTAGGGTGGGGAGGAAGGGGGAGAATTTGAAAATCTCCATGGCCCCCACTTGAGGGGGGCCCCAATTGAGTGGTTTTTTTTACATTAAATATTATAAATTACGCAAAAATGCAAGGGCCCCAAAGAGGTCAGGAGCCCCGGGCCTCCAAATGATATAAAATTCTTAGCCACGCCCCTGGTTAGTTGCTTGGATGTTAAATGGAGTGTTTCCCCTTCAATATTCATTGATGGTCAGCTGTCAATCACAGACTTCATATGTTCCCGAACTAAATCT
>JAZGLO010006197.1:0-71503 GCA_036873155.1 Biomphalaria sudanica
ATGATCCTATCACTTGCCTGGAACAGTTGGTAAATTAAGAAGGGGGTTTTAAATATGAGGGATTGTTCACATGATCGTTTTTAAAATGTATATATGTCACAGCCTGGTTTTTGTTGTAGGCGTGATGACGCGAATGTATCTGTGTTGTACTGGTACTACTATGATATTCTTTGACTTCTTAATTAAATACTTTCACTCGTGCACTAGATTTGCTAGTGCGTGAGAACACTAATATACTGAACTCTTTGATCACAATATATATATAATAAGTCCTAAACTCACTTGTAGCAGACATGGTTTTTATTACACACAATATAATTAATAACAGATATTGGCAAGTCCAGCCATCAAGAAATATTCACAAAACATAGTGAATTATAATCCAATAAAATACTTCAGGTATCACATATACTCCAAAATCAATCTTAATAAATATATATTACTGTACTGGACAAGATATCCATAATCAACCTCTCTCCACGAGAGTCCAAGATCAACTGCCGTCCACCTCGTGGTCAACTTCCGACCAAAAAACAAAATCTCGTGCGAACAAGCACGGAATGGTTCAGTGATTACTAGTCACAAAATATTACAGGGGTTCTAAAACTGACGTGACAATATATAAACAAAAATGAGAAACACCTGAATTCGAAATCGAGAGCTCAAGCATCCTAAAGCCTCTTCAAGCCAACACAATAACCAGTGCGCTAGAGAATCGCTTATGAAATTATGTTTTTAATAGTTATCTATTTTTAGCTTCTTCAAACTTGAAAGCGACGACCTACAACATATAAAGGGGACTTATTCAACTTATACTTAAATAACGTGCACAATCTTTTTACCAGAATATAAGTGCATTTATCTTATAAATTACAGACGTTACCTCAAAAGGGAAAATCATTACGTCCTAAGTATGAATGTTCATCATTCACTTAAAACTCTGCTAACAAAACATTAAAACAGAGATCGAAATATTAAACTATATCTAAGATTAAGCTCTGATCATCACATATAGGCCAGGGCTTTAGAAAATATTAGTTTTCAGACAAGCTTTCATACATATAGGCACAACGTGTGAGACCATTTTTAAAACGAGTAAAAAAAACATTTTAGACCTTGCTATTTATAGGACAGATGTGGTATCGGCATAAATTAAAATCAGCTTCACTTTTCACAACTTATGGCTCTAATTCATAATTACCCAGTCTTCATCGAGATTCGAACTCGAAATCAATTGATTCGCAAGCCAAACGCTTTACTACTCTGCCACCATTTGTGGCATTTTACATATGGTAACAGTGAAAGTTCCCTTTGCAACTTCTTGAGTATCTAAAGAGGCCAATCGTTGATACACAGCTGCGGTCTCAGGTTGGGCATATGTAATCACCAAGCGCCGTTGCACTTTCACCCTTCTTTCTGCTTCTGTTGTGTATGGCCTCTGCAATCCGAGACCCTTCCCTGTGCCACCACTATCACATAATACAGTGTCTCCCAAACGTCCAGGGACGTGATTCGCGCAAGTATAACTAAATACAGCGTTATCCCCCTTTAACAATGATACTGTTGGTAGCATCTAATGATGATTATTGTCACTTTTTTTTTATACTTATTTTAGGTTTGACGGAACCCTGACGTCAGACTCTATGTCTCTTAATGGTAAAAATTTCAGACTGTACCAACTTTTACTATCTATTTTTTTTTAGTACTGCGTATCAAGATAAGACCAGACTGCCATGAGTGTTTGAAGTGGCTAATCGATCATCCGTCTTTGAAGTGGACAGTTGATGACTAAAATAAGACTTGTACCGGTACCAATGTACTTAGTTCACTAATTTCAAGTAGTTATATTGATCAGTGGAGGCCCGGTGGTAGAGTGGATATTGAATTTCGGAATTTTTAGAGCGCTCTGAGTCCACTCAACTCTAATGGGCACCTGACTTTAGTTGGGGAAATTCAAGCCATTGATCGTTGTGCTGTCCACATGACACCCTGCTCCTTAACCGTTCTATCTATCTATCTATCACATATTTATTTATATAAGGCAGCACACAACAAAAGAAGGTATTAATAGACGATGTATTTATTTACATTTATAAAATACAGTGAGACATGGACTTCAGCTATCAAGTCACAGGGAGTCTTGTCTTGAGTTCTACAAGTCCTTTTCTACCTAAATATTAGTACAGACCACCGACACACTTCCCAGTTTCGCTCCAGTCCCTCAATACAGTTCTCTGGTAGCCAGAAGGACGGATCTTAGTCCTAGAGAGCTCAGACCCCCATAACCTGCAGATCACTTCCGCCGGATCTACAATAGCCCTTTCTCTAGTATCAATCTGTCGTCTATTTCTCGTGTTGAACGGTGTGTTGGTGCGCACCATCAGTGTCAGCGTGGGAGCAATATATATAGGCTAAGGTCTGTGGTCGAAGAATAAAAGGGAAAATCAAAGTTGTTTTTAATGTCTATTTATAAATCTAAATAAGCTAGATACATGACATATATAGACATTTTAGAATTATACAAAGAACAACCGACATCCAAAAACAATAATGATAATAATAATAATAATATCAATATTTAAAGAAAAAGTTGTTTTTAATGTCTATTAAATGGCTATTTATAAATCTAAATAAGCTAGATACATGACATATATAGACATTTTAGAATTATACAAAGAACAACCGACATCCAAAAACAATAATGATAATAATAATAATATCAATATTTCAAGAAAAATATTAGTAATATAACAAAGTTAGCATTGTATTTTATATGTGTGTGGATGCAGTAATTATACATAAAACACTGAACCATAATCTTCAAATACAAAAACAAAACCTAATAAAATTAAAGGCCCATTCCTAGTTCCGTATGTTCATTTTTCCCAAGTGCTATTAGAGCGTGGAATGAGTCAGCCAGGAAAACCAATTTAATGACTTGGTTTAATTTAAGTCATTGCTTAACATGTATTGATTGACCTAGGAAGTAATCATCTTCTTTTTTGAAGTAACGTCTGTATTTCACAAGATAATTTAGGATAAGTTAATTACACTCGTTAATTGAACTCTCTACACCAAACATTGTCTAAGATAAATAAAGAAAAATTATCTTAATTAATCAGATGTTGTTTTGTTTGTAAAATGTTTGACATGTTTCGGATGTTCCTTCAGAGTTGAAGGTAATTTACTTCCTAGTCCAAACCTGCCGCAGAACGACTGGGGATGGGAGCGGGTAGGTTTGAACCCGGGACTATCGATAAGTCCGAACGACAGTCCAGCGCGCAAACCGCACGATCAGATGGCCATCCATGGAATCGAAGATTTCTATACACGGTTGCAAATCCATAAATAGCAAACATTTTAGTGAATCCGGTGTACAGAATATAGGAAGGGTTGATAAGCTATGTTTTTTTTTAGTTATATGATAAAGGTGTGTACACATTTTAGCAGCGCTGAATCAAATGTTCTTTTTATATAGTTGGCAGCATTGAAGTTCAATTTAGTGTCCTTGGCATTGCTAAGTTTATGGTAAACTTCTCCAATAAACAAACCAGCCTTGATGAATGGACCTCATTCACCAATCGTAAACAAACAACATTTAGCCACGTGGTTCTCTATCTCTTCTAAACAATTTTTCGCAATCCATAGAGGCTGTCACGTGATACGTTTTCCCCATTGTTTTATCAATATTGTCACGTGGCTAAATGTTATTTGTTTAGGATTGGTGAATGAGGTCCATTGAGAACACCTCACCGTTACTCTACGTTTTAGTCATTACTTCAGATTATTGCTTCCTGGCCCAGACCTCCCACAGGATGGCGAGAGATTGCGGCGGGCAGGGTTCGAACCCGGCACCGTCGAAACGCCATGTCCCGAGTACATACCACACGACCAGACAGCGATCACAATCCATAGTTTGCAATTTGTGTTCATGAAATAGTCAAAATTATTAATTTATATTTTTTTCCGGGGGGGGGGGGATGTAAAACAATGAATGAAATATAAATCTCTGGCCGACAAGAATATTTAAATTTTACATAAGAACGCGAAATAAAATAATAGTATTTGATGAATGGGTGTCAGTACATTGAAAGATATTTAAACACAGGATCTGGTGTAAAAAAAACACAAAAACGTCACTATTCACAGGTTAGAGAGTTGGGTTCTGCAAGTCAGAAGATTTTTAAAAATCCAATTGTAGACATTATACATATCAAATGGAATATTTCAAATATTTAGTTTGGCTTTCCGCTGTGTCTGTTTTTAAACTCTGGCACGACTTCCATGAGCACCAGAAAGAGGATGACCATGAGAAGCACCACACCAATGATGATACTGGCAACAGCCAAAACCCGAGCATTCTTGCCCAGAATCCCAGCTCTCAAGAATCGCCCGTCCCTTTTAGCTCTTTGTGCCTGAAATAAAGAGAAAGACTTTTACAAGAATCTGTCACATTTGCTATAAGTTGGTTTACTAGGGGGTGCGGGCCAAGAAGGCTGACACCGACCCTTGTGTCGCATCTGCTTGCTATTACTAATAAATTAGAGTAAACACAAAGCTTAGTAAGCTTAAACAAGCAATATATGTATACACACATACACACACATATAAATATATTATATATTATACAGGGCTTTTTTGTGACGGTACCATTTTGGATGTCGGCAGTATATTATTTATTTTCCTGTATTTTAACGTATATTTTGTATGTGTTTTGTAGTTGAAAGTTAGGCCATGTATTACTGAGTAATGGCACTTATTTTTGTTTTTAAAAAGCACTGTATATATATGTATTTAAATATATATGTATATATATATATATATATATATATATATATATTAACAAACAAAAAAGCCAAAGCGAAGAACTCCACAATTACAACTATATCTTTCAATAATGTTGAAATTATTTCCCTTTTTTTTCGTTATCAAAACCAATGGTTGATTTTTAAAATTCAATTATGTTTTGTTAGTTACAGTAAATAATTGTATGGAGTTTCACCTTGGTCAGAGAACAGGTATGGGAGAAACAACGTGTTCAGGTTTGTACAGAAGGACAAGACAGAGTGAGTTGATATAAGGTTTGTACACATAAATCTCTATGCTTACCCTACAGGAGTAGACAAGGGCAGCAATCCCCACAGGACAAAAACAGAAGAAGGCTGCAAATATGGATAACAGTCTATGACTGCTTGGTCTATATTGGATGAAGCCACTCTCTGAGCCTACAGTGCTGTCATCGGCTACCTGAAACAGAGGGAGAGGAGGTGTTGTAATAACTGTTAAGCAGACGCCCATTAGTCTGTTTTAGGGATACGCGTGTGTTTCATATTGATGCCAGGTGTTTATTGATGTTTTACACATCAGCGACTGTCCAACAACGTAAGTGATGTGCTGTTATCTCAGCCTTGTCAGTCCCATCTTGTTGAATGAAGCTTTTCCTATGGGCTTTTCATTAGCATTTCTTTTAGTTTTTTTTTTTTTTTTTTTTTTACAAAAACCTCTTTTCAAGTTATAACTTAATGGAGGAACCTGGGCGTTTGGAACCTGCGTGGTCGGAACCTGAGTATTTGGAACGTGGGTGGTTGGAACCTGAGTGGTCGGAACCTGAGTGGTTGGAACGTGGGTGGTTAGAATCTGAGTGGTAGGGACATGGGTGGTTTAAACGTGGATGGTTGGAACCTGAGTGGTTGGAACGTGGGGAGTTGGAATGTGGATGGTTGGAACGTGGGTGGTAGGAACCTGAGTAATTGGAACGTGGGTGGTTGGAACCTGAGTGGTCGGAACCTGAGTATTTGGAACGTGGGTGGTTGGAACCTGAGTGGTCGGAACCTGAGTGGTTGGAACGTGGGTGGTTAGAATCTGAGAGGTAGGGACATGGGTGGTTTGAACGTGGATGGTTGGAACCTGAGTGGTTGGAACGTGGGGAGTTGGAAAGTGGATGGTTGGAACGTGGGTGGTTGGAACGTGGGTGGTTGGAACGTGGGTGGTAGGAACCTGAGTAATTGGAACGTGGGTGGTTGGAACGTGAGTTGTCGGAACGTGGGTGGTTGGAACCTGAGTGGTCGGAACCTAAGTGGTTGGAACGTGAGTGGTTGGAACGGGAATGGTTCGAACGTGAGTGGTCGGAACGTGGGTGGTTGGAACGTGTGTGGTTGGAACGTGAGTGGATGGAACGTGGGTGGTCGGAACGTGAGTGGTCGGAACGTGAGTGGTCGGAACGTGGGTGGTTGGAACGTGGGTGGTCGGAACGTGGGTGGTTGGAACGTGAGTGGTTGGAACGTGGTTGGTTGGAACATGGGTGGTTGGAACGTTAGTGGTCGGAAAGTCAGTGGTTGGAACGTGGGTGGTTGGAACGTGAGTTGTCGGAACGTGGGTGGTTGGAACCTGAGTGGTCGGAACCTAAGTGGTTGGAACGTGAGTGGTTGGAACGGGAGTGGTTGGAACGTGGGTGGTCGGAAGGTGGGTGGTTGGAAAGTGGTTGATGGAACGTTTGTGGTTGGAACGTGAGTGGTCGGAAAGTCAGTGGTTGGAACATGGGTGGTTGGAACGTGAGTGGTTGGAACGTGGGTGGTCGGTACGTGGGTGGTCGGAACGTGAGTGGTCGGAACGTGGGTGGTTGGAACGTGGGTGGTTGGAACGTGGGTGGTTGGAACGTGAGTGGATGGAACGTGGGTGGTCGGAACGTGAGTGGTCGGAACGTGGGTGGTTGGAACGTGAGTGAATGGAACGTGGGTGGTCGGAACGTGGGTGGTCGGAACGTGAGTGGTTGGAACGTGGGTGGTTGGAACGTGAGTGGTTGGAACGTGGGTGGTCGGTACGTGGGTGGTCGGAACGTGGGTGGTTGGAACGTGGGTGGTTGGAAGGTGGGTGGTTGGAACGTGGGTGGTTGGAAGGTGGGTGGTTGGAAGGTGCGTGGTTGGAACGTGGGTGGTTGGAAGGTGGGTGGTTGGAACGTGAGTGGTTGGAACGTGGGTGGTTGGAAGGTGGGTGGTTGGAACGCGGGTGGGTGGAAGGTGGGTGGCTGGGACGTGGGTGCTTTGAACGTGGGTGGTTGGAAGGTGGGTGGTTGGAAGGTGGGTGGTTGAAACGTGGGTGGTTGGAACGTGGATGCTCGGAACGTGAGTAGTTGGAACGTGGGTGATTGGAACGTCGGTGGTCGGAAGGTGGGTGGTTGGAACGTGGGTGGTTGGAAGGTGGGTGGCTGGAACGTGGGTGCTTGGAACGTGAGTAGTTGGAACGTGGGTGGTTGGAACGTGGGGAGTTGGAAAGTGGGTGGTTTGAATCTGGGTGGTTGGAATCTGGAAACGCCACTAACGATTTTCCTAGAAATTTAACAGTTGGTGTATATTACTAGGAAAGGGATTACTCGCTCGTTGGCCACATGGGGGAAAGTCTAGTTTGAACGTTATAATTTTTCTATCTATTTCAGTGACATATAAAATATGAATATTTTTTATTTTTGGTATTATTTGGATACATACTGTGGATATGATTTTTTAAAAATATATATTACTTTTTATATGTCAAATCGAATCATACATTGTATTAGTTTAATACATCTAGCATATTTGAGAGAGCTTCACATCGAATCGACATAGCAATAATAATGAGAATGAAAATAAGTTCATTTCTACTATAATACCGAAGTATAAGGATGAGTGCTGTGTTTCACATGACGACAAAAAAACAACAACAGTTTTGGACTATTGTGTGACAATTTCACCATAACTGAAGCTGATAGATCCATTGTCCGCCGAATGGGGGGGGGGAGTCTATTCGAGACCAACCGTTAAAGTAGGCCTCAACACTGCCCACAGGTTGTGACGTTGTTGGTCAGTGTTGAGGTCTTCTATGAGGATTCATCTCGGTTTATTTTTAAAAAAAATTATCGTCTTCCGCTTGTGTATTCGGCAAGGGCTTTTCTTTTGGCATCAAATGTCTGTCCTAGTCATCTTTGTGCGATTTTTTCCGTTATATTGGCTTAAGTTGAATATGATTGTGAAATAGTTGTGTGGTACTGATACAAGTTATTTTGGTTCAAATTGAATATGGTTGTGATGTTTTATTAGGCAATGTCTTGGATTCTGAATGATTAAGGATGAGGGTATTTCACGTGACTACTTAAATCCACTTGTGACCTACATATATAGCCATACCTAGTGCAGACAAAACGGTTGTCTTCCGGGGTCTGTTTAAGTTTTCGTCGTCTGCACTTGAGTCTCAAATGTGTGTTCCCGACCTGAGTCTCAAATGTGTGTTCCCGACCTGAGTCTCAAATGTGTATTCTCTAGACCTTCGTAAGAACTCTCCGTGTCTTTCAGAGACCATCTGCTGCCAGCTACTTTCCTCCATGCCAGTGAGGGCGAATCGGCGCACGAGTTGATCTTTATAGCGCTTTCGGGAAGCGCCTCTGTTACATTATCCTTCGTTAAGTTCGACAAAGAAGATCGTCCCCCTAGCGGGATTGGAGACCGACGCAGCGCGAGCCCAATCGTTCTATAACAATAGGTGTCGCCCAGCGCAGCTGTCGGGTTGTAAGTAGGCCTAATACTTCTTGGCTGCCTGGTCGTGCGGTTTGCGCGCTGGACTGTCGTTCAGATTTATCGATGGTCCAGGTTTCAAACCCTGCCCGCTCCCATCCACCGTCGTCCAGAGGGCGGTTTGGACTAGGAAGTAATTATCTTCAACTCTGAAGGAACATCCGAAACATGTCAAACATTTTACAAACATTTTACTGTTCACACCTTTTTATCAGAACGTGATGTTTGTAAGGCAGTCTTGCAAAACGAACGCCTACACTACATACTACATTTTTGAGTAAGTTGTCAACATAAAATATCTTACATATTTAAGTGAAGAAAGGCTCCCCAGGGGCACCCCGTTGTAACCGTCCTGAGGCCCAGTATAAGCGCGGTAGGAGCCCAAATAGGTCTCCTCCCTTGGAGCGGTGTAGTGACGATAGGAACTCAGGTAGGCGTCAGTGGTTCTGTGCTCTGGTATATCCGCCTCTGAAACAAAATGAAGGGGCTGCACATGAAAATTGTTCATTAAGACATAAATCTTTTGCAAATGGTATTTTCATTTATTTGACAACTAAATCAGGCAGACCAATCCTAACTAGTAAGACCATTATAGATTCCCATCTATTCCATAAAACTAAAAATAGATACATTTATTTGGTATTTATCATGGGTACAGAATAAAGGAGTGTCTCTGGTGTACTGAATATGAAAGTATTGATAAAGCCAAGTATTTTAATAATAAAATAATTATTAGTTTGCACCACATATACCTTTTAAATAGCATGGCTTATCGACACTATTATTATCCTGTACACCGGATACACCACAAAGCTAGCTATTTATAGTTTTTCCGCCATTGATGAAAATACCCCGACACTTGACAGCTAAATCACGTAGACCAGTGTTTCTCAAACTTTTTCCTTAACGGAACATTTCGCCTATTCTGATTATTTAGCAAAAACATTTTGTTTATTTATTTAGAGCCGTTAATTCACATGGTGGCCTACTAGTTTATTATTCCAGTAGCTCGCGGAACACCTTTTCAGGCCTCGTGGAACCCTGGGGTTCAGCAGAACACAGTTTGGGAAACACTGACATACACCATTGCTAGTTATATCCCATACATCTTACGTCAGCTTTTCAATGTGTTTCACAAGGCTATTAATATTTGATCTACTCTGTTGAATTAAACACAGGTCACTGACATGTGTACACAGGCAATGGGTCGAGATGATACGAAACAAACCTAATTATGAATACAGCACAGCAAACAGTGAGTTCCTGACACTTGACATCTGCCCACTGATTTTTTTTTATTTTTTTTTTTTATAAAAGAGTGTTTTAAGCTAGGAAGTAATACCGAAAGAACATACGAAACATGTGAAACAAACAAACATAAACCTAGATTTTATAGTATCAAGTGAAATATAAATTTAGATTGAAATTGTATTGTATTACGCGCCCTTAAGATCCCGAAATTCAAAGTCTCAGTCTTCGAACTGGACCCCCACGTTCGAAGTTCAGCTCTTAATAACTCAGCCACCGCGTCATTTTGTGCGCGCAGTAACCATTACCTTAATGAAAGGTAGACTAATAATTATATTATTAATTTTATATATAAGGCGCTGTTAACAAACAGAATGTTGGCTCAAGGCGCTGTAATAACATTACAAACACAAACACGGCTAATAACATTTATTCTAATAAATTGAGACAGAGTGAGAGAGACAGAGAGAGAGACAGAGAGAGAGACCGAGAGAGAGAGACAGAGACAGAGACAGAGATTGAGACAGAGAGAGAGACAGAAAGAGAGACAGAGAGAGACAGAGACAGAGAGCGACAGAGAGAGAGACAGAGACAGGGAGAGAGAGACAGGGAGAGACGGAGAGAGAGACAGAAAGAGAGACAGAGAGAGAGACAAAGAGAGAGAGAGAGAGTATACCTATTGTGTAGACACTTTCATCGTCAGCCATAGTACAAGAAATGTCTGGAACTAATTGACCTAGACCGTAACTTTTCTTGACATGTTACTCTTTGTTCGTCTTTGTGAAGTGATGAATCATCTTGTCTGAAACAAAGATTGTAACAAACAAAATGTGTAAAAATGCATTAAAAAAAAAAGCTTATCTTAAGTGTAACTGTATCAATTAGTTTAGATCAGTCATAAGTATGATTGACCTAGAAATATAAATCTGTGCGATAGAGATATTTTTACCAAATTTTTTTTTATTAGCTTTAAGCTTTCTCAACGCTCTATGATTCATCCCGGTTGTGAAAAAGGGGGGGGGGAGGGAAGAGGAGTGTATCTTGGTGAATGTTTACAGGATCGCTTTTTAAATGCACACAAAAAAAAATGTTCACTCAGTTCTCAAGGTTTCTTAGGGGGAAGTAATTCAACTTATACCACCACAGCTGCCAAGAACGATTTCTCTTCCTTGTTCAAGAGACCAAACAAAATAATTAATTACCGATAGTTATTTAACTACTTGGTTATTTTTTTTTAAATCGATTCTTGTGTTGTCAGGTAGAAGAATAGTGCAAAATTTCAGCTTGATCCGAGATTGTGGGGTGTGGAAGAAATAACGTGTACAAATTTTTTACCAGACAGACAGACCGACAGAGTGAGTTGTAAAATATGGTAATAATCATCTCAAAGCTGCCCCTTAAAAAAACATTAATCAGAATTAAAAACGAGTATATCTTATCGTTATTATATTTTTTTATTGAGAAGTATATAGTTTATGATCAAATACACTGTTCATTGTAATATACCCGCTGGAGTTCATCAATTATAAAGTCATAGTCACAGATATAGGAGCATTAGCGAGTGGTCAAAACAAAATGTTTATTACAAAGATCGTTCCGGTAAATGGTGCGTTTACCAGCTGACAGATCAGCTTGAAATCTTATTGTTCTGATGTTTTTATGTCCAACGCTATATACTTAAAGCTGGGCTAATCAACAATGTTCCTGGACCTCACTCAGTCATCCACACGTTGCAGATAAGACGTGAGTTCGGCGCCATTGTATACAGGTCCAAAGGAACTTTATTAGTCTGACCGTTTCTTCTCATCACCAACGGAGACACCTCCACAAGTAGGCAGAACGGCACTGGCTTTGAGATGTTCACCCTGTCCACAAACCAATATTGAAGCCATACAGCATTGCAGTGAGCTCATGAGAAGTTTTGTGGACTAGATCTAAGTAGATTATGAATACAAGCATGTCTGGTCTGGCGATAATTTTTCCCCCAATGAAGCCCCGGGACAACTAATCTTTACTAGTTGACACCGAGAGGTCCTGGAGTTAGAATCACCACAGACTGAAAAGATAATATTTAGTATCTGTGAGTAATCATTTTTTCAATAAGTCCAATAACTCCACCTGCCTCTCTAACCTTGCTAATGAATGTCACATGAAAACACAATTTAAAAAAATATAATTCAGTACCATGCAACGCATGTGATTAAATTCCTTACTTTACGAAATAATAATAATGATACTAATAATCATGATTTATAAGCAAAGATTTAGTATAAAGATACTGAAACCATCTGATGTGTTGGATTATTCAGAGCCAATAAATGCGATACAAAGAAAGCATATAAAAATATATTAACTAACCTAATACTTTTTTTACGTAATATAAATAATCAAAAACTATTACATCATATTCGATTTTATCAATACCAATGAAATGTCATATTCTTAAAGTTTTATAACAAAAAAATAAGTTCCACACTAGGTGTTAATTTAGTTGAATATCTTCTGTAATAGTTTTTTTTTTCGAAAGGAGAATTTCGCACTAAAAGTTAAATTTTGAAGATCCCAAAGATCTCGTTTACCTTTTTACAAGTCACTCCTTCATGGAACTTGGATCCAGGAACCTGGACCCAGCAGCAACCTGGACAGCTGATCTCAAAAACATGGACAACATTAGTTTGACAGTTATCACTTTTCAATATGAAAAAATAAATCAAAATTCGGCTTGATAGACATGGAAGAAAACAACATTGAACAAAAATATTTGTTTAATTATTTTATTTTATTTTCAGTTGTATATTGGAGGTATTGTCTTTTAAAAAAAATGTATTTTGTTAAAATTGTTTTTTCCTGTTAAGCAATAGAATAAAGTGAAATAGCAAAAGTAAAAGAAAGCAACATTAATAAATGTGATGGCGACACAATGTAAGAAGATAAAAAGAGGTAGAGTGGGGGGAGGGGGAATTTTTTGATTATAAATAGAAAAATAAACAATGTCAAGGACGCCATGCTGAAAAATCAACCTAGTGCTACTAGCGAAAGAACTTAGAACTGTAATTCTTCAGTGGCTGCCTGGTCGTGCGGTTTGGATTTATCGATGGTCCCGGGTTCCAACCCTGCCCACTCCCATCCCCCGTCGTCCTGCGAGAGGTTTGGACTAGGAAGTAAACTATCTTCAACTCTGGAGGAACATCCGAAACATGTCAAACATTTTTTTGTGTTGCGCCTGTCTTCGACAAGGGAATTTCATCGAACCTCAAATCTTGTGTCCCGCGAACTTCATGACGGTCTGTTTCAGGGACCATTTGTTAATCAAAACATAGGCACATTTCTTATTCCATATGCTAGGACAAATTCGTACAAGTGTTCCTTTTTCCCCCCCTCGTGCAGTGTTTCTCAAAACGTTTACCAATGGCGCCCCCCCCCCATCCCCCCCCCCAATGTCTTTCGTTCCCCCCCCCCCTTTTAGTCAGAGAGTGTGTGAGAGCGCTGTAAATGTGTTAAAGGGTGTGTATGTTTTTTTTTTTCTTTTAAGTAATGAAAAAGCAATTCTAGGCCCTCCCTGCCACAACAAGAAAGTCCTGCGTACAATCTCTCACTTTTCTTTTCTTCTACTAATCAATGTTAATATCGAACTATTGAATATACTCTTTGAGTTGCTTTTTCGTCTGGAACTTCCTACTTACCCAACACTTTAATTGCCATAGCAGGGCCGGCTTAATGCCACGGCCACTCTTATCTCTTCTATACAAATTACGATCTAATTTTAGTGCACAATGGCTATCACGTGACAGTTTTTTTTTTTTTTTTGCCGTTGTTTTATCAATTTTATCACGTGACTAAATGTTGTTTGTTTACCATTGGTGAATGAGGTCCATTGGGCCGCGCGATCCACTAAGTACTGTAAACAAAAAAAAAAAGGGAAATTAAAGCTTTATGACTATATCACGATGTCGTCAGGGGCTTGCAAAGATCTTCCGTCAGGGAACAGTACCAGGAAAGTGTAGAAGAGGCAGACAGATAAAGCGATGGGAAGACATTATGAAAGAATGGACGGGACTCTCATTGAAGGACTTTCTATCCAAGGCGAAACATGACAGAGTAAATTATTCTCGAGTATTTTTTTGTCTAAAAACAAAATATACGACATTTCTATGAATTTTTTTTTTTATTCAGTACTGAAGAGATGACATTGCCAACAACACATAAGACACTAATGTAAGTTCAAGGGTTACACAACAGGTCACGTTAACTTTGTTCCTAAACTGTCTAAACTTGACCATCATTGTCCATTGCTGTAGACGAACGAAGATATTGGGATTCTTTTGGAAGGCTCTGTCCTTATTTCCTATGGAAGCCTGTTATGAACATACTGATAACAGAGTCGAAAGCCATGTCCGCTTAGAATGGCTTTAATACACTGAATGACTACACAACACACATTTCGTGAACACATTTTTACGGACGAGTTATAAGCACATGTAAACATAAGAACGACAACCGATACAGCATATAATTCTCCACCCATCTATCTCGAATCACTCAAGGACATGTCTACGCTAACATACGACTCGAAAATGTACGATACGAAGTTAAACTTTCTCTACTAGACAATTTGTGCTCCGACGTCCTTCTTGCACCAAAATCTGTTTATTCCTTTCGATGGTCAGAAGCCATCATTGTGCCTGAGTACTCTCCAGCCAGCGAGGGTAAGGGCTCCTAGCCTATTTAGTAATCTGTCACCAAACTGTACCCCAGTGGCTACAAGTTCTCGCAGATACTCATTTCCAGATAGAAAGTTTATAGAGAAGGAAATTCAACAACTAATAAAGGATGAATTGAATTATCTAAATCTCCCTGGCGTGCACAAGTCCTAGTCACAACAAATGACAGACATAAGAAAAGAATGGTTATAGACTACAGTCAAACCATAAACCGATTCACTCTACTAGACGCCTACCCTATGCCCAGAATTGATGAACTAGCAGAAAAAAATTCACAGTACTCTGTATATAGCACTTTAGAGCTGAAAAGTGCATACCATCAGATTTCCATAAAAGAAGAGGAAAGGCCGTTCACAGCCTTCGAAGCATGTGGGAAACTGTATCAATTCCGTCGGATTCCGTTTGGCGTTACGTATGGTGTCGCCTGTTTTCAGCGTACGATCGACAATATCATCGAAAACGAACGACTCACTGACACTTTTGCTTATGTGGACAATGTGACCATCTGCGGTATGGACTCTGAATCACACGACCGAAACCTACAGCGATTTCTTGATAGTGCTCAAAAGTATGGAATCACTTTTAATGAAACAAAACGTAAAATTAGCACTGCTAAAGTGAGACTGTTAGGATACGAGATTTCCAAAGGACAACTTAAGCCGGATCCTGAGAGATTTCGCGCCCTAAGGAAATTACCCGTACCAGTGAACATGCGTGAACAGAAACGAGTAGTGGGTCTTCTGGCTTACTACTCACAGTGGATACCTAACTTCTCAACAAAAATTAGCCTGTTAACATGAAATCAACTATTTCCTGTCCCTGAAGAAGTCAAAAGAACATTTGAAAGTTTGAAAAATTAGCTTGAAAAAGCCGCCGTATATACTATTGATCCGAATCGCCCTTTAACTGTTGAGACGGATGCTTCTGATAAGTTCTTGAAAGGTTCCAAGAAATATAAATGTTTTTGTTTGTGTGTTTGAATTCCTAATACTGTTTGTATGTACCACAAAGTGGGCTAAATCAACCCCCCAAAAAAAAGACTGTTCATGTACATCACTCAGCCATAAGTCCCACGCCACTGTATACATGCAGAAGGGTCCAAAGGAACTTTATTACTATGTTCGCTTTCCCAAATCACTGGTAGAGAAACCTCCACAAGTATATGTCACACCAAACACACCCAACAAATGACTGTTGAGTTGCAACATTAAATACATAATTATAATAGAAATTTATCTGGTTTCAATATTTTGCATAGCTTTATTATTATACAACACAGATAAACAGAGAGAGAGAGAGAGTAATTATATGATAGACTCAGATAGACGAACACAACCATGAAATATAAATTAATAAGAAACTTGTCAATGAGTGAGACCACTTTTCTCCCTTTAATGAAATATAGTTAACAATCATTCATTAGGTTGCCGTCATCATCATCATCATCATCATCATCATCATCAAACTCCATTAGAGTGAGGGCTTGAGAGGCTCAAATCCTCTCCTGCAAAAGCCCTGGACAGAAACCCTGCTGTCTTGCGTACATACATATATTAAACATAAATGAATAACAGCACCAGGGACCAAGGAATCCGGAGTCACAGGTTCGAGCCTCGGTCGGCGCATGCCCTTATTTTCGTAGCATTTTAATTCACTACTTTCTCTCTTAAAAACTTGGTCCCTGCTGCTGTTATTCATTTATGTTTAATATATGTATGTATCATTTGTTTCAGCACCTAGCTTCAACTCTATGTCTTGCGTAGTGCATAAATGTCGCCATACAGGTCGAGAATTTCGGGTTTCCCAGACCTGTCGAGACGGAGATCAGCAAGTCTGGGGCAGTCAAACAGAATATGAGGCATGCTTTCCTCTTCTTCCCCGCAGCGGGCGCACCGTGAATCAAAATTTGGCCATAGCCGCGAGAAATATGAGCCAACAGGACAATGACCTGTCCTGCACTGTGCTATAATAGCTTGCTCAGGCCTGGACAGCCTCCACCACGGGGAAGTGCGGTTAGGGCGCCTCATGCGCTCCCAGACTCCACGGGCTTTTTGGGACTTGTCCCAGCACTCAAACCACTTTTCCATTTCTGTTTTTTTGTATTATAGCCAGGGCTTGATGCAGAGATTATATAAAGTTTATCATTGCAGCCATAAGCCAATGGTCCAAGGCTCGATGAAAGCTTGCAGCCTGTTCAGTGGGTCGGCAGCCGTTAGATGTTCAATAAAAGATGTTTAAAGTGTACAAATATCTAATGATATGTTTTTCTCTATCTAGATCTTTGTTTATCTAGTTCCACTGTACTATGCCTCCCCAACTCTCTCTCATCAAGATATTTCTGATGTCTGACTGGAGTTGGCAATGACTTGGACAAGACGGACTCGCGGGCTTTAATGAAAATGTTTAATCAAGCTTTTCTCTTGTTCCTAGCACACGCACACACACGCACACACACAGACACGCACACACACACAGAGGAAGAAGTTATTGTTTCCGCCTCTTATTGTTATTTGCTTGTTTGTTTTTGGTAGGATTTGTACACGAGGACACACCAGTAGATAAGAGGACACACCAGTAGATAAGCGGACACACCAGTATATAAGAGGACACACCAGTAGATAAGAGGAAACACAAGTAGATAAGAGGACACATCAGTGGATAAGAGGACACACCAGTAGATAAGAGGACACACCAGTAGATAAGAGAACATACCAGTGGATATGAGGACACACCAGTAGATAAGAGGACACACCAGTGGATAAGAGGACACACCAGTGGATAAGAGGACACACCAGTATATAAAAGGACACATCAGTGGATAAGAGGACACACCAGGAGATAAGAGAGATAACTGGACACAATCGGTGAATCGGAAGACACCAATGGATAGATTCTACACAGAAAAAGGAAAATGTGTGTGTAAGCCTGAGAGAGACAGATGGAGAGAAAGACAGGTGGACAAACAAAGAGAGAGACAGATGGAGAGAAAGACACAGATGGACAAACAAAGAGAGAGATCATCAGGACGGACAGGCAGACGGACAGACATCCTGCACAAAACTAATTGCGTCTATTCCCCTTTCTGGGTCCGCTTAAAAAACAAAACAAGAAAAACAGAAAATAATTTTTTTAAGAATAAGCTTATACAAAGTGTAATTGTATCAATTACGGTGGGAAGCGTGGTCGAGAGGCCAAGTGCGCTTGAACTTGGCTTAGCTTGGCTACACCCGACTCGGGCAGAGTTGTGTTTACTGAGCGCCTAAAAGCAGCAAGGAAAACCAATTCCTAGATACCCCCCCTCCCCCCCCCCCACTAGTCCACACATGAGATTGTACCAAAGCGCTCTGAATATGCTATAAGCATGAAAGTAGCGCTATATAAAAGCTATAATAATAATTATAATTACTTTGGGTCAGTCATGTAATAAATTTGTAGTAGATCTTGACCAACAGCAATAAATCTGTGCGATCGGTAATATTTTCAACAACTGTTGTTTTGTTGTTTAGCGCTATTTCATGCTTTTAGCTTTTTCACTACGCTATGATCCTATCACTTGTCTCACTACGCTATGATCCTATCACTTGTCTCACTACGCTATGATCCTATCACTTTCTCAAGACGCTATGATCCTATCACTTGTCTCACTACGCTATGATCCTATCACTTGTCTCACTACGCTATGATCCTATCACTTTTCTGGACCAGTTGGAAAAATGTGGTGGGGGGGGGGCAAAGAAAGAAAGATATATCTGAGTGAATTTTACCGTAATTGGTTTTTAAAAGTATTTACAACCCAAATTCGAACTGGTATCTCACTCCGACTCGGGCAGACGTGCTAACCACTATGCTACTGAGGTATTTATGACTATAGAAACTTGTATAGTTGTTTGTTTTAATTAGAACGGCGACTTATATCACCACTTCAGTCAAGTACAATTTCTTTCCCTTGTTCGAGATCACCTTCACCTATCCCTTAGTCTTTTGGACTGGTGGGGGCACCAGGCAAGATTTGTTGACCGTCTTTCTCCATTCTTCTCTGTCATTTGCCTTGGATAGAGAGAGCCTCTTTCAATGGCAGGCCCGTCCATTCTTTCATGTTGTCTTTCCATCCTTTCTCTGTCTTTTATCCTTTTTACTGGTACTGTTCCCTGAAGAAAGCTCTTTGCGAGCCAGGAAGACCTTGTCATAGGGCCATAGAGTTTAAGTTTGCATTTTTACAATAGTTATCAGGTCATCCTGGGATCCAATCACTGTAATAACTCTCTCTCTTCGTTTGTGATGCGGTCTTTACCAAATAAAATAATTAATTACCAACAGTAAATTAACTAATTTACTGGTAAACGAAATAATTGTGCAAAATTTCAGCTTGATCCCAGATTGGGTGTTGAAGAAATGGCGTGTACAAACTTTTGGCCAGACAGAGTGAGTTGATATAAGCTTTTGTAAAAAGATTAAATTAGATTAATAGATTATACATAGATACTTTAATCATATTTCTTGGACGTACCTGTTTTTATGGTACTTATTCCAATTTGTCTATCATAAATTATCCCAAATCGAAGGTGTTTCTTGGTGACCCGTGCCGTAGAGTTATAGCCAATTATTAGTTATGACGTTGCAGTAGATAGCATTAGACACAGTGCCGGACACAGAGCTGGACACAGTGCCGGTCACAATACTCTACACACTCCTGGAAATACTGCTCAGCACAAAACTGAATTCTACACAATGCTTGAAACCGTACAGGGCACTATACTAAACAAGCTGCTGGAAATACTGCAGAGCACAAAACTGAATTCTACACAATGCTTGAAACCGTACAGGGCACTATACTAAACAAGCTGCTGGAAATACTGCAGAGCACAAAACTGAATTCTACACAATGCTTGAAACCGTACAGGGCACTATACTAAACAAGCTGCTGGAAATACTGCAAAGCACAAAACTGAATTCTACACAATGCTTGAAACCGTACAGGGCACTATACTAAACAAGCTGCTGGAAATACTGCAAAGCACAAAACTGAATTCTACACAATGCTTGAAACCGTACAGGGCACTATACTAAACAAGCTGCTGGAAATACTGCAAAGCACAAAACTGAATTCTACACAATGCTTGAAACCGTACAGGGCACTATACTAAACAAGCTGCTGGAAATACTGCAGAGCACAAAACTGAATTCTACACAATGCTTGAAACCGTACAGGGCACTATACTAAACAAGCTGCTGGAAATACTGCAGAGCACAAAACTGAATTCTACACAATGCTTGAAACCGTACAGGGCACTATACTAAACAAGCTGCTGGGAATTAAGACTTACACATATCTTTTTAAACAATTTCGCCGTAGGAAAACTTACGTACTCGGAGCAACTGTTTCACACCGGTGACCTCTACTCTAAACACTCCTCGGACCATCAGTTAGGGGCATTAATCAGCGGCAGTAATAAGGGGAGTTAAAAATAAGAACTAATTTTATATTCACAAAATCATCCTGCATTTGATTGATAGGTGAGTTACAGATGGGTGTGGTCTTCGGTGACACTCTTCTGAAATTTAGGTGTCACTAGTGTAAAAAGTAGTTAGTATAGGTATAGCAAGAGATTGTGTAATGATAGACCTAGGTAGAGGATGTGTAATGATAGACCTAGATAGAGGATGTGTAATGAAATAGAACTAGATAGAGGATGTGTAATGAAATGGAACTAGATAGAGGATGTGTAATGAAATGGAACTAGATAGAGGATGTGTAATGAAATTGACCTAGATAGAGGATGTGTAATGAAATAGACCTAGATAGAGGATGTGTAATGGTAGTCTTAGATAGAGGATGTGTAATGATAGAACTGGATAGAGGATGTGTAATGGAAAAAAAACTAGATAAAGATTGTGAAATGATATGAAAACGCTATAGACCGAGATATAAGATGTTTCATCTAATAGGTATAGAATGAGGATGGCCTAGACTACTAGAGGCCCTAGACAGAGTATGTTTAATAATGAAATAGTCCTAAACAGATGATGTTTAATGAAATAGGCCTAGACATAGATTATGTAATGAAATAAGTTTAGATAAAGGATGCTTATCTTATCTTAAATATTATAGACGTCACTTCAAAGAAGATAATTACGTCCTACGCATAGGCATAGACAAAGGATGTGTATGAAATAGATTCAGATAGAGGATGTGTATGAAATAGATTCAGATAGAGGATGTGTAATGATGAAGACCTAGAAAAAAAGGTTATTTAAACGAATAAGGAATTTATAGAATTTTGTTACACTCCTCAAACATTATTAGCTTTTATATTCATTTCGCCATCACGTGCTGGAGTATGTTGATACCATATCAACACCTTTCTCTTTTTTCTTTCTTTCTTAGGATACCTCAGCTTTTTAGCTTTTGACTTCAGTTGTCGAGCTTAGTACATCCTAGGAATCCTTGGGCTTTTGCCTCTTTTCTTTGCCTCTTTTTTGGGCGTTGCCTCTTTTTTGGGCTCTTGGCCTCTTTATTGGGACCATATCAACACCAAGATAATTAGAATGGTTCAGTCTCAAATTTGAACGAACACTTCGCATATTCTGAGAATTGAGCAGAACATTTTGGTTATATTTTAGGTTGGATTATTTCTTATTTATTTAAATAATTGAACCTTACTCTAAATTTAGCATTTTTATTTAATTTCAAGTATAAAACTAAGATAAAATACAGGTATAAGCATTATAAAAATTAAGGTTTGATCACTTTGATGGTATTTAGTCTTTGAAGAGCATAACTACTTTGGTATTAAGCACGTATTATCCTTTTTGAATGCCCCTTCCTAATCCAGACCCTACTACCGCTACAGCCCAACATAACCAACACTCCACAAGGGAGGGCTGAACAGCTGAACAGCACACTATTTTTCCTTGGCATAGTCTGCAAAAGAGCTCACAGCTCAGCAGAAAAAAAAATGCCTAGAAGAAGAAGAAGAAAAACCATCTTATCTTATCTTATATAATACAGACGTTACTTCAAAAAAGAAGATGATTACGTCCTACGCGTCATGCATTCAGTCATGCACATTAACCAATGACTTAAATTCTGCCAAGTCACTGGTTTTCCTGGCTAGCTCAGGTAACCCATTCTATGCTCTAATAGCACTAGGGAAGAAGGAGTATTTGTACAAATTTGTCCTAGCATATGGGACTAGGGGTGCGCCTTTATCTTTGTGTCTTTCAGAGTATTTTATTAAATATTGTTTTTGTATTTGAAGATTATGGTTCAGTGTTTTATGTATAATTGCTACTTTACTTTTGAGTCCTGAAGGCTTTCTAAATTTAGTGATTTTACTAAAGGTGTTAATCTTGTCAAGTGTGAATATTCGTCTGTTATGAATCTCACGATACGATATTCATAAGCTAAGTTCCACTATCTGGTGCGTCAAGCCTGTTACAATACAACATTTCATACATCATGTCAACATAATACGAAAATGATGCTTCACACAGATATCGTGGCTCTCTATAGACAAAACTCGATCAGAAATAATTTAATAGTTGATCTTTCTAATCTTTGTTTCAAATTAGAGTCAAATCAAGAGGAGTTCAAAGTTCATAGTGTAGTTATAGAGGTCTTCTGTTTTTTGAGAAGAGCTACTGAAATCAATTTTTATGTTCTGCATTTACTGTGTAAAGCTAGGCCTACAAATGAATTGCTCCAATTGTCCGTGGAACACCTTGTCAGGCCTCGCGGAATTCTAGTCTTCTGCGGAATACGGTTTGGGAAACACTGCTATAGACATAATACACCAAAGACTCGTATCATTAATTGGAATACTTTAAAGATTTCTACAAGGATTTTAAGTTAACATAACAAGAAACTAGGAAACGGTCGTAGGAGGAAACGATTAGGCCTAATGAATAGCGGAACAAGACTTTCGTAGGGAGTTCGTTATAGGGGGTGCGAGAGTATTGCACTGTGCGGGGTTGTAAAAGAGCTCTACAACCTTGTCAACAATCTAGGCGCTGTTCCTCGGGGGGGGGGGGGGCAATTCATAAAAGGCTTGTCCCGCACGGTTAGCCTAGTATAGAATAGGAGAATGGCGGAGGTTACCGGTGTACTCGGCCTTCGGACGCGTCTCTAGTCCAAGATTCCGGAGTGACCGTGTCACAAGAAACTACAGCGTCAAAATAGAAACTCCTAAGACCCTCCACCAGAAAGAACACATTTATGTTCAATTGGGTTGGTGAGAGGGAGGTCTTGTTCGCTTTTGCTGGCCTAGAGTTTCAAGAGCCTATGGCTCAACTCTACCTGACAGTTTCAAACAGGTGTGTACGATTAATGATGGGGGCTTCTGTATAGCGTACCAAAAAAAAAATCACGTGCACATCCCACGTGTGGTTCTCATTTGTCATGTGGACATCGGTATTACTTGGACTTAATGTAAAGAGGATGGTAGTGCTGAGAACTCGGAAGAAATGGATTCCGGAATGGCGTGTTGTTTGCTGCTAGACGTCAGAATCACAACCTACTTCCGTCTATAAATACACTTCATGTGTTTGTCTTCTCATCGTGGAGTCAGGTGTGAAATTCCAATGTTGTTGTTTATTTGTCATGTGTCTATTTATAGATATTCCAAAGGTTTCTTTTTTAACGGGTCAAGGGAAGACAATTCCACAAGTAATTTAGATTTGAAAAGAAAACTAGATCTCGTGACATTGAACACGAAAAAAATCGATAAATTTAATAATACTCTAAATATATAAGGTAAAATAGGCTCTACATTTTTTATGCCTTTGGTACGTGGAAACAGATAATCGTTCTGTGTAAATTAAACTTATTTATCATTTAATTGTAAAGTGTACTGCCTGGAACAAGATTTTTTATGAGGTGAGCTCACATAGATATTAAAGCAGTAGATAAAAGGGTGGTACTGTATGTGCATAACTAATTTTATTTTATGACACATCAAAATTAACATTGAAATGAAATTACCAATACATTTTAACTACATAGTGTACAGGTGATGACTTGCACGAGCACGCTTCTCTGCCTCATCGTGGCGCTCGTGTGGAAACGACCATTAGAGGAAGTGGTTAGGCTAAATGGGTAGCAACACAAGACTCCCGTGGGGATGTCCACGGGTAGACGAGAGTCCACCCATTGCACGGGCGGTGTTGCGAAAAAGTCCCCACAAACCTGTCACACATCCATGCGCTGTTCCTCAAAGGGACCGTTACATAAATGGCTGGTCCCGCACAGTTAGCTTGGTGTAACGAAGGAAAATGGCGGAGGCTCCCGGTGTCCTCGGCCTTGGGCCATGTGCAGCCAAGCATGCGTCGGGGGCCAAAGGCATTGGAAACAGCAATGCTTTACATAGGCATTGACTCGGGTCTCTCTCAAACAGAACTGTGTTCTCACAGGTTGTTTTTTTTTTACTGTTTGGCGTCCAAACAGGTTTGTTTTTTTCAAACTTAGGGCTCGAAGACCCTTCGGCTCAGCCCTTGGACATCAACAAGGTGATGACTTGTGGTTGCATGCCGTGTGGTGTATGCTGTATCCTTTAGTTTATTCTGTGTGTGAAATTATACGTTCTATAGCTGTATGCTGTAGTTGATTGCTGTGTGTTTTATGCTGCGTGCTGTATTTTTAAAGTTGTGTGTTTTCTTCAATTTATGTTGTATGATGTGTGATGTAAAATGCATGTTGTATTTTTAAAGATGTATAGAAAATACGAAAAACCTGCATGGATGTAACCCTGCCGGACCAAGTATTTTTAAAGTTGTGTGTTTTCTTCAATTTATGCTGTACGATGTGTTTTATGCTGCGTGTTGTATTTTTAAAATTGTGTGTTTTCTTCAATTTATGTTGTACAAAGTGTGATGTAAAATGCGTGTTGTATGAATTGAGACATAAGTTGCATATTGTATGATGTGTTTTGCAAGCTGGGTGTCGATTCGTGTGTGTTGTAATCTATATTGCGTAATGTTTTATTATATCTGTTGTATGCTGTGCATTGCATGGTGTGTCTCTTATTTTATGTGTTGTATAGGATGCGTGGAAGCGTGGTGGTTGAGCGATAAAGCGCTTGGCTTCCGAACCTGAGTCCCGGGATCGAATCCTGGTGAATACTGGGATTTTTAATTACGGAATCTTTGGGGAAAAGTAAAGGCAGTTTGTCGTTGTGCTGGCCACATGAAACCCTCGTTAACGGTGGGTCATAGAACATATGGCCTTTACATACATGCTGTATCTATAGATCGCAAGGTCAAAAAGAGGAACTTTTTTTTATAGGATGTGTGTTGTAGAATGTGTGGTATTTTATGTATTTGTATGATGTGTTATGTGCATGCTATGTGTTGTGTGATGTGTGTTATATGCTGGGTGCTGTACGTTGTATGCAGTATGTTGAATGCAATGTGTTGTGTGATGTATGCTGTGTGTTTTGTGATATGTGTGGATTGATGTGTAGTGTGATATGTATTGAGTGATGTGTGTTGTATGATATGGGTTGTGATATGTGTTGAGTGATGTGAGTTGTATGCTGTGTGCTGTACGTAGTATGCAGTGTGTTGTATGCTATATGTTGTGTGACGTGTGACGCATGATGTGTGCTGTTTGCTGTATGATATGTGATGTGTGGTATGTGTTGAGTGATGTGTGTTACATGATATGTGTTGTGATATGTGTTGAGTGAAGTGTGTTGTATGATCTGTGTTTTGTGATATGTGTTGAGTGATGTGTGTTGTATGATATGTGTTGTGATATGTGTTGACTGATGTGTGTTGTATTATATGTGTTGTGATATGTGTGGAGTGATGTGTGTTGTATGATACATGTTGTGTGGTATGTGTTGAGTGATGTGTGTTGTATGATATGTGTTGTGGCATGTGTTGTGTTGAGTGATGTGTGTTGTATGCTGTGTGCTGTACGATGTATGCAGTATGCTTTGTGTTGTATGCTGTATGTTGTGTGATGTGTGCTGTATCCTGTTTGATGCATATGCTGTGTGATGTATGCTGTAAGATGCGTGTCAAAGGCTGTGACATTAACTCTCGTCACTCTCCAAACTTTCATCGTCCTCACTTCCATCACTCTCTTCATCGTTCTCCTCGTCACTTCCTTCAAATTCCGGCAAGAGGTCAAAGTTCAAGACCTTGTTCCTCTCTTTATGTCTGACGCACAGCAGCACCAGAAAGACGAGGAGGTCGGCCGGATAGGTCAGAAGTAGATAGTACGCGTAAAGAAGCACTTTGGAGGGCGGGCGCTTCATTTTAACCTCCAGGCGTAGTCTGCCCCTGATGCGGCCTCCGTAGATACAGGCGTAGTGTCCAGCGTCCCAAGGCTGCAGAGGTTTGATATGGAGAGAGTTGTGCTCGTCTATGGAGACTCGGTTGCCCGTTTCATCTTTCAACCAGGGACCAACTAGAACCCTGGCCAGAGATACGTAACATATGTCGTTAATACGAGTTCACCAATGAATTTTTCATGATACATAATTGATCCTATATAATGTCAAGGACGCAGCATTAAAATATCACTGTTGCCAAATTATATATAAGCAAAATACAACAGTAATACTTTAGAAAAAATAATAATAAAAAAAAAAAATATATATATATATATATATAAGGGAAAGAACCACACAATTACTACCATATCTCTCAATACTGAAAGAGTTATCTTACTTTTTTTCTATATTTAACCAAATTAATTAATCAATTGCCACAAATTAATTAACTAAATGGTTGATTTTTTTAAATTGATTCCTGTATTGTCTTCGACAATTAACGGGGGCAACATAGAGTTTGTTTACAACTTCAAGGGCGACACAATTCGTTGTCTACAACTATAGTGGCAATAGAAAGGCTAAACTGCCTACATATTGTGACGTTGCAGGTCAGTGTTCAGGCCTTCTATAAGCAGAAAAGATGCCTTGATAGAGAACGACATAGGACAGATAAGTTAACTAGCTTTGCCTTAGGCCAACTGTTCGCAAAGGCTCGGAGAAAACATTAGTTTACTAGGGTAATAGCAAATTTGTGATTAACGGGGGCAACATAGAGTTTGTTTACAACTTCAAGGGGCGACACAATTCGTTGTCTACAACTATAGTGGCAATAGAAAGGCTAAACTGCCTACATATTGTGTCGTTTGCAGGTCAGTGTTCAGGCCCTCTATAAGCAGAAAAGATGCCTTGATAGAGAACGACATCGGACAGATAAGTTAACTTAAGCTTATTTTGTGTTAATTGTTCTATCTCTGTTTATTTCTTTTGCAGCTGATGAAAACCTCGAGGCCCAAAAGTGTTTTGTTTAACTTGGTTCGGCACGGTTACATGTATGCATGTTTAGTTTATTTTCTATAGAGATGTATGTAGTAGGCTCTTGGCTAGTAACTGTTAGATATATTGATACGCAAACGGTGCCCGAGGATCTAAGTCTATCTTATCTTATCTTATATAATACAGACGTTACTTCAAAAAAGAAGATGATTACGTCCTACGCGTCATGCATTTAGTCATGCATATTAACCAATGACTTAAATTCTGCCAAGTCACTGGTTTTTCTGGCTAGCTCAGGCAACCCATTCCATGCTCTAATAGCACTAGGGAAGAAGGAGTATTTGTACAAATTTGTCCTAGCATATGGGACGAGGAATGTGCCTTTATTTTTGTGTCTTTCAGAGTATTTTATTAAATTTTGTTTTTGTATTTGAAGATTATGGTTCAGTGTTTTATGTATAATTGCTACTTTACTTTTGAGTCTTCTGTCCTGAAGGCTTTCTAAATTTAGTGATTTTACTAATGGTGTTACCCTAGTCAAATGTGAATATTCGTTTGTTATGAATCTCACTGCTCTATTTTGTGTTTGTTCCAGTTTCTTAATGTTTTCTTGAGTTGAGGGGTCCCACACGGTGGATGCATATTCTATTATTGGCCTAACCAAGGTTAAATAACATTTTAGTTTTATGTTCTTATTTGATTTATAGAAATTTCTTTTAATAAACCCTAATGCTTTGTTGGATTTTTTTATAGTTTCATCAATATGTGGATTCCATGACAGTTTTTCATTTATTATAACACCTAGGTATTTTGAGTTTTTAGTCTGTGTTACTGGTTTGCCATGAATAAGATAAGTGGAATTAATTTGTTTTAGTTTTTTTGTTACTCTTAACAACTGACATTTTTCTGGGTGGAAAGACATGCTCCAATTTGATTCCCATTTCTGTAATTCATCTAATTCTCTTTGTAAAATATCTGTGTCTTGTTTTGTTTTTATTGTTCTATATATTATGCAATCGTCTGCAAATAATCTGACTTTTGTTCCTGAACTAATGCAATTTGGTAAATCATTTATGTAAATTAAAAATAGTAGTGGACCCAAGACTGTTCCTTGAGGTACACCTGAGTTTACTGTTATTGGTGTTGATTTAGAGCCATTTATTATTACAGTTTGTTCTCTCCCTATCAGAAAATCTTTAATCCACTGATGCAGTGGACCGTTAATGCCGAAATATTTTAATTTTTTAAGCAAACTATGGTGGTGAACTTTGTCAAAAGCCTTGGAAAAGTCTAGTAAGATAGCATCTATTTGTTCACTATTATCTAAACCTTTTGAGAAATCATCAATTAGTCCTATTAGTTGTGTTTCACATGATCTATATTTCCTAAAGCCATGTTGGTATGGGGTGAGGACATTATGTTTGTCTAAGTGGTTTATGATGTTGCTACATATTATGTGTTCTAGTATTTTACATGTGATGCTGGTAAGTGATACTGGTCTGTAGTTTCCTGGATCAGATTTTTCTCCTTTTTTAAATAGGGGGGTGACATTAGCTTCTTTCCAGTCCTTTGGTACTCTGCCCTGGTTAAGCAATAAAAAACACTCTTATAGCTGAAGAAATTACCTTACCTAACTCAAAAAACATAGAATCTACATTTTGTAAAATTAATACCAACTCAACATCCCTTATAATAGGCAGCATTTACAGACCACCAAATTCTAGTTTAGAATACATGCAGGAACTATGTAATCAGATTACTACACTTAAAGAGACAAATAAAAATGCAGTTTTTTGGATTATGGGTGACTTCAACCTACCTGATATAAATTGGAAAACACTAACCATAGATAAACACCAAAACCTTAAGGACATAAATGAGCTTTTCATAGAAACTTTACACAACCTAAGTTTAGATCAAATCATTAAAAAGCCAACTAGATTAAACAACACATTAGATCTCTTCTTAACCAACAGACCTGGATTAGTAGTTGATTATGATATTATCCCTGGTCTATCAGACCATGAGATCATAAAAATACACAGTCAGATAAAAGCAGTAGCCAATACAAAAACCAAAAGAAAAATCTTACTCTGGAATAAATGTAACCTAACACAACTACACCAAGCTGCATTAAACTTTCAACAAACATTCTTATTAGAAAAAGACATTAACCAACCAGTCGATGACCTCTGGAATTTCATTAAAAACCATCTTAAAAGCATTATAGAAAATCATATACCAACTAAATACACATCAAACAAAATAAATAAATGCTGGTTTAATAATAGACTAAAGAAGCTTTGTAAACAGAAGGAAAACCTATATAGAAAATTTAAAGAAACCAAGGCAGAAAGAGTTTACAAAAAGTATATAAAAATTAAACACCTAACCCAAAAAGTAAGCAGACAGCTGCAGAGTGAATACATAAACAATGTAATATCTAAAGATAACAACAAAAACCTATGGTCATACATTAAGTCTAAGAAAATGGAAACAACAGGCATAGCGCCATTAAAAGATGAACATAACATAATACATAATGATAATGAAACTAAAGCAAACATCCTAAACAAATACTTTGCATCAGCATTCTCAGCCCCAGGAGACAAAGACATATTTCTTAATTTGAACCAAGTAGACAACATAGAAGATTTAGTAGTACAAGAAAATGGAATTAAAAAACTATTAGCCAACACCAAACCAAATAAAGCGTCTGGACCTGATGGTATTCCAGCTAGATTACTCAAAGAACTAAGCAATGAGCTAGCCCCAGTGTTCAAAATACTCTTTCAGGCATCGCTTAACCAGGGCAGAGTACCAAAGTCTAAGCAGGTAAAACTGTGTGTCTGTCTGTCTGGTACAATTTTGTACAATTGTTCCTCCCACTTTACATTCTCGGATCAAGTTGAAATTTTAAACAATTACCCATTGTTGATGACACTATATGAATCAATACGAAAAATAACTAATTACTTAATCAAATGGTGGTATTAAATTAATTTTGCTTTAAAATAGAAAAAAGGGACTTATTCTTGCAGTATTGAGATTTGGAAGAAATGTTTGTGGTTCTTCCCCTTAGATAAGATTTTTTTTAAAGATTTTTTTTAATTTTCATTTTTTTCATAATGTATTTATTAAATTAAATTAATCGTATTTGAGCTCATGGATACTTTTTATGCGCTTTATTCATTTAAAGTGTTTAATAGGGAAACAATTGATCCGCTAAAATCTATATAGGCGTCTGAAGATAAAATGTATTCAACGAACACACAACCTGACCATAATCAATAACAATAGAACCGATTAAATTGTTATTCTTTGAATCGTGCTTGCATTTTATATATACAATTAGAGTTAATTACACCTTCACACAATGATCAAAGCGCGATAATTGAAAGGTAAAGGTTTCTATGAGGCAGTGTTTCCCAAACTGTGTTCCGCAGAACTCAAGTGACCCTCGAGTTGGTGCAAAATCTGCTGGGATAATTAACTAGTAGGCCATCAGGTGAATAAAAAAATAAGCAAAATGTTCTGCAATACAGGGCCGGTCTTAGGCCACTGCAACCTATGCGGTCGCAGTGGGCCCAGCGCTTTCATAGGCCCCGCGCTAATTCTATGTGTGATTATTAAATTGCAAAATATATATATATATACGAAAAAGTCCTGGAAAAGTCCTGCATTTATTAAAATCTCCTGAAAACTCATAAAAATCTCCTGAAAAATTGACAAAATTGTCATTTGTGGGCGTCATTTATTACAGAAAACGCCAATCCTACGTGCGATAAAAAAGGCATTGTCAGCTTTCATGTAATAAAATGTAATAATCGGACGAATTTTCACCTAAACCGAAAATTCCAAAACCTTATTTACTTTTATAGTCAATGGCATATACATATACCATAGGTTGCAAGGCTAGTAAAGTAAAGTTAATTTGATAGCAATTATGTACATAGTAAAGAATGAATAAAATGCAAAGTCGAATTTAATTTTTTTTCTAATACAAAATCTTAATTTTCACTTATTATCCTTATTCCCACCCAGACTAGGCCCCGCGCAATCAGTTTCGCATAGGGCCCCGCGTTGTCAGGACCGGAAACACTGGAATAAGGGGTTCAAAAAAAAGCATAGAACCAAATATATAGTCCAGGGGCTATTAAAGAACTAAATATATAGTCCAGGGGCTATTAAAGAACTAAATATATAGTCCAGGGGCTATTAAAGAACTAAATATATAGTCCAGGGGCTATTAAAGGACTAAATATATAGTCCAGGGGCTATTAAAGAACTAAATATATAGTCCAGGGGCTATTAAAGAACTAAATATATAGTCCAGGGGCTATTAAAGAACTAAATATATAGTCCAGGGGCTATTAAAGAACTAAATATATAGTGCAGGGGCTATTAAAGAACTAAATATATAGTCCAGGGGCTATTAAAGAACTAAATATATAGTCCATGGGCTATTAATACTATATGAACTCCGTTACTGAACTGTAATTATGTTCCATTGTACCTAGACTCATTGATCCAAGCGACAGGCATGTCTACTGGGGCCTTCGGGCAACTAAAGACGATATCGTCTCCTTCCGATTCTTCGAACAGCTCCTCTCTGACTCGGTCCTGGGTTTGGCCAGAGATCAGGTCAACCACTTTGATGGTGTAATTAGTACAACTGACTTCACAGTCTTCTTCCTCCACCTCGTCAGGGCGAGACACGGCCTCTAGGATCTTGTCGTGCTCTTTAAAGAGGGAAGACCTGTGCCGTAAACAGAACTAGTTAGTGTCGTAAACAGAAACGGTTAGTGTCGTAAACGAATTGATATAAGCTGTTCAAAACACACAATGAACACACTTAAACAGATTATGAACTGAACACATGAATAGAACATTAAGATCTCATTATAATTAACTAATTCGTTTAAGAAATCAAGTACACGCAAAATTATCTTAATATCGACTTTACTCCATATTAGACTGGCTTACTAGGGAAGCAAAAGTCCCGCGTTGGAGTGCTTAAGAACTTCATTGCACTAAATAGGGTCCCCCTCCTATCATTCCTCCTTTTGAAAGAAATGAGCCACGCCACTGTAATTACAACATTCTATAGACCTACATCTACATATCTAGCTTGTAAAACCTGAACTATGAGAAGAAATCAAACAAGATCTGTTAACTCTAAGTATTTTTGTTTCTTTTTTTTTTTGTTTCGTCTTTTTTGTTTGTTTGTTTTGTTTCGTTTTTGTTTTTTAGTTTTTTTACTCTTGTAAAGTCCAATAATCCCAGCTTGAGCTTGACTCATTAGAGTTGTGAGGATAATTCTTGGCCTTCGTCCTTAGAAGAACGATTAGATCAATGTCTGACCTCATTTTAAAACTTCTTTTAGCGACTTTGATGCCACACTTTTTGTGAAGCTGAATTCTCGGCCGGAAATGAAAACGTTATGTTTGGTAATTGTGTTTACTATGCCACACTTTTTGTGAAGCTGAATTCTCGGCCGGAAATGAAAACGTTATGTTTGGTAATTGTGTTGGTATGCCATACTTTTTGTGAAGCTGAATTCTCGGCCGGAAATGAAAACGTTATGTTTGGTAATTGTGTTGGTATGCCATACTTTTTGTGAAGCTGAATTCTCGGCCGGAAATGAAAACGTTATGTTTGGTAATTGTGTTTACTATGCCATACTTTTTGTGAAGCTGAATTCTCGGCCGGAAATGAAAACGTTATGTTTGGTAATTGTGTTTACTATGCCATACTTTTTGTGAAGCTAAATTCTCGGCCGGAAATGAAAACGTTATGTTTGGTAATTGTGTTTACTATGCCATACTTTTTGTGAAGCTGAATTCTCGGCCGGAAATGAAAACGTTATGTTTGGTAATTGTGTTTACTATGCCATACTTTTTGTGAAGCTGAATTCTCGGCCGGAAATGAAAACGTTATGTTTGGTAATTGTGTTTACTATGCCATACTTTTTGTGAAGCTGAATTCTCGGCCGGAAATGAAAACGTTATGTTTGGTAATTGTGTTTACTATGCCATACTTTTTGTGAAGCTGAATTCTCGGCCGGAAATGAAAACGTTATGTTTGGTAATTGTGTTTACTATGCCATACTTTTTGTGAAGCTGAATTCTCGGCCGGAAATGAAAACGTTATGTTTGGTAATTGTGTTTACTATGCCATACTTTTTGTGAAGCTGAATTCTCGGCCGGAAATGAAAACGTTATGTTTGGTAATTGTGTTTACTATGCCATACTTTTTGTGAAGCTGAATTCTCGGCCGGAAATGAAAACGTTATGTTTGGTAATTGTGTTTACTATGCCATACTTTTTGTGAAGCTGAATTCTCGGCCGGAAATGAAAACGTTATGTTTGGTAATTGTGTTTACTATGCCATACTTTTTGTGAAGCTGAATTCTCGGCCGGAAATGAAAACGTTATGTTTGGTAATTGTGTTTACTATGCCATACTTTTTGTGAAGCTAAATTCTCGGCCGGAAATGAAAACGTTATGTTTGGTAATTGTGTTTACTATGCCATACTTTTTGTGAAGCTGAATTCTCGGCCGGAAATGAAAACGTTATGTTTGGTAATTGTGTTTACTATGCCATACTTTTTGTGAAGCTGAATTCTCGGCCGGAAATGAAAACGTTATGTTTGGTAATTGTGTTTACTATGCCATACTTTTTGTGAAGCTGAATTCTCGGCCGGAAATGAAAACGTTATGTTTGGTAATTGTGTTTACTATGCCATACTTTTTGTGAAGCTGAATTCTCGGCCGGAAATGAAAACGTTATGTTTGGTAATTGTGTTTACTATGCCATACTTTTTGTGAAGCTGAATTCTCGGCCGGAAATGAAAACGTTATGTTTGGTAATTGTGTTTACTATGCCATACTTTTTGTGAAGCTGAATTCTCGGCCGGAAATGAAAACGTTATGTTTGGTAATTGTGTTTACTATGCCATACTTTTTGTGAAGCTGAATTCTCGGCCGGAAATGAAAACGTTATGTTTGGTAATTGTGTTTACTATGCCATACTTTTTGTGAAGCTGAATTCTCGGCCGGAAATGAAAACGTTATGTTTGGTAATTGTGTTTACTATGCCATACTTTTTGTGAAGCTGAATTCTCGGCCGGAAATGAAAACGTTATGTTTGGTAATTGTGTTTACTATGCCATACTTAATGTTCGTCGCCGGCCTTTCCTCATCAGCAGTGACCTGCTACTCCTGCGCGCAGACAGCTTGCTGTGTCAGACAAGTCGTTTTTGTTTCCTCCACCTTGTGTGGTCTAGAGCAGTGTTTCCCAAAGTGGGGTACGCGTACCCCACAAGGGTACGGGAAGATTTTGGAGGGGGCACACATAAGTCAAAAGTTTGGGAAACACTGGTCTTGAGTTAGGTTCTAGATCCTCCCATTATTCCAAGCCCGCCGCCTAATTACATTGTTTTGCAAGGGAGGCGGGGCTGCAACATTGTCTTGTCCCTGTTGCTAATTACCCAGGCATTAAATATTTAGTAATTGCAGGAACTTGTTTGTTCTTTGTCTGTCTTTTAGTCCTATGGTACACAACCTTTTTTTTTAAACCTCAGTGGCAGATAAACTTTCAATACACGTAGCACTGTATCAAAGGCCAGGTAGCACTGTATCAAGAACCGGGTAGCACTGTATCATGGGCCGGGTAGCATTGTAACAAGGGCCGGGTGACACTGTAACAAGGGCCGGGTGACACTGTATGAAAGGTCAGATATGGGCCGCGGGCCTCAGTTTGGACATCACTGTTCTAAGTCTATCAATTTTCCCAATAATGCATAAAACACTGAACCATAATTTACCAATACAAAAAACAGAACCTAATAAATTGCTCATTTAGACACAAAACATTAAGCACACTTATCCCGCATGGAGGATGACCACATGCCAAAGGCGATAACTTTTGGCGATCTTAAAGGAGGATGGCGTACCAGAGGTGCCCCCCCGGTAAGCGCTATGAAGATCAACTTAGGTGCCATTTTGCCCTCACTGGCATAGAAAAAAATCATCTGGCAGCAGATGCCTTCTGAAAGACACGGAGAGTTCTTACAAAGGTCTGGGGAACACACATTTAAGACTCAGGTCAGGAACACACATTTGAGACTCAGGTCGGGAACACACATTTGAGACTCAGGTCGGGAACACACATTTGAGACTCAGGTCGGGAACACACATTTGATATTCAGGTCGGGAACACACATTTGATATTCAGGTCAGGAACACACATTTGAGACTCAGGTCGAGAACACACATTTGATACTCAGGTCGGGAATACACATTTGAGACTCAGGTCAGGAACACACATTTGAGAGTCAGGTCGAGAACACACATTTGATATTCAGGTCGGGAACACACATTGGAGACTCAGGTCGGGAACACACATTTGAGACTCAGGTCGGGAAAACACATTTGAGACTCAGGTCAGGAGCACACATTTGAGACTCAGTTTGGGAACACACATTTGAGACTCAGGTCGGGAACACACATTGAGACTCAAGTGCAGACGACGAAAACTTAAATAGACCCCGGAAGACAACAGCTTTGTCTGCACTAGATATGGCTAAATTTGTAGGTCACAACTGGATTTAAGCAGTCACGTGAAATACCCTCATCCTTAATCTTCAGAATCCAAGACATTGCCTAATAAAACATCACAACCATATTCAATTTGAACCAAAATAACTTGTATCGGTACCAGTTCAATGCTAGAAAGAAGTGTGTCAACCATTGACTTACTTACTCACAAGGTACTCCTCCGATGTAAGAACTCAAGGTGACGTCAAAATACCAGGGTTGAGCTTTGAGAGACTCGTTCAGCTTCTTCACCGTGCACTCCCCCATGCGTCTCCTGGTTCCAATCTTACCACACACGGAGCAGGGGCTCCAACTCTTTCATTGATAAAAAAAAAGGAAAGTGTGTTATCGAACATGAAAGTTGTCTTGCTTACTGAAAGTTAAAAGTTGATTATCGGACTTGAAAGTTGGCTACCAGAAATTAAACATATATATATTATGGATTAAACACTTTAATTTTTACATTCTGATAACGTCAATCTTGAATTCAAATTTTAATGATTGAAAATTTTACCAAATACATGCAATATTATGGAGGTATGTTGTCCATATAGGATAAACCGTATAGTGACGGTCGTTTAGTCTATCAATGTACCTTACGTTTATGAATGCGAGCCGAGAGCACTAATAGAACTTGTGTTGGTATTTTGTCATCCTATTGGTAATTTTGGTTAAATTTTATTTTGAATAGAACTTGTTCACCGCAACATCCAGCATGCTCAGTGCCATATGGTTCAATAACTTGTCTGTACCGTAAAGGGGGGGGGGGGTTTCTGGGAAAAGGTTTCCGCGCTTCCTTTTGAAAAGCAATTTTAAAAAAAAATAGCCTCGTGTTTTGCCACTGAGCTATTCTAGTACTGATTTTAAAAAAAAGGTTTTATTAGTCTATTTTTAGTTTTAAAATTTTTGTATGTTAGTCGGGGTGCGACTGTGGTGAATTATTATTATAGATGTAGTAGGCTTTTATTTTCCATATAAAACAAAACGAATTAATTATAACTAATTGATAAACTAATTGACTATTTTGTATGGATTCGTTTGTTGTCAGTCGATACTGAATAATTTTGTTCCAGCATTCATCAGACCAGAAGAGATGGGAGAAATAACGTGTACAATATTTTTCCCAGACAGACAGACAGAGTGACTTGATATAGGAGAGGTAAAAAATAAATACACTGATATTTCAAAGATAGCCCGTAAACAGAATCAACTAGTCCCATTGCTCTAGCCCCCTCCAAAACAAAAACAAAAAAAACAAAAAATTGGGGGACAACATTCAAGAAACGTATCAAATCCAGGGAGGGATAACTTCATTCGAAATATTCATTTCACGTCAGAGAACTAAAAAGAATTGTCTCCCCTGAGCGAAATAAAAGCTGCATAAACTTAATGAAAGTTAAACATTGATTCGTTAGTTTTTATTTTATTCAAAAGTTCAGTATTGCAAAAAGTGTACACTTTTATAGCCACCCTTGTATCATTACATATATACAATGTATATCATATTTATAATTCTGAATAATAATGAACAAAACAAAACTATTAAAAGCCAAGAATATAGAGGAGCGATTGAAATGATGTGCAATATATCAATACGGGAGAGATATCAGATTTTACAAGTTCCTTGTCTCTACGCACTGACATTGTATTTCCCGTCTTACGTTTCACCTAGCTTAGAGATGATATAACTGGATTCTATTCAGGGACTACATTTCTATCATTATAAATGAGTTTGTATACCGCGAGTTATTAATATATATTATGTTCCAAAGGTAGATAGGCTTTGAAACCCACATCCATCCATTAAGAGATATGTGAGTGCTTGGTGTGTAGTGAAATTATGCAGACCTCTGATGGAACGAGATGTAATGTGATCATCCAAGTGAAGTTATGTGTTGATGTTGGTCTAAGGAAGTTATGGTTTTGATCTAAGTGAAGTTATGGTTTGATCTAAGTGAAGTTATGTGTTGATCTAAGTGAAGTTATGTTTTGATCCAAGTGAAGTTATCTGTTGATGTTGATCTAAAAAAATTATCTGTTGATGTTGATCTAAGGAAGTTATCTGTTGATGTAGTTAGTCGTGTATTAGTTGTTTCGGTTGCTAGTTATAGTAATAGTAGAAGCTTCCTATCTATCACTAGTTAAAACTTAGGACTCAATTCACTGAGACCTTTGAGCTTTGACCCTGTTTAACTCACCATCCAAACTGTGGTCACTACAATATTAATGTCCGGCAGCCTCTTGGGAGGCGATGACTTGGGCAGCTCTGTCATCTTCTTGCTGGTGTTCCTCTTTTCGTCCATCTCAATTAGAGTGGCCATGTCCAGTGTGGTCACCAGAACAGCGCTGATGTCCGAAGCCAACAGGACGTCCACGTGGTAGAGAAACTGGAGACTGGACTCTGGCTGTACGACACAAATGTAATTTGATGAGTGAGACACAATTTTAGGTTAAGGATGTGTCAGACACACTATCTTATCCGAGCAATGTGTTATGTATACTAATTTAGTTCACTGGTGTGTCCGTTTCAATATTTAAGCAAATAATATGTCGGACACACTATTTTAGCCCCCCCTCCTATGTGTCGGACACACTATTTTTGTCAAAAGATGTGACGGTCCCACTCAAAACAACAGTGTCGGACGCAGTGTGCTACAAAAGGTGTATGATATGCGAATGACTCTGGACACACAGTTTCAGAGTCTCACACGACTGAATCAGTAGACTACATTTCCCTGCGAGTGTAAGTGAAGCTCACATATCTTTTCAACAGCTTGCCCGACACATACCAATGTTACTAATGTTGTTATTATTATCAGACTTAGAATATAAATTAGTTCACGAGTGTAATATATCAGTTTTAGAACCCCTGTAATATCTGGTGACTAGTAGTCACCGAACTATTCCGTGCAGTTAGCACGAGATTTTTCCTGGTCGGGGACTGACCACGAGGTGAACACCTCAGTTGATCTTGGGCTCTCGTAGAGAGAGGAATAATATGGATATCTTGTCCAGTGTAGAAATGTATAGATATTAAGGTTGATTTTTGGATTCCTGAGAGCAAGGAGCATGTGTGATATCTAAAGTATTCTATTGGATTCTAATGTACAATGTTTTGTGTATATTTCTTGATGGCTGGACTTGCCAATATCTTTTATGAATTATATTTTATGTGAATAAAATCCATGTCTGCTGACCTAGAGTCTATTAATAATTCTAAATGTTGTGGTCGTAGCATTCAGTATGTTAATGTTCTCACGCACCAGCAAATCTAGTGCGTGTGAGGAAGTATTTGGTTAAGAAAACAAAGAATATTATAGTAGTACCAGTACAACACACAGAGACATTCGCGTCATCACGCCTACAAGCAGAACTAGGCTGTGACAACGAGGTTACTTTTACACCCCCACACTTTTGAGACCTCGGAGCTCTATAGGAGGCAATTAAGGCTCCTGGAACATATGCACCAATGACGTCTTCGTTCCTTAGAAGGCATACAGGACTACCATACAAATAGCCATGTTCTGTGGACAGTTAAAAGCACTAATTACCATTCAACAGCTGTGCTGGATCGGAAACCTATCCCGCATTTCCACATATCCATTTATGACGATCATTTATGACGATCATTTATGGCGATCTTAAAGGAAGGCGGCGTAACAGAGGGGCCCTCTCTCCCCCTCTCCCTTTAAGCTCTATATATAGAAACCCATGCGTCATTTCCTCCGTTCTGGCATGGAGGAAAGCAGCTGGCAGGAGATAGTCTCTGAAAAAGACAGCCGGAAAGTTCTCACAAAGACGCGGGACCCACATTTGAGACCCAAAGAAAATTCCTTGTATGCACGGACAGGGAAGGTGAAGAGAAAACTTAAAATAGACCCCCCGGCGGACAACGACTTTGCATTACGTGTAGTAAAATATTCAGGTCACAGCAGGGTTTGCGTGGTTACTTTAAATGCTGCCACCACCCTAGACCGAGATGGAAGACATTGCCTACACAAGTTTTTTTGCTGGGTGTCTTGTCTAAGTTCTCGTTCCTACCTTGACGCCGGAATCTATTTTGTTTTAACAATACAGATAATCTAAATGAAACATAGTTTCGCTCTGTATTCAGCATTCTCTTCTGCAAGCTACTTTTTTGGTCGAGGCATGTTCCTAATTGTGACAACAATCAACACCCAAGCAATTAGCTTTTCTCTTAATTGTCAAATCCCGGATCACAAAGGGGACAAAAAAAAAGATGCCAGGACGGAATACGTAATTAGTGATGTGCACATGAGAGTGTGCGTGAGTGGGTTGTAATGTCCATGTCTTTACAGTTCTAGACTGACTTCTTGACTCGACTAGCTAATTGGACTTCCGTAAGATGGGTCGGGTCAAAATAATAATCTGAGACGAGCTGTGTTGGGGTTTTTACATGGGGTGGTTCTTCTCAGAGTTTTGTCTTTATGTAAAGCCAGACTGGCGACTGGGCAACGTACGCGCTAAACATACAGGAAGCGAATTATTCATAAAGTATGAATTCATTGGCATGGAACAAATCATAGGACTAACACACGCATAGACACACACACACACATACACACACACATATATAAATACTCACATGCACCAATATAGACGAACTCTTACAAATGTCTAAGGACTGAAACTGATGTCGTAAAATTTGTATTAATGTTTTTTTTATCTGCTTTTATCCGATGTCGTAACAGTTTGTTCATAACTACCTAACGTCATAGCCTTGCGTCACCATCTGAATGCATAACATTATTTTTTTGGGGGCACTAACTAAATAGTTTCTTGACTATCTGATGTCGAAATATATCTATGCGCCCCTATCTTATACAAATGGTATAGTACACTTTAGAAAAGTAGATATGATGTAATTATGGGGTCTGTTCTGAACTTACCCCATGTATACATTAGGACAATACTAATTGCTTTACAAACAAATTACGCCATAAAATAAAGTGCGAATTATTGAGAGATGAATCGTTAGTAACATAGTTTACTGCCAAGAACAAAGCAGCAGCCCATTGAAGAAGTTATCACTTCAGAGACGCTGGAGATAGATAGGCCAGAACCTTTGCTAGCCCCCACGTTTAAAACAAAAAGTAAAGTTCCTCTTTCAGACCTTGTGGTCTATAGGGAATATCATGCAAAGGTCATCTGTTTTGTGGTTAACGAGGGTGTCATGTGGCCAGCACAACGACCAACCGCCTTTACTTTTCCCCAACTAACGTCAGGTAGCCATTAGAGCTGGGTGGACTGAGGGGCGCCCGAAGATCGCGAAATTAAAAATCCCAGTCTATACGAGGATTCGAACCTCGGTCCTCGATTCGGAAGCCAAGCGCTTTACCGCTCAACCACCGCGCCTCCAGCAGTCACATTTAACTCCCAAAGAAAGAGAAAGAGTACCAGAGATTACATGGCGCCAATATTTTGGAAGCATATGGGCAAGACATGGGGACAGTGTGGAGTGACTCCCACAGACTGGAACCGAGACGCCCGGAGCAATAAAACGTAATTAATTAATTACCAGTATTGTTTTTTAATTTGATTTCTATTTTGTCATCGGCAATGTACAACACAACCAAGTTTCAACTTAATCATAGCATTAGATGTGGGAGAGAAAAAAAACGCGTTTAAAGGTTCCTGCCTGACAGACGGAGCTTTGTACAAATTTGAATTAATCCAATGCTTTACATAAAACGGAACTGCGTCAACGGCCTTCACCTTGATAAACTTGTGAATATCTTCGTCCGTCATCTTGGGCTTGAAGTATTCGTCTTTCCTGGTGGTGTCACGGCAGAAGTAAGTCCCGGCGTCCTTGATATAGGAGTGCCTGATCACTAGGGTGTGGCTGTCGGTCACAAACACGCGGTTCTCTTCCGGGTCATCGTGCATGTCTAATTCCACCTCACGCACCTGTCTTGAGAGCAACAAAAACCATTAAGACACCTAGAAACATACACACATGAACACATTATGGTCTTCCCCAGTCCCGAAGTGACTATGGGTGAGCTATAGAAATGAGATGAATGCCTGGGCATTTACTATAACGGAACGAAATCACCCACAAAGCAGTTCCCTCCCTCCACTGCTGCTGATGTATCCAAAGAAACAGTAAGCGCCGATACAGTTTGGCAGACCCGAGAACGCTATTCTGCCTCAACGTGGCACGCGGGTGGAAACGATCTCTAGACGAAGTGATTACGCTAAATTGACTAAATGAGTAGCAAAACAAAACTCTTGTGGGAATGTCCACGGGAATGTGAGAGCTTTACCAGTGCACAGTGCAGAGTTGAAAGAGAGCTTCGACCACCCTGTCGATAATCCATGCACCGTTCCTCAAGGGACCGTTACACTAATGACGAGTGCTGCACGGTTAGCTTAGTAAAACATAGGAAGATTGCGGGGGGTTTCGGGTGTGCTCGACCTTAGGCCATGTATTCTAGTCAAGACGCCCGGAGTGCCAGATACATCGGAAATAGCAATGTTTTTCACAGACATTGACTTGGACCTCTTCCAGACAGAATGATGTGTTCAAGCAGGCTTACACGCCTAGAGTTCGAAGAGTCATCGGCTCAACTCTTTTGACAATCCCACAGTTCTGCCAGAGTAAAGCATTGTGTGCTGCTAATCACCTAAGGGTCACAGGCTCCTGTTTTTGTTTCCTCAGGGTTCACTCCCAAAGCCTTTCCAGTGTTTGGTTATAGCTACAAGGCAGCAGTGGTTCGAATTCGGAGTTTTCTTTCTCCTAGGTTTGTAGCCAGTCAAGACAAACGAGCCCCTCCTGCCCGAAGCTTACTGGTTTAGACACCAGTTACTCGCGTTCGCCCCTTCTCTTAGTGAAAACAGTTCCGCCGGACCCAACATTGGAAGCACACATGAAAGCCAGGAGTTGGACTGATTGTCAGAGTCTATTAGAGACTCTTGTCATTGGAAGCATTTTATATGTAGTAGGGAGATTACATCCATTACCAGTTCCGGCAATAAAAAACCTTACGGAATAAACAAATACACACAAAAACTCACACACACACACATGTTCTCGTACCATTGACAAACGCCTCCTCGCAAAAGGCCTACCGATCACGCCAACACACAATCTACTCACCACACAAGCTACACACCACACAAACACCACACAAGCACACACACCTTGTAATATTTGCCTTGCTTTTTCCTGGCCAGCTTGTACCAGATCTTCTGCTGGCGAAGTACGTCTCTCTCATCTTCTGTCTGAGCTCTACCTGGCCAACATTCGAGATCCATTGTTATTAACACTTGTAGATCTAGATTCTAGATGAAGGTATCCAGTTATAGAGATTGTAAAGTAAAGTAAGCATATGCCTACTCCTTTCATGCCTTGCGATGTATACGGTAAATGATGTAAATGGCCGACGGCTAACGTGGGTGTCTTGTGGCCAGCCCAACGACCAACCAACTTTAGTATCCCAGGCTTATGTCAGCTACCCATCAGAGTTAGATGAACTAAAATGTTACGAAATTTAAAATCCAAGTCTTCACCCAGATTCGAACTCGGGACCTATCGGTTCGTAAGCCAAGCACTTTACCACTCAGACACCACACTCCGTACAGATTTTCTGTCACTAAGATTAAACTTGACGTTGATTGATGCCTTTTCCTTTCTCGTTATTGATTTATAAACCTCTTTTTTTTTTTAAGGAATGAAAATCTAGACAGAGGGTATTCAAATTACTTTTGCGTGAACTTTGAACTTTGATCTTCAGACATAGGCAATCTTATTCCTCGCAGGGGCATTCAAGTATCCACCGTTTGAGTTTAGTTTCGCAATATTGCCACAACAAGCTAACAATCACAAGCTTAGGATTTTCTCAATCAAAGTTTAATATACAAAGTAGTAGAAATAATAGTAACAATTATTTATAATCCCCAAATGCATTCGTTATATAATTATATCGGAGGCGCTGTGTCTGAGCGGTAAAGCGCTTAGCTTCTGAACCTGGTTTGAATCCTGGTGAAGGCTGGGGTATTTAATTTCGAGATCTTTGAGTCCACCCAGCTCTAATGGGTACCTGACATTAGTCGGGGAAAAGAAAAGGTGGCTGATCGTTGTGCTGGCAAAATGACACCCCCGTTAACCGTAGGCCGGAGAAACAGATGACCTTTATATCATCTGCCCTATAGATTGAACTCAAGAATATAACAATAGTCAAGCTTTAAACAAGCGAAATGTTAAAAAATACTTTAGAAAAACAACAACAACAAAATTTAAGGGAAAGAAGTGTACAGAACTGCCATATCTCAATTCTGTAAGATTTATTTCCCTTTCCTTTATCAAACAAAATTAATTAATTACGACTTTAAAATTGGTTCATGCTTTGTTAGCGACAGTGAATATTTGTGCAAGGTTTCAACTTGATCCGAGAATGAAAAGTTGGAGAACTAACGTGTACAAAATGTGAAGAAGACAGACAGACAGCCGAAGTGAGTTGATACAAGATTTGTACAACTACAGTGAAATTGAACAATTTCAACTAAGTTAGATAAATGTTCATTCATTCAACACTCAAACATTTCAATGCAGGCTTAATAGAAGTTCGCCTTTTTATTTAATAATTTAATCGTCGAGGGAAACAAAAGTGCTTCTGTGAGCTTGTCTGGTATCTTTTTTTTTTATTATTGAAAAGAGATAAAACTCGACCATTTAAATTTGGCCCAACAATGTTGCTATAGTAACTGTAATATATTCAGTAATTTAACGTTTATATAGGTAAGTTGTAAGGCGGATCCTACATATAGGTCAGTGTCTATTGTTATACCTAATTGTATTTCTAACGTAGCAATGAAGGACTTCAACAAATAAAGCCATTAGCGTTATGTTAGTCATAGGTCAAAACGAAACAGAGGAAACAAAATATTTAGGTCAGTTACGATTAGATAGTGCTACTTAGGTATGAATCTACGGAGTCATGCAATTTTCCTGCTCCCCGAACAGACATACACCGGATCAAAAGGCATACACCAGACCAAGGGACATACAGCAGACCAAAGGGCATACACAAGACCAAGGGTCATACAACAGACCAAAGGGCATACACAAGACCAAGGGACATACAACAGACCAAAAGGCATACACCAGACCAAGGGTCATACACCAGATCAAAAGGCATACACAAGACCAAGGGACATACACCAGACCAAGGGACATACACCAGATCAAAAGGCATACACAAGACCAAGGGGCATACACAAGACTAATGGGCATGCACAAGACCAAAGGGCATACACAAGACCAAAGGGCATACACAAGACCAAGGGGCATACACAAGACCAAAGGGCATACACAAGACCAAGGGACATACACCAGATCAAAAGGCATACACAAGACCAAGGGGCATACACAAGACCAAGGGGCATACACAAGACCAAAGGGCATACACAAGACCAAGGGACATACACCAGATCAAAAGGCATACACAAGACCAAGGGGCATACACAAGACCAAGGGGCATACACAAGACCAAAGGGCATACACAAGACCAAAGGGCATACACAAGACCAAAGGGAATACACAAGACCAAAGGGAATACACAAGACCAAGGGACATACACAAGACCAAAAGGGCATACACATTACCAAGGGGCATACACCAGAGTAACGGGACATGCAGCAGATCAAAGGGCATACAACTACTCGCTTTCGATTGGATCCCACCGTTTATTATATGTTGTTCAGTCCTATAGATTTTTTTTCATGTGACAGTAGAGATTCATTCATTCCTTTTCTGGAGCAAAATTACCGCACATATACGATGCAGGTAAAAGTGACATTAGCTTCGCTTATGAAATATATTTTTAAAACAAGATAAATAAGGTATCGCTTATTTTAATAAACGAAGTTATTTGTATGTAAATTTAGCAAATTCAGATTTAGTAATTTGTTCCTAATGTCTAGCCCAGGGCGACTTAAGGGCCAGCACTTCAGACACTGAAAAGTGAACGGTATTAGTGATATGGTAGGTGAACTTAAAGACGTCCCCACGACTGAAGCAGTAGTAATAATGCATTGCAAAAAACAATAACATAACTTACAAATACAACTCAGACATAAAGATAAAGGCGCATTTCTTAGTCGAGATGATAGGACGAAAGCTTATGGGTCTAACTTATCGTTTCCTAATTTCATTTGTGCATAGAACGGGTTGTCTGAATCAGCCAGGAAAACTAATGACTCAATAGAGTTCCTTTTTTAACTTTAAAAAAAAAAATTAGATAAGATTTTTAAGGAGCTTAATTTAGTCAGATTGGGTTCAAATGTCTAAGCATTCTCAGCAAAGCGAAAAAAGGCTAAAACTAAGACTAAGACTAAGGCTAAGACTAAGACTAAGACTGCGTTATTGATCCTTATGGAAATTTGCTGTGATGACAAGGGACTCTGTTCTCAGATAAAGACCATGCAACAGAAACATACACATCAATAGAACAGACATACACATCAATAGAACAGACACAACATAAAGAGTTCATTCAGCGACTACACACAGGCATCTTGGTCCTTTTTCATATTTCCTGATCAACGAGTGGATCAAATGACTTGTGATAGCTCATACCTACATTCACTAAACGTTTGTTGAGCGACGAGAAACTTAACTGTTTTTAAAAAAACACAGGAGAATTTCAAACTAAGGTGTGTTTTATAAATCCACCCTAGTACAGCTACAAGTAAGATGACATGTTTACATTTTGAGCCAATCGCCTTTGGCCACATCATCAATTCTGTCAATCACATTGGTTCAGATTTCAACAGAAACATTTTAAGGATTACTTTTTGATGAGTGTCAATACGCTGTTCATAATTGGTTCGCTGGTTCAGTGAAGCAGGATGGGCCAGGAAGATCAGGGCGCGAGGCGACACGTTACACACTGCATGCATGTGAGCTTGATTATATGTTGTGTTCTGTGACTCAGTGCATGATAGACTCAACACAAGTTGAAAAAAAAATGACGCCAGCGGAAAGGTTCGTCACCCGACTGATATCGTGAGAGGATGTGAAACGAGTAGATCTACTCAATGGACAAAATGATTAAAGTATTTAACACCAAAGGGGGGAGGGTAGGTCAGATGATTGTCCGTTTACCTGATTCTGGCCTGTTTTCAATAGTTAATAGTGACCACTAGTTAACGTGTTTTTTTCCCAACCCTATCGTAAGTCAGACATTGAAGCTGGTTAAACCCAAGGACTTTAGCTGAGACCTTCAATCCAAGTATTTAAAAGAATGTGTCTGGAACTGGAAGTTAACCTCTTAGCCTCTAGATCGCTGCTTTTATTTACAGGCGCCATAACAGTAGTTTGTAGAAGTACTAAAAATGGTTAGAAACGTGGAAAATATAGAAACTTAAGTCCCTTTGAGACCAAGTGATCCAATGTTGTGTGGGTCTTCTCAGTCTAGGCCTTAAACTAAAGCTAGATTACCTAGATACCCACCTAGAGCCAAGTTAAGGTAAAAGTCCAGACATCAAATCACCAAAACTAACCCAGCTGCCTCTACTGCTAACAAATGACAAAGAGTGAGACCTTTTGAAAGTTAGCTTTACGTCAAAATAAATATAAGCCAAGCTACGGCAAATTTAGTCTCTCTCTCTTCCTTTCTTTCTTTCTTTCTCGCTCTTTCTTTTTCTCTCTCTTTAACTCTCTTTATTCTTTCTCTATTCTCTCTCTCTTATTTTTTTAATAACAACCAACCAAATTCACTGATTTATTTCACTCTTAAGTGTTTGGAATTGAGTGTGTATGTGTTGGTTTTATGGGAAATTCATTGTTCATCTAAAAGGGAAAAAAACAAAAAAAACTTGCTTTGTATTCGAGCTTCTTATTTACGCCTAGTGAAACATCAAGATCTGGATGGTAATGTAATCTGGGCAGCCTCAATAGATCTATATCGGAGGTGTTTTGTAATAGTTGTGTTTGTCATACGTGTATTTCTCTAGAGCGGTAGCAGCCTTTTCTTGTTACTTCCTTTAAACTTTAAACCGTTGCGTCATGAATCTTTGAAATGGTGTGGGGCTCTTTGTTTAGAGATTATCTTTTCCTATTAAATAAATACTAGAAGTAACCGTACTTAGTCTAGTAAATGTTCACCTCCAACTCAACTCTACTTACTCCGAGTTCAGCGTTAGGTTGATTTCTAGTAATTTTTTGTTGGTTATTTTTATTATTATTATTGATTCTTGCCGGGTAAAATAAATAATTGTGCAGAATTTCAGTTTGATCCGACATTGGGTGTCGACGAAATAACGTGTACAAACTTTTTACCAGCGCTTTGTAAAAAAAAAAAAAAAAGATAATCAAGTCCTATCCGCCATGTAAATTGGAGAAATTAAACTCTCTCATTGATTTAGCTGATTCGAGCATTCTTTTTCATGCTCTAATAGCACTAAAGGAAAAAGAAAGAGCACTTATATGAATTTGTTCTACTATCTGGAATAAGAAATATGCCTTTATCACCGTGTCTTCTTGAGTATTTGATTAGGCTGTGTTTTCAAGTCACATTCCGCTCTCAAATTATCATCCTGCTGGACGCCCAATCAGATTCTTGAGAGCCATACCACATGGCCCAAACGCACGAACTATTCTCTCTACGTCACAGCACGTGCGTTATTTAGCTCTTAGATCTGCAGTCTCTCGTTATTTAGACTGACCTTGGTCTGTTTAAACTTCACATACATAAAATATTAAGCTGTCTAGGTCTCGACCTGTGTCTGAGGGGGGTCATCTACCAAAGGGAGTTAATAATGTCGTCACAAAAGAAAAATATTTTTACTAGGAATAAGAAGAAGGGAAGGGGAGGCAACAACTTGATTGATTCATTAATTCGGAAAAGCAAACTGTAAAAAAATCATTTTTAAAAATACAAACTAATTAAAACTATAAAAGAATGAATAAAAATATATGGGCTAATTTTGCGGAACAATTTCTTTAAGGATGCAAAGAAAAGAAGGACAAAAAAAGAATAAAGACTATACCTCCATTTACAAATTAAAATATAATTTTTTAAAAAATTGTTAAATAATTATCTCCCTTACATGTCTAAACCTAGTGTCGACACCTTCAGATGCATGTGTGATTTTTATTGATATTATGATATTATCATTATATATTGACATTTAGCTCTAATGCTAGACCTAGACTTCCGATTTAGAAGGTTATTTATTTGTATTTGTCTAGATCTAGATCTAGATTCTAGATGTAATCTATATTAGCAAAGCTTAGATATTCTTTCAATGAAATTAACGCAATTTAAAATTTACTCTTGTTATCGTATAATTTCGGAACACTATGGCTGACTACATTTTTTTTTCCTTAGTCTAATCAAGCCAAATTAAATTTATTAATTTTTTACTTTGAAAAAGTATAACGGTCAAACCAGAGTTTTCCCCATATGGCCAACGAGCTAGTAGGCCTGATTCTTTTCTTAGCAATATACATCAACAGTTAAATTTCTAGAAAAATCGTAAGAGCCGTTTTTAGGATCAGCTCCCAGCCACCCACCAAGATTCCTCCACGAAGAAGTCACCTGAATAGAGGCATTGTAATGAAGCTGAAGTATAAATTATTAAGCAGGAAGGAATGGCATATTTTGTATTCCTTTTGATAAATCGATTTAAACCTCAGAAATAATGTTAAAGACATAGTTATCGTAAGTAAAAGTCCGTTTTCTTTATCAAGGGCTTAGAGTCGCCATTTTTTTTTTACTTTATTTGCTACACACCCTTCACACACGCAATCCTGCAGGCGGTGACTAGTGCTAACAAATGTCCACAAAGTTTCTAATAATATAGATGTGTATTAATCTTTTCTCAAAAGATTATTTCCCCTTATCTTAAGATTTAATCCACTCTTTTTGTCCAGAAGTTCACAACCTTGCCACCAGTTCCCTATACGAAAAAGCTGCATTAATTATATAAGTAACAAATGTACATTTAAAAAAAGAACTTAAAGGAGTGTTTATTGAGTTATTTATTTTTGTTTACAATAAAATTTTAAAAAATTAATGACTTTAACAAGGTGGGTGAGATTTTATTCGACGAGCAGAAATTTCGAGTCGGTTTTTTAGTGATCCCTGAAAGGGGAATATTGCCAACTCGGTCACACTAATAAAGTGATGTCATTTAGTGTTACACCTGCCTGCCAACTCGTCACTGTCACACTAATAACGTGATATCATTTAGTGTTACACCTGCCTGCCAACTCGTCACTGTCACAATAATAAAGTGATGTCATTTGTTGTTACACCTGCCTGCCAACTCGTCACTGTCACACTAATAACGTGATGTCAGTTAGTGTTACACCTGCATGACAACTCGTCACTGTCACACTAATAAAGTGATGTCATTTAGTGTTACACCTGCCTGCCAACTCGTCACTGTCACAATAATAAAGTGATGTCATTTGGTTTTACACCTGCCTGCCAACTCGGTCACACTAATAAAGTGATGTCATTTAGTGTTACACCTGCCTGCCAACTCGTCACTGTCACACTAATAAAGTGATGTCATTTGTTGTTACACCTGCCTGCCAACTCGTCAATGTCACACTAATAAAGTGATGTCATTTGGCGTTACACCTGCCTGCCAACTCGGTCACACTAATAAAGTGATGTCATTTAGTGTTACAAATTGTCTGCCAAGTCGTCACTGTCACACCAACAAAGTGATGTCATTTGGTGTCACACTTAAACTCGCCACTGTCACACCAACAGAGTGATGTCCTTTGGTGTCACACTTTAACTCGCCAGTGTCACACCACCAAAGTGATGCCATTTGGTGTCACACTTAAACTCGTCACTATCACAACAACAAAGTGATGTCATTTGGTGTCACACTTAAACTCGTCACTGTCATATCAACAAAGTTATGTCATTTGGTGTCACACTTAAACTCGTCACTGTCACACCAACAAAGTGATGTCATTTGGTGTCACACTTAAACTCGCCACTGTCACACCGACAAAGTGATGTCATTTGGTGTCAGACTAACCTGCCAATATTTCACTGTCACACCAACAAAGTGATGCCCTTTGGTGTCACACTTAAACTCACCACTGTCACACCAACAGAGTGATGTCATTTTATATTACACTAACCTGTCAGTACTTCACTGTCACACCAACAAAGTGATGTCATTTGGTGTCACACTTAAACTCGTCACTGTCACACCAACAGAGTGATGTCCTTTGGTGTCACACTTAAACTCGCCACTGTCGAACCAACAGAGTGATGTCATTTGCTGTCACACCTACCTGCCAACTCGTCACTGTCACAGTAGTGACACGTCATTCGGACCTCCTCCAGTTCCTCCACCATGACCACCGTGTGGACCGCTTGACCAAGTCGGACTCTTCCGTCCCGGACAGTGGATGCCACCTGCTCCTGAACCTTAAAACACTCGGCCCCGTGTCGGGCGTAGTTGTCGTTGGGTTCCGCATCTCTCTTCTCCCTTAACAAAGCTGTAAATATCACGTGATTTTTTAGTTTAAATGTAATGGAATAGATTGGATATTAGACGCACGCTAAAACTTTCCTTGGCTGAAATAGAAGAGAGCACCTGGCTGCATGCGGCGTCGGAACGAGACAGCTGGATACACATTTGAGACCAAAAGAAAATCTGCTGCCGAAGACAAACGCAGACGACGAAAAGAAAATCTAAATCGACCACTTGCGGACAATGGTTATGCTTGCCCTGGATGTGGCAAAATATGTAGGTCACAGCTGGGGCTGCGCAGCCACGGGAAATACTGTATTCCTTATTAATCTTCGGACTCGAAGACAAGCCTTTTTATTATTATTATTATTATTATTATATAACAGTTGCGGATGTAGTGTTATCCCGAGAGAAGATCAAAATTGGCAGCTCTGGTAACAAGGCGTTTGATCGTCTTGAGATGCCAAATAATGAGCTTCAATAGCATAGCAATGATGCCTGCTATTGTTATTTGTCTATTCAAATTTTTTTTAAAGTTAGATAAAGTCTGGAATTTTTTTAAAAAAAAGGAGACTACTAATAGAACTCGAGTCGAGTTTGCATAGCGCTTAAAGGGAGCTCGGAAACTTGTAAGCCCCCCCCCCCCCCCCCCCCCGTATTCAGAAGAGATTTGTCTATAGTGCACTGAGCATTTTATATGGAAGCTATGAAAAGCTACTTTAAATATTGTTTCTATTTAGCAAATTTCCATTCCGCCATCTTGTGGTTAGCAGCCCATATCGAATGTGTACTGTATTTAAAAATAGCGGTGAAGGTCCTGCATTGACCATTCGCGTATTCAACTTCTCATTTAACTATCCCTTGGTATTTAGGGCCATTGTGGCAGCACACATGATCTGTCGACCGTCTGTCATTCTGTCTTATACCTTGACTAGAAACTCTTTCAAGGAAAGGCCCGTAATTCTTTGATGTCTTCCCATCACATGTTCTCTCTCCTTTTGTTTTTCCCTGCAAAAGGTCTTTGCGAGCCCTCAGGGGCGTAGCTAGGAATTTTTGTCATCGTTTCGGGGCCCGGGGGGGGGGGCTTTACCTCTTTGGTGGCCCCCTGCATTTTGCGTAATATTTAATTTTTAATGTAAAAAACTTTCGTTTAGGGGGCCCCCTCAAGTGAGGGCCTGGTGGATTTTCAAATTCTCCCCCCCCCCACCCTAGCTACGCCACTGCCTGAGGATCTCAATGTGGTCATACAGCTTTAGTTTGCGTTTTTCTTTTTGTTGGTGTTGTTGTTGTTGTTGTTGTTGTTTTACATTGGTCTGACTCTGCAGGTAATCGAGGATGGGGGAGGCCAATTTTAATTGTGATCCTGTTTCGCGAATTACTTTACTTAAAAAGATCGGTGACTGTCAAATAAAAAAAAAGATCCTGCACAGTATACAGTATACCATACTAGGACTAAAAATACTTGAATTCTGTCAGCAGCTACTTTGTAATAGATTGAAACGAATCCAAGGAAGGTAACAAAGATGGGTCAAGGTAATATAGATGGGTCAAGGTAACAAAGATGGGTCAAGGTAAAAAAAAAGATGGGTCAAGGTAACAAAGATGGGTCAAGGTAATATATATATGGGTCGAGGTAACATAGATGGGTCAAGGTAACATAGATGGGTTAAGGTAACATAGATGGGTCAAGGTAACAAAGATGGGTCAAGGATACAAAGATGGGTCAAGGTAACAAAGATGACTGATGTTATTAGATGTGATGAAAGATGTGAGGTGATCACCATAAACATAATTCTTGGTGATCAGGTCTTCTAGCTCTGGTCAACATGGCTCACTGGCGCCGCCTACGTCTTCGCTTTCCTCAAGGCCTCCAGGGCTCACTATCTCGCCACTAACACAGTCCATGCCGCTCACTTCTGGCTGTCTCAATAAAGGTTGCCTTCACAAAGTTAACAGAAACGTCTTCCACTCGCTGGAACGACCCTTCCACAGTTTCCCAGGCCAAGTCCTGACCAGACGACCAAGACAGAGAACCACGTTGCTTCTCACCTTCTGGTCTCTTTCCAGGCAACCTAACACATCAACTCTAGGCGGATCAAACTAAGTTCCGAGTTCTGTTTTTCTATTTACTTAGCCGGAATCAGTAGTTCTTTGTGTTCGTCTCATGTATCTGCTAATCACTCGTGTTGAACAATGCGCTGGTGCTCACCATATGTGTCGGCGCAGGAGCAGAGTTATTATAAAATGGGAAGCGTGGTCGAGAGGCTAGGTATGCTTGAGCTTGGCTTGGTTACCTATGAAGGGGGCTTGAGGCTCGACACCCGACTCGAGCAGAGTTGTGTTTACTGAAGGCCTAAAGGCAGCACGGAAAACCTTCTCCCAGATACCCTTTCCCCACAAATGAGATTGGACCATAGCGCTCTGAGCATGCTATAAGCATGAAAGTAGCGCTATATAAAAGCTATATTTTATTTATGATATTTAGCTTAAGAAATTTTAAAAACGTCTAATTTTTTTTACCTCTATAACTGAGTTGGAGTTGGCAATACTATTTAAACAGAACAGAAATAGATATTTATAAGAAATGTAAAGAGATAATTATATCGATCATTTTGTACTTGAAACCCGAGACTTCTTTCGTATAAAAAGATTGAGATGGCGTAACATTAAAAAAGCATTTACTAGTTCTGATTAATTACCTGTGTCAGTGCTGGTGTCATTGACAACATCAAACACTGAGCTGTCTTTGTCTTTATCTGTCCAGAATTCCTGACTTATGACATCCAAGCTGGAGTCCCATGACATGACAAATCGGAAAGTTCCGTTGATCTCTCGACTGACAACTTGGAGGGAGAAAATTGAGAGTGAGATATCCATGACTTGTATAGAAAGATCTTACTGTTTATGGAGATTTTATTTAATGTGGATTTTTTTTGAAACGAGTGGAAACTGTCACATGAAAAATGATGCATAGCTTTTGTTTGAAACGGGTAGGTTTAAAATTATGTGGGTGTAAATAAATGTAATGTGCTAAGTACTGTAGTGTGTTACGTAACGTACGCATGGCCGGATTTAGGTATGCGGAGGCCCCAGAGCAGATGTTTTTTTTTTTTTGTGGATGCCCCTTCACCTTTTCCAAAGCTTTAATAGAAATCCACTGTTTAATACTTATTAATAATCACACTGATATCTAATACCAAACCACATTGTAGATGAATAAAATGTAGTGCTTTTAAATTGTATCTAGTTTTCGTACTTTTCCTAGTTACAATTATTTTATATAAAATTTTAGTTATAAAAAAATGTATATTTTGTATGTTTTTTGAGTTTGTGGAGAGTAAGACAATGAGTGACCAACTGCCGTAAATACAAAACTGCCGTAGATACAAAACTGCCGTAGATACAAAACTGCGTAGATACAAAACTGCCGTAGATACAAAACTGCCGTAGATACAAAACTGCGTAGATACAAAACTGCCGTAGATACAAAACTGCCGTAGATACAAAACTGCGTAGATACAAAACTGCGTAGATACAAAACTGCCGTAGATACAAAACTGCCGTAGATACAAAACTGCGTAGATACAAAACTGCGTAGATACAAAACTGCCATAGATACAAAACTGCATTTCTATATTACGAGGAAGCGGACACGTCTTCTCGCCATTTGCATCCGTTACATCACTTCTAGGTCCTCTCTGATGAATCACGTCAATGTTGCAATAATGATAAATATTGAAAACCAGTGTTGAAACGACTGCCTTACGTTGGTGCAGGAATGCATCTACCTGAGATCAGCCATCGCCAGCAGTCTAAATTTAGACTTTGAAGTGACAAAAGAATAAAAATTAGAAAAGCTTCTACAGCAAATGGTTGTCAATAGTAAGATTCAAGACATTGTGGGTGAAGAATGCGGGGGGGGGAAAGTACGAAATGACTTTTAAAATCCATTTTATGGAGGTCACCCCTTTCTGTATTCCCCGGGGCTGTAGCCCAATCGTGAATACATGAATATTCATAGAATGGTAAAGTAACGTAGTGTATAAAGTAATGTAGTAGGTAGAGTTTGTTTTACTAGTTTCCTGAGTTACTTCGGATTCTGAAGATACTTAAATCTTAGCCCCGCCCCCTCCCCACCTCCCAGAAAAAATGTAACAATTGAAAACATTATCGAACTATTCAATTTATTATTGATAATTTAGTAAACATTTTTTATAAAAAAAGTAAATATATCTAGATATAGGTGTAAATTATGAATTATCCCCCTTTGATAAGCTTTGTTGTTGTATTTTATTTAAAGTATTGTTTTATTTTGCTTGATTTTGATCTGTTCATTCAGCGGCCAGTCACAGCATAAGCACAAACAAATATTTGTCAGGCATCTTGACCCAGTGTTTCTTTCTCTACTCTTTGCAAAAGTTGATCCTTTTCGGGGGGGGGGGGGGGGGGAAAGGATGTTTTTATTTCGGGTCTAATTATTCCTGTGTTTAATTTTTCTTCATTTTACCATGTGGATTTCAACTAAGTCCATTATGGTTGATGTCTACTGCTAATCTATCAAACTGGTCAATAGACATAATTTTATCACTACCGGATTAAATGTTTGAATGACCAACACGCTTGATTTCATTTCATTGTTCTCCTTTCGACTGTGTTCATTTGGGTGGCTGGAATTAGTCGGTACCTCGCCTGAACATACGCAATGTTGTACTCAAGACAGCGGAGACAAGCAACAAAAAATTTTAAGCGTTTTCACGTCTCTGTTTTTTTGAGAACCGCTGCACAGTTTAGTGGGTTGTGCGTGTGTATCTGTGTTTCAAAACTGTATAAAATAATGTCCATAAAAAATGACGTCCTCGCCACTTTAGAGAAAAAACTAAAGGTACTATTGTGACTGTGCAAATTGAATGAAGTAGTTAGACCCCTCGCAGGGCGCTCGCAGGGCGGTCACAGGGCGGTCACAGGGCGGTCACAGGGCGGTCACAGATCTCTTAACGCCAAGGGTGAGTCATTAATGGAGCTCTCTAATTCGTTCTAATGGAGCCTTCTTTAGTAAATTTACCCATCCTTAAGACTGAGCTAGCTCTGATTACTTTTTTTTTGTTTTAATCTTATCTTATCTTATATAATTCAGACGTTACTTCAAAAAAAGAAGATGATTACGTCCTACGCGTCATGCATTCAGTCATGCATATTAACCAAAGACTTAATTTCTGCTATGTCACTGGTTTTTCTGGCTAGATCAGGTAACCCATTCCATGCTCTAATAGCACTAGGGAAGAAGGAGTATTTCTGAAGGAGAATCCGCAACTTGTAAAACCAAACAGTCTATAATAAAGAATAATAAAACCAGTACACTAAAAAGATCTTATCTTATAAAATACAGACGTTACTACAAAGAAGATGATTACATCCTACGGGTGTTTCTAGATCAATCTAGTCACGCATGTTAATCATTGACTAAACTTTTGCCAACTAGATCTATAACTAAATGCTAGAGTAGATCTGTGGCATTAACGTCTTCAGAGACAATCTTTTCCCTTTATAGCTTCTCATGTGACTAACGAGGCCAATCTTTAATTCACAACTAGATCTAGTCTAAATCTAGATCTTATCTTATCTTATATAATACAGACGTTACTCCAAAAAAAAGATGATTACGTCCTACTCGTCATGCATTCAGTCATGCATATTAACCAATGACCTAAATCCTGCCAAGTCACTGGTTTTCCTGGCTGGCTCAGGCAACCCATTCCATGCTCTAATAACCCTAGGGAAGAAGGAGAATTTGTACAAATTTGTCCTAGCATATGGGACGAGGAATGTGCCTTTATCTTTGTGTCTTTCTGAGTATTTTATTAAATTTTGTTTTTGTATTGGAAGATGATGGTTCAGATCTATGTTAGATGAGTGAACACTTTATCTGTGTGATTGTGTTTATCGAAGGGCATAAATAGTTTATCTAATACGTGATCTAGACTCTATCATAGCGCTACAATGTTTGATTTCAAACGATCATTTTACTTACCACCTGATGCTAATACAAGAAAATTGACATACATTAAATCAGCCGCCATTATGACCTAATCATAGACATGCTTCCGTTCATTTAATATAAGCTTTTCACATGTAAATTATGAGTGAGTCTGGTGTGAATGTAAATTATGAGTGAGTCTGGTGTGAATGTAAATTATGAGTGAGTCTGGTGTGAATGTAAATTATGAGTGAGTCTGGTGTGAATGTACATTATGAGTGAGTCTGGTTTGAATGTACATTATGAGTGAGTCTGGTGTGAATGTACATTATGAGTGAGTCTGGTGTGAATTTACATTATGTTTTTTTCTAGTTACAATGTTTTGTTTCATGTAATGCAGAAATTCTAAGACAAATTTCCTTAAGGACAATAAAGATTATTATTATTATTATTGTAAAACAAATCCACATTTTATCTTATCTTATCTTATATTACACAGACTTCCTTCAAAAAAGAAGATACTTTCCTTTCTTATAAGCTACTTATGCGTTCCATCGAAGTAGAAATGATTACTACGCGTTGTGTCAATAGTTTTCTTGGCTGATTCAGTCAACCCCTCCCATGGTGTAACGGCACTGCGGAAGAAGGACGATTAGTACGAATTTGTCCTAACCATAAAGATGGAGGCAAATTTTCTTATTCCACACACTAGAACAAATTCGTACAAGTGCTCCTTCTTCCTTAGTGCCAGAATGGTAAGGGTTGCCTGAATCAGCCAGTAAAACCAACAACTGACTTAGGTCCTCCCGCACCGTTCGGCGCATTGGGCGGCAAGCTGTCTCCACAAAGATCTGTCACTGGCAATGTCTGAAGCCTCTTTATATTTATAGCTTTTATATAGCGCTACTTTCATGCTTAAAGCAAGCTCAGAGCGCTTTGGTCCAATCTCAGTTGTGGACCAGTGGGGGGGGGAGGGGGTATCTAGGAGTTGGTTTTCCGTGCTGCCTTTAGGCGCTCAGTAAACAGAACTCTGCCCGAGTCGGGTGTCGAACCTCGAGCCCCCTTCTAGGTAACCAAGCCAAGCTAAGTTCAAGCGCACTTAGCCTCTCGACCACCTCTTTCCACCTGATCTGAGGTCCTCTATGAAAGTGTGGCGCAAAATTATGCGAGGACGTCTCTGTGTACGCTTTCCACGTAACTGTCATCACAACCCTCGGTATGCATTATTCATTTTGTCCCTCAAACGTCGTGCAACGCTCTGTCACACCTTACTAAGTGATCGACTCCAAATTCGCATACAATTTCCTTGTTTGAGACCGATCTGTATAATTGACTTCTAAAATTCGTCTCAGCCATTTTTGTTGAGCCACATTTAGCATTTTCTCAGTTTTGGCATATGACTTCCATGTCTCGCATGCATATGTAGCAGTTGGGATGACAATTGTTTTAAGTAGGTGCATTTTTGTCTCAAGTCCAATAGCTAGTCCAAAATTGCAACAATTTAGCAGAGTTTAAGTCATTTATTAAAATGTATGACTAGATTGGCGCATGAAATGCATAGGAAGTAATTAGCTTCTTATCATATCTTATATATTACAGACGTTACTTTAAAAAAAAGAAAAAAAGGTAACAAAGACTGTAATATATAAGATAAGAAGATAAGACATATGTTTATAATACTATTTGTGAAGGTACGTTAACTATCAATCATTAGTTTTTAAGACCAAAGTTTTTTTTTCTAAAAGTCGTCATCTTCATAAAGTAGGAACTCTTTCTTTAAAAAGTACGTCTTATATTTTACTTGTTATCGAAGTGACGTCTGTCATTTATAAAATAAGATAATTATTTTAAAAAAAAAACACATCTTAAATTTTTGAGCTACTTTTTATAGCGAAACGAAATATCACAAAAATTGATGATCTCGGCAGTATGAAAGGATAAATGAGATATTCGCGTGTCTACATTGCATGCAGTGTCGCCTGGAAGTCAAAGATCGAACTGCAGAGACACTGAGGCATCATGGGAAGAGATACTCTCAGTGGCTAAAATCAAGTACAATGACCTCTGAGACCGAAAGAGTGTCAGTATAAAAACTTTTTATTTTAATATTTAAAACCTTTGATCTAGCGGCTAGCCAACATCCCTTCCTTCCTCCCCCCCCCCCCCCGGGCCAGAAAAAAAATAATTGAACAGACATTTTTTGTAAACGTTACAGGGACATAAAACATTGAACTATGCAAACTAAAAACATGGAACATTCCAAAACAAGCTAATATAACGAAACAAACGTTTGAATTCAAACATAAATCTGCGATGTTTGGTGTTAACAGAGTACATCCACGCAGCAGACATATGTTGTATGTCAGTGGTTCTCAAACTGGGGTACGTGGCATCACCAGTGGCAACTGACCAACCACAGATGAATCTATACTACTGCAGAAGCAGCTAAATGAAACATCCACAAACGAGGAACTTCAAACCAATGTGTCAACATGGAGACCACAATTAATGGTTACAAAAATATATCCAAATGGGTCATTGTACAGAAGTTGTTGACTGCTTTATCGTCTTCTTGTTTGGTACGACATGGACTCATTCTCGTAAAAAGCCTCATCACAAATAAAGGAAACCAGCTTACAATTGGTGCTAGTTGAGCCTGGCATATATGTACTCATGAAATACCATCAACTTCATCCAAACTATTAACTATTTTTACATTTTATTTTAAACAAAGGTTTATATTTCAATAAACACTCCCTCCTTCAACCAAATGTTGTGTTATTATTGCAATAAACACTCCTTCAACCAAATGTGTAATTATTTTTTTTTTACAATATATACATTTATGTAGCGTTTTCACTTAGGGGTCCGTGGCAAGTCTTGACTATATAAAGTGGGTCCCTGGATCTATGAAGTTTGAAAACTCTGTTTGTATGGCAAGTGATTTTTATAGCGTACAGATAGGCAACGTATACATGGTGGATATATATTAAATTTTAGCTTATAGACATGAGGTACTTCTTGTTCAATGGTTGGAGAATTAGAAGTATAACATCAGATTCGATTTGTGTTGCTGTATTATGTACTATTACCGTTAATCTGGTTTTCGGGAATGTATGTACAATTGTACATATATATGTAGTTCATAATTTAATGGTTCAAATATATGTGAATAAAGATTGAGTGATTGATGCGTAATATTAATTTACATATAGTTTGTTACAAAACAACATACATAAATACATGTTCAAAAGTAATACTCTAACGATTATCACACTTCGCAAAGACAAATATATTTTTTTTTTATTCCTATTCAACACAACTATCATTGAACAACAAAATTTCCTCCCCTAGTTTTGATCTGAATTGTCTCCCCTTTTGTGTTATATATATTATTGCAATAGAATGAATCATTAATAAGATCTCGTTTTCAACAAAAAATAAACAAATAAATAACCAATTATTATACTTCCTTTTGTTTTGTCACAGTTAAGTAATATAAAATATTTAAAATTTTCTAAGCAATTTAAGCAAAACATTCATAAAGCTTGGTGCCAATTTTAAAATATGAAACTTATTTGATCAGATTCAATATTTAATAATATCACTTGTCTCTACATTCCTTGGCGCAGGGCAGGCAGGGGCGACTCTGTCAGTGGTACACCTCCAGGAAACACTGGTTATATGTGACGAACGTTTTATCATAGACGCAGTTGCTGGAGATGGCAGTGCCATACATTTCACCACACTTCGTGCACGTGCCCAGGAAGTCTGCTGTCGACACACCTTCCGGCACCCTGCAAGACATTACAAACAAATAGTGAATCGGCTCGAGATTATTGGAGAGATCAAATAAAACTGGAAAACAAGAAAAACTCAGCGGGGGTTTTACGCGCGGTGATGGCCCTCCCACAGAACCTGACGGTTCAGTATAGTAAATGGAGTGTCCCCTAGTAGGCTCGACCTCCGGCCTTCGCTTAAGAAAAGGAACTTATGACGATAATCCCTTAACGATAAGATCACAGACATATACACACACACACACACACACATTATATATATATATATATATATATATATATATATATATATATATATATATATATATATTGTTATGTGCATATGTGTTTTTTAAGCTGTAAAGGAAAATCGATCTTTTCTCTCTTAGAAAAGTAATGATCTTAAATTTTGAAAGTCTTAAAATAATCTCAATACCATTTTGTCGATTTTAAATAGAATGGGAAATTTATCACAGAACTATATATTCACGCAAATCTATGAAATAAAGCCATTCCCTATTAATTTCCGTTTGAGATCATGTTTGGAAAATCCTAGATGGAAATAATTCATGACTGTTGATTTTAATCATCTTTTGATTTTAGATTGTACATTGCACATTCCTCATCCCATATGCTAGGACAAATTTGTACAAATACTTCTTCTTCCCTAGTGCTATTAGAGCATGGAATGGGTTGCCTGAGCTAGCCAGAAAAACCAGTGACTTGGCAGAATTTAAGTCATTGGTTAATATGCATGTCTAAATGCATGACGCGTAGGACGTAATCATCTTCTTTTTGAAGTAACGTCTGTATTATATAAGATAAGATAAGATAAGATAACCTAGATCTTACTAGCTTATGTATCTAGTTAATAATGAGACCAGAGTTCTCGTATGTTCTATGTTCAACTACTAGATCTATATGTTACATAGGTTAGGGTTGGAAAAAAACCCAACTATACTTACGTATAACCTCTTTACAAAACCACGCCTTGTTTCAGCTCTTTTACAGTTTTTCTCGACATTGTTTGTGTGGCCTAGAGATAGCCATGTCCAGTCTAGGTACGATATATGTCTGGGGTGTGACCGTTTGGCTACTGATTGTTTTTCTCGACATTGTTTGTGTGGCCTAGAGATAGCCATGTCCAGTCTAGGTACGATATATGTCTGGGGTGTGACCGTTTGGCTACTGATTGTTTTTCTCGACATTGTTTGTGTGGCCTAGAGATAGCCATGTCCAGTCTAGGTACGATATATGTCTGGGGTGTGACCGTTTGGCTACTGATTGTTTTTCGCCAAAGATATAGTCTCAGATTTGTAGGGAAATACATGCAGCAGTTTTTCCAAATACAAGAACTGTTTTCTGTTTTAGCAAGTCTACCTAACAACCAAGTCTACCTAACAACCAAGTGTACCTAACAACCAAGTCTACCTAACAACCAAGTGTACCTAACAACCAAGTGTACCTAACAACCAAGTGTACCTAACAACCAAGTGTACCTAACAACCAAGTGTACCTAACAACCAAGTGTACCTAACAACCAAGTGTACCTAACAACCAAGTGTACCTAACAACCAAGTGTACCTAACAACCAAGTGTACCTAACAACCAAGTGTACCTAACAATCAAGTGTACCTAACAACCAAGTCTACCTAATAACCAAGTCTACCTAACAACCAAGTGTACCTAACAACCAAGTGTACCTAACAACCAAGTGTACCTAACAACCAAGTGTACCTAACAACCAAGTGTACCTAACAACTAAGTGTACCTAACAACCAAGTCTACCTAACAACCAAGTGTACCTAACAACCAAGTCTACCTAACAACCAAGTCTACCTAACAACCAAGTCTACCTAACAACCAAGTCTACCTAACAACCAAGTCTACCTAACAACCAAGTGTACCTAACAACCAAGTCTACCTAACAACCAAGTGTACCTAACAACCAAGTCTACCTAACAACCAAGTCTACCTAACAACCAAGTCTACCTAACAACCAAGTCTACCTAACAACCAAGTGTACCTAACAACCAAGTCTACCTAACAACCAAGTGTACCTAACAACCAAGTGTACCTAACAACCAAGTGTACCTAACAACCAAGTCTACCTAACAACCAAGTCTACCTAACAACCAAGTGTACCTAACAACCAAGTGTACCTAACAACCAAGTCTACCTAACAACCAAGTGTACCTAACAACCAAGTGTACCTAACAACCAAGTCTACCTAACAACCAAGTGTACCTAACAACCAAGTCTACCTAACAACCAAGTGTACCTAACAACCAAGTCTACCTAACAACCAAGTGTACCTAACAACCAAGTCTACCTAACAACCAAGTGTACCTAACAACCAAGTCTACCTAACAACCAAGTCTACCTAACAACCAAGTGTACCTAACAACCAAGTCAACCTAACAACCAAGTGTACCTAACAACCAAGTGTACCTAACAACCAAGTCTACCTTACAACCAAGTGTACCTAACAACCAAGTCTACCTAACAACCAAGTCTACCTAACAACCAAGTGTACCTAACAACCAAGTGTACCTAACAACCAAGTGTACCTAACAACCAAGTCTACCTAACAACCAAGTGTACCTAACAACTAAGTGTACCTAACAACCAAGTCTACCTAACAACCAAGTGTACCTAACAACCAAGTCTACCTAACAACCAAGTCTACCTAACAACCAAGTCTACCTAACAACCAAGTCTACCTAACAACCAAGTCTACCTAACAACCAAGTGTACCTAACAACCAAGTCTACCTAACAACCAAGTGTACCTAACAACCAAGTCTACCTAACAACCAAGTGTACCTAACAACCAAGTCTACCTAACAACCAAGTCTACCTAACAACCAAGTGTACCTAACAACCAAGTCTACCTAACAACCAAGTGTACCTAACAACCAAGTGTACCTAACAACCAAGTGTACCTAACAACCAAGTCTACCTAACAACCAAGTCTACCTAACAACCAAGTGTACCTAACAACCAAGTGTACCTAACAACCAAGTCTACCTAACAACCAAGTGTACCTAACAACCAAGTGTACCTAACAACCAAGTCTACCTAACAACCAAGTGTACCTAACAACCAAGTCTACCTAACAACCAAGTGTACCTAACAACCAAGTCTACCTAACAACCAAGTGTACCTAACAACCAAGTCTACCTAACAACCAAGTCTACCTAACAACCAAGTCTACCTAACAACCAAGTCTACCTAACAACCAAGTCTACCTAACAACCAAGTGTACCTAACAACCAAGTCTACCTAACAACCAAGTGTACCTAACAACCAAGTGTACCTAACAACCAAGTCTACCTAACAACCAAGTCTACCTAACAACCAAGTGTACCTAACAACCAAGTGTACCTAACAACCAAGTCTACCTAACAACCAAGTGTACCTAACAACCAAGTGTACCTAACAACCAAGTGTACCTAACAACCAAGTGTACCTAACAACCAAGTGTACCTAACAACCAAGTCTACCTAACAACCAAGTCTACCTAACAACCAACTGTACCTAACAACCAAGTGTACCTAACAACCAAGTCTACCTAACAACCAAGTGTACCTAACAACCAAGTCTACCTAACAACCAAGTCTACCTAACAACCAAGTCTACCTAACAACCAAGTCTACCTAACAACCAAGTCTACCTAACAACCAAGTCTACCTAACAACCAATTGTACCTAACAACCAAGTCTACCTAACAACCAAGTGTACCTAACAACCAAGTCTACCTAACAACCAAGTCTACCTAACAACCAAGTCTACCTAACAACCAAGTCTACCTAACAACCAAGTCTACCTAACAACCAAGTGTACCTAACAACCAAGTGTACCTAACAACCAAGTCTACCTAACAACCAAGTGTACCTAACAACCAAGTGTACCTAACAACCAAGTCTACCTAACAACCAAGTGTACCTAACAACCAAGTGTACCTAACAACCAAGTCTACCTAACAACCAAGTGTACCTAACAACCAAGTGTACCTAACAACCAAGTCTACCTAACAACCAAGTGTACCTAACAACCAAGTGTACCTAACAACCAAGTCTACCTAACAACCAAGTGTACCTAACAACCAAGTGTACCTAACAACCAAGTCTACCTAATAACCAAGTCTACCTAACAACCAAGTGTACCTAACAACCAAGTCTACCTAACAACCAAGTGTACCTAACAACTAAGTGTACCTAACAACCAAGTCTACCTAATAACCAAGTCTACCTAACAACCAAGTGTACCTAACAACCAAGTCTACCTAACAACCAAGTGTACCTAACAACCAAGTGTACCTAACAACCAAGTCTACCTAACAACCAAGTCTACCTAACAACCAAGTGTACCTAACAACCAAGTCTACCTAACAACCAAGTGTACCTAACAACTAAGTGTACCTAACAACCAAGTCTACCTAATAACCAAGTCTACCTAACAACCAAGTGTACCTAACAACCAAGTCTACCTAACAACCAAGTGTACCTAACAACCAAGTCTACCTAACAACCAAGTCTACCTAACAACCAAGTGTACCTAACAACTAAGTGTACCTAACAACCAAGTCTACCTAACAACCAAGTGTACCTAACAACCAAGTGTACCTAACAACTAAGTGTACCTAACAACCAAGTCTACCTAACAACCAAGTGTACCTAACAACTAAGTCTACCTAACAACCAAGTGTATCTAACAACCAAGTCTACCTAACAACCAAGTCTACCTAACAACCAAGTCTACCTAACAACCAAGTGTACCTAACAACTAAGTGTACCTAACAACTAAGTGTACCTAACAACCAAGTGTACCTAACAACCAAGTCTACCTAACAACCAAGTCTACCTAACAACCAAGTCTACCTAACAACCAAGTCTACCTAACAACCAAGTCTACCTAACAACCAAGTCTACCTAACAACCAAGTCTACCTAACAACCAAGTCTACCTTACAACAAAGTGTACCTAACAACCAAGTGTACCTAACAACCAAGTGTACCTAACAACCAAGTGTACCTAACAACCAAGTCTACCTTACAACCAAGTGTACCTAACAACCAAGTCTACCTAACAACCAAGTGTACCTAACAACCAAGTGTACCTAACAACCAAGTCTACCTAACAACCAAGTCTACCTAACAACCAAGTGTACCTAACAACCAAGTCTACCTAACAACCAAGTGTACCTAACAACCAAGTCTACCTAACAACCAAGTCTACCTAACAACCAAGTGTACCTAACAACCAAGTCTACCTAACAACCAAGTGTACCTAACAACTAAGTGTACCTAACAACCAAGTCTACCTAATAACCAAGTCTACCTAACAACCAAGTGTACCTAACAACCAAGTCTACCTAACAACCAAGTGTACCTAACAACCAAGTGTACCTAACAACCAAGTCTACCTAACAACCAAGTCTACCTAACAACCAAGTGTACCTAACAACTAAGTGTACCTAACAACCAAGTCTACCTAACAACCAAGTGTACCTAACAACCAAGTGTACCTAACAACTAAGTGTACCTAACAACCAAGTGTACCTAACAACCAAGTGTACCTAACAACTAAGTCTACCTAACAACCAAGTGTATCTAACAACCAAGTCTACCTAACAACCAAGTCTACCTAACAACCAAGTCTACCTAACAACCAAGTGTACCTAACAACTAAGTGTACCTAACAACTAAGTGTACCTAACAACCAAGTGTACCTAACAACCAAGTCTACCTAACAACCAAGTCTACCTAACAACCAAGTCTACCTAACAACCAAGTCTACCTAACAACCAAGTCTACCTAACAACCAAGTCTACCTAACAACCAAGTCTACCTAACAACCAAGTCTACCTTACAACAAAGTGTACCTAACAACCAAGTGTACCTAACAACCAAGTGTACCTAACAACCAAGTGTACCTAACAACCAAGTCTACCTTACAACCAAGTGTACCTAACAACCAAGTCTACCTAACAACCAAGTGTACCTAACAACCAAGTGTACCTAACAACCAAGTCTACCTAACAACCAAGTCTACCTAACAACCAAGTGTACCTAACAACCAAGTCTACCTAACAACCAAGTCTACCTAACAACCAAGTCTACCTAACAACCAAGTCTACCTAACAACCAAGTCTACCTAACAACCAAGTCTACCTAACAACCAAGTGTATTGAAAACGACCAAGTGTACCTAACAACCAAGTGTACCTAACAACCAAGTCTACCTAACAACCAAGTCTACCTAACAACCAAGTCTACCTTACAACCAGGTCTACCTAACAACCAAGTCTACTTAACAACCAAGTCTACTTAACACCATGAAAAGTGCAAGCCAGTAGAAGAAGTGGAAACAAACATGTCAAAGGTTGAATATAAATAGAAACTATGTCAAGCTCACAGAGCTGATTTGGTCTGAAAACTAATTTTAAAAAATTGTTTCATGAAATAATGTCAATGTCCTGATGTCAATGTCATCACAGATTCTGAAATTCGGATCTGAACACGCCCGCTATGCAATCAAACTAAAAGCTTTCTTTTTTTCCTTCTTGTTTCGTCGATGTGGGGGAAGTGTGAACCAATTATTATGAACTGTGGGCGTGTGTGTGAAAAGTCTCGAATCAGAAAACCCTAAAGGCAAGATGGCGGAGTTCTACGCGGATTGTAAAGTGACATTAATACAAATAACTCCATTAACAAAACACTCGCTAAACCCAGAAAAACTCAGACATAACATTCACGTGTGATACATTAGCAAGTGTTTCCTGACAAGATAACAACTATCATGTGTTGTTTAAAAAGTATTCTTTTTTATTGGTGGAAGATGGGTGAGAAAAAAAAGTCCCTAACAAGGGTCAGATGTCAGAGGGGCGGGGTAGAAAATATTCCTTTTTTTTTTAACAAAGCTTATATCAACTCACTATGTCTGTCTGGTACAAAGCTAATATCAACTCACTATGTATGTCTGGTACAAAGCTTATATCAACTCACTCTGTCTGTCTGTCCAAAGCTTATATCAACTCACTCTGTCTGCCTGTCCAAAGCTTATATCAACTCACTCTGTCTGTCTGTCCAAAGCTTATATCAACTCACTCTGTCTGTCTGTCCAAAGCTTATATCAACTCACTCTGTCTGTCTGTCCAAAGCTTATATCAACTCACTCTGTCTGTCTGTCCAAAGCTTATATCAACTCACTCTGTCTGTCCAAAGCTTATATCAACTCACTCTGTCTGTCTGTCCAAAGCTTATATCAACTCACTCTGTCTGTCTGTCCAAAGCTTATATCAACTCACTCTGTCTGTCTGTCCAAAGCTTATATCAACTCACTCTGTCTGTCTGTCCAAAGCTTATATCAACTCACTCTGTCTGCCTGGTAAAATGTTTGTAAACCCTTTTTCTCCCACACCCATTCTTGGATGAAGTTGAAACTTCGCACAATTATTCATTTAGAATAGACAAGACATGAATCAATATAATTAAATTAACCAATTAGTTAATTAATAACTGATATTTAATTATTTTTTATACCAAAAGGGAAATTAATCCTTCAGTATTCAGAGATATGTCTAAATATATAGAGTTTTGTCCCCTTAGATAATTGTATTTGTTATTTCTCGGATCAAGTTGAAACCTTAAAAATTTTTATTGTACCTAACAAAACATGAATCAATTTAAAAAATTAAAACAAATAAGTCAAATAACTTTTGAAAATTAATTATTCTGTTTGATATCTATTAAGGGAAATAACTTCTACATTATTGAGATATTAGTTGCAAGTGCGGAGTTCTTCCCCTTAGATAAGCTTCCCAGATAAGCTCTATTTTAAAAAGGATTTTTTATATTTCGCTTGTTCAAATGTTTCATTAATTAATTATTAAGAGTAAAATATTCACACTTACGAAACGGTCATTAAAGGAAGAGTTGTCTTTCTTTTTTTTTTTTAACTCTTTCTCTCCTAACAGACAATATCAACGTTGATTCCACCAGAATGTGGTAAATAATTAGGAAGAGAAAGAGTTAATATTGTTTTTTATTATATTTGTTACATTACATTTCTGAGCGACGCTTTTGTAAAATCACTAAATTTAGAAAGCCTTCAAGACAGAAGATTCAAAAGTAAAGTAGCAATTATACATAAAACATTGAACCATAATCTTCAAATACAACAAAATTTAATAAAATACTCTGAAGGAAACAAAGACAATGATAGATGCGTCGTTCCATATGCTAGGACAAATTTGTACAAATACTCCTTCTTCCTTAGTGCTATTAGAGCATGGAATGGGTTACCTGAGCCAGTCAGGAAAACAAGTGACTTGGCAGAATTTTAGTCATTGGTTAACATGCGTGACTAGATGCATGACGCGTTGGATGTAACCATCTTCTTTTTGAAGTAACGTCTGTATTTTATAAGATAAGATAAATGAAAAATAATTTCCGTTCCTTTTTTTGTGTGCGTGAGTGTTTTTGTTACATTTCAATATCTTGTTGTTTTATTCACATATACCAATCACTCAATTGTGCCATTCCAAAAGTAATAAGACTCAAAAAGAAATAAGGTTTACAATAAACATACCAGGGGTTGGCCTTAGGCATTGGCAAACTGGACGGCCACCTGGAGCCTTCGATTGGTGGGGGCCTGTCATAAGATTTATACTAATCTTCTGGAGCACCTTTCCCAGACTTTTCCCTTAGCGGAATGCTTCTCACATTCGGAGTATTTAGCGGAACACTTTGCTTTTTTTTAGAGACATTAACTCACGTGGTGGCCTTCTAGTTAATTATTACAGTTGTCCGTGGAAAAACTTTTTCAGGCCTCGCGGAACACCAGGGTTCCGCGAACACAGTCTGGGAAACACTGTATTCTGGAGAATAGAAACTTGTATCCAATGTTATTGTCGGAGTTCACTAGGTTTTAAAATAAATTGAGTTATTCTATTTTTTTTTAAATATCTTTCTATTATTATCTTATCTTATATAATACAGACGTTTCTTCGAAAAAGAAGATGATTACGTCCTACATACATTCATTTCATTTGGGGCCACCAAATTGACTTTGCCTAGTATGTGGTATATTGTTCCCACGTCCCTGAACATACATATAGTTAACTTATAAAATTATTTTGTGTTTTTTTTTTGGTGTTGTTGTTTTTGTTTGTTTGAAGGCCTCGTGGCAGGGTTACCTACATATATGTTTAGTGTATATTCAATGCAAAGGTAACTAGCATCTTTTTTTTCTCCCTCTTGTCGCTGACTGTCTGCTGTCACGTGCTTAAAGGACATGACGTCATTAAACTAATCATTGATTGGATGTTCCCACTCAGCTAAAAAAAAAACAGAAAAAAAAAAAAAATTCCCTGTATCTAGTTGAAAGCTGATGAGCTTATACTTTAGAGTGTTTTAATTGTCACGAGTGTTTGGTCAATGTTCCCACTGGCAGACTATGTTCGGATCTGATTCAAAAACATTTAGAGAGTTTAGATTGTCTCGAGTGTTTGGTCAATATTGATTTCCCACTGGCGAAATATGTTCGGATCTGATTCAAAGACATTAAGAGAGTAAAATGCAAACAAACAGTGGCATAGCTAGGATTTTTCCACCGTTTGGGGGCCCCGGGGGGCTTGACCTCTTTGGGGGCCCCTGCATTTTGCGTAATATTTAATTTTTAATGTACAAAACACTCATTTGGGGCCCCCCTCAAATGGGGCCGGGGAGGGGATTTTCAAATTCTTCGCCCCCCTCCTGCCCCCCACCCTAGCTACGCCACTGCAAACAAAGAAAATTTCGAACAACACAGACACGTGATCCACTGGGAGTACTTTGAAGCTTCACTGATAGATTGAAGAAATGCATTTAAGTATACCTTGGCAGTACACGTTCAAAACCATTAGCAGACAAAATTGTATCCAGAGGAACCAGAAGGCTTAAGACAAGAGCCAGTAGGTTCAGGTTCGGTTCCTTCATCTGACACAATAGCTCCAAGGTATATGACACTATTGACACTATTGACATGTGTTAGCTTTTCGCCACTAATACTGGTGTCCCTGTTTTAATGCCTTGTTGGCTACTGGTCATATTTTTTTTTATTTTTCGCATAGATTTGCATACCATGCGTTTCGGGAGTCTTGTCAATGCGCAATCAACAAGTCAGGATACTCAGCGAGAAATTCCTTCAACACCAACAGAATCTCTTTACAAGTCTTTGTTGGGTTCAAGTAGGCTTTCGACATAGTCTGCGTGACAATGGAAAAGTTCAATACAAAAAATAATAATGGAACCTGCTCTCGAAGAATACGGAAGTACTGTAAGCATTGGCGGAAGAAGAATTGCTAATTGGCGCTTTGCTGACGACATAGATGGTCTGACATGGACAGAAAAAGAACTAGAAGATTTAGTGCTGCGCTAAAGAAAAATAAATTCGCTGGATTTTATTGGTTTACACACATTATGACCAATAGCAAACAGGGACATCAGTATTGGATTTTAAAAAAAAGCTGGCAAGTTTAGGGCCAAGGCGACCTTACAACTCACTGCCCGCTACCTCTTCCGTGACCTAAGGGAGAAATTCTCAGCATGGTTCGCTACCAATGGGGTTTCTGTTTCTGGGTCAGTGGACAGGAACGTTTTGATAGGGACAGCCGGTCACAATGAATAATGAATAAAGTTAATTTTTACATAGTTTAATATTTTCTTGGTGTGTACTGGCAGTACTGGATTGCTGTTTTTCGGATTTAAACATTATCACATCTAGCCCAAAACTCTCGGCGGACACTGGGGGAGGGGGGGGGGGGAATGTCGACGAGCAAGGTTCAAACCTTGAACCATTGAGACGACAGTCGAGAGAACGTACCACACAACCAGGTAGCCATCCTGGATATAATC
>JAZGLO010006198.1:0-167603 GCA_036873155.1 Biomphalaria sudanica
TATTGGAACTGAAGTTTTTATTTTCAACCAAGAAAAAAACAAACAAGATTACAAAGAGAGTTTATCACACAAACTCAGAGGCGGGCCCGGTCGGAGTCAGATCCCTGTCGGATCCGCCTATTCGCAAGAAATATTCAAGACATGATTTAATTTTGATGGTCATAAGTAGTTATGTTTTAAAGATTCATTTGCGGTTGTAAAAATGTTTTGTTTTTTTTTTGTTTGACATGTTTCGGGTGTTCCAAGTTGAAAATAATTAGCTTCTCGCTGGACAACGGAGGAAGTCAGCGAGCAGGGTATGAACCCTGTCTGGTCGTGATGTTTGCGCGCTAAACTGTAGTCCGAATTAATCGATGGTCCCTGGTTCAAACCTTGCCCGCTCCCATTCCTTCACCTGCGGGAGGTTTTGACTAGGAAGTAAACTATCTTCAACTCTGAAGGAACATCCGAAACAAGTAAAACAAACAGACACATAACCCGGAACCGTCGAGATAATCAGTTCAGCGCGCTAACCGCACGTCCAGGCATTGCTCTTACCTTAATAACAAACTGGTTACAAACCTATAGCCTTTTATTGATAAGAGATATATCACACATTACGGCATGGCATCTACCTGATATGTACACTATGTCAGACGAGCGATTTTAAATAATCTTTCAGCGGGCCGCGGGTAATATATGTCTAGTGCCCAAAATATTAGAAAAGCACACTTTTTATTTCTTGTTAGTCTAGATCAGCGGTTCTCAACCTTTTGAGCTCAGCAACCCTTTTTACTATCCCCCACTCTGCCGCGACCCCCACCCACACACACACAGCAATATAAGAATAGACAAAAACAATCCATATTTTCGATGGTCTTATGCGACCCCTGGCAAATCGTCAATCGACCCCCAGGGGGGTCGCACCCATAGTTTTTATTTAAAAATATATCTTATCTTATAATAATACAGACGTTACTTCAAAAAAGAAGATGATTACGTCCTACGCGTCATGCGTTTGGTCATGCATATTAGTGTTTGGATTCATCTTTACGAACAATAAAAAAAATTTGGGGGTTCGCTGTCCAGTAACAACTATGTGCAGGGTCGGACTGGCTATATGGACATTTGATAAAATGCCCGGTAGGTCGGTACCCTAATGCAATCACAGTAATCATCTTCATTTTTTGAAGTCACGTCTGCATTTGATAAGATAAAGGCCTCATGAAATTCTTAAATTGTTATAGCATTCCCTTACAACCCACAGGTTGAGAACAGTCTAATAGGGCCTTCTAATTTAATCTAACACTTCCCCCCCCCTCGCCCCAAAAAATAATAATTAATTGTCTACATAGGTAGATAGTGCTACTAATAGGCTTCATCCTTTTAGGGCCTACATATTTTGCAATTAAAAAGGAACGTAGGGCCTATATTCCTTTGTAAGCATGTGTACAGTTATCGACACATTATCAAACTTAACATAATGATTTTGCAAACGGTAGACCTAAAATAACATGTCCATACAATTTATTGGGCCGGATGGTATAGAAATGCCCGGGCCGATTTTGACACCCAGTCCGCCCCTTATGATATGCAGTGGGTGCTATTTTAAAGTTATTATTACAATACCTCCCTTAAAATCACATTCCAAGTGGGTGTACACTGGTCTTAAAAAGAACGGCTCTATATATTTTCCTACAAATTTGATAGTTGATGTATATCATTTGGAAAAGAATTACTAGCTCGTTGGCCACACTGGGGAAACTCTAGTTAGACCGTTAGAATTTTTCAAAGTATAAAAAGAAATAAATTAAATTTGGCTAGAGAACTAGAAAATATTTATCTTGAAAGCTTTCGGGTAATTCCGATAGTATGCTCTTTCATAAGAAAGTTTAACAAGTTAATGTGCAGGAACATTTTGCGCACCATCTTCTAAGTGTAGATCTAAAGTCCTATCATTAGAATATTATAAAGTCTTGTAGATTTATACATTCACTGAACTAGGATTTTTTTTACTCGTGGGAGGGGGGGAAAGGGGCGGGGTATAAAATGTTCTATTAAAAAATCTTATATCATTAGTTATTTAGAGCAAAATATTCGCTCTATAAGTTGTATAAAGAAAATATTTTTAAAAAGTATTTTAGAAATGTTTTGCATGTTTAATTTTATTTTTAATTTTTGAATTTTTAGCATCACATCCAGAGACACAATTCCCGAAAAATAGTACAGGTTACATGTAATGCAATGCAGCATAGGTAAGACTAAATTGCTTTTTCAAAATAAAATGGAATGTTTTTTTCCTTTGACGTCAAAAGGAATGAATTCTTTAAACGAAACGCTAAAAGAACTTGGTGCAATAATGTCTATGAAGCCTCGTCAGCTTGCTCGTATTGATAAAGACATTTTTTAGTCTAACTAGGCCATGTGACATAGTGGATTTTTTCCTTTGACGTCAAAAGGAATTAATTCTTTAAATGAAATGCTTAAAGAACTCACTCGGTGCACCAATATCTACGAACCCTCGACAAATTGCTCGTATTAAATAAAAGACATACTAGCTAGATTTAGATCTAATCTAGATTTTTACACTAGATTTAATTATTTTTTAAACTATATCTAGATTTATATTCTAATTAAAATCATAATAGTTTCTAAATCTAGAATTTCTAGGTCTAGTTAAGAATGATACTAAATCAAGAACTAGATTTTCAATTTCTAGCCTTAAGTTAAGATTTTGATTTCCAAATGTTTAGATCAATATTGCAATGTTATAAAACACTAAAACTAATCTACTATTTTTAAATTTAATGTTACATTCAGTCTATTGATAGATTATCTAAGCTTTATTTTATATAAATCTTATGTAAATTACATCTAAATTATTCCAAATTTGTATTTTAGATCTAGATCTAGTAGATATAGATCTTAAGAGTGCTAAATCTGAAGTTTAGTTTAGGTAAATCTACATCCTCATTCTAAAAAAAAAGTTCCCCTTTCAGACCATGTGGTTTATAGGGCAGATGATATTAAAGGTCATCTGTTTCTGTGGCCTACGGATAACGAGGGTGTCATGTGGCCAGCACAACGACCAACCGCCTTTACTTTTCCCTAACTAATGTCAGAGCTGGGTGGACTCAGAGGCGCCCGAAGATTCCGAAATAAAAAATCCCAGTCTTCACCAGGATTTGAACCCCGATCTCCGGTTCAGAAGTCAAGCGCTTTACCGCTCAGCCACCGCGCCTCCCATCCTCATTCTAGTTCCATTCAAATGAAAATGCCAATAGCTCTGTTGCTGGGACATCGAGCAGACGTTGCCGAAGTATAAGCTCGATGCCTTGTTCTTTTTTTTTTTTTTCCATGACAAATCAATACCAAAATATTATCTAAACTCGCTCGTCTGACAGGTCGTACATATTGGTAGTTGTCATGCCGTAATGTGAAATATATCAATAATATGCTATTAGTTTGTTATTAAGTTATCAGCAATGCTTGGTCGTGCGGTTAGCGCGCTGGAATGATTATCTTGACGGTCCAGGGTTCATTACCTGCCTGCTGCCATCCCTCGTCCAGCGGGAGGTTCGGACAAGGAAGTAGATTATCTTTAACTTTGAAGGAACAACCGAAACATGTAAAACATTGTACAGGAAAAAAAAACAACAACATTTTTTAGAACGCCAAATGAACTATTGACGACCAGATGAACTTGTGCATCTCAGTCATCACTTGAGGGATATTTGATTGGTAGCGATGCTCTTGACAGTGTCTGGAATAGACATTTCTTTGCCTGGCTTGTATTCCAGCAGTATTTCATATTTCATTAGTCTCTATTTATGTTCTTTACTCCAGCCACTTGTTCTCTAAACTGACTTCCTTTTACACACAGTCCTGGCACACTGCTGTTCACTCAACCATGCACATTCAAGGTCAATGGTCATTTCATTTCATACACATGCACACACACTGCACTACCAGCCACTCCAAACACATACACTTACTATCACATCATTGATACATAAATGCTTAATATAAGTTGTTTTTTTTTATAAAGTATTTTTTTTTCTTGTTTGAAAAATCATTCATTAGTTATTAATCTATCAGTCTGTCTCTCAGTTTGTTTGTATGTCTATCTATATGATCTTCCGTAATTTTTTATAATAAGCAATGGATTTACTTTTCAGAATCAACAGACAAGTTTCTTTCATCGAATAAAGAAAATGTATTTTTAAAAATCAATAAAAACAATTTAAACATCTGACTAAATATAAAAACCAAATATTTTTGTGTTGTTTTTTTTATGTTTAAAAGATAACAGAATTTAATTCTATAAACGTCTGACCGCTTGTTCTTAGACTTATGGGTGTCTTTATAGCGCTTATATTGACCCTCTTGGGAGTGTTTTCCTGCACAAAGCTCCCCGTACAGAAGTCGTTTGTGAATTGCAATTGTCTGGCATGCGGACTATCGAAATCGCCCATCGAAATTGGGACCTTTTTACTGTGGCGTTGATACAGTTCATGTTGGACAGCTTTAGGATTTCTGTATCTGGTATGTGGTCAGACAGATGGACCTTATGAATACTCCTTACACAGCGTAGGTGGTATATTTAAAATGTTAGTGAAGGTGCTTGTAATTTCGATGATTATCCGAAATAGTTCCATACGGCTAACGGAGGTATGTTTTGGAAGACTAAATAGATCTATGGAGACAACTGTCAGGTTACGAGATCCTCTGGGATTGCGAATGCTGCGGGGTACAGTCCCAGGCAAAAGAAGGAGAGGCAGACAAAAGAACATATTTAGGAAAGGACGAGCACGTATGTGAAAGAGAATCTAATCCTGTTTAAACTGGAATAGAGAGAGGTGTTTGAAGAATCATGTGCAGTAACCAAACTCACTAAACTCCAGAGAATCCTAAAAGCTGCAGGTAAATTTATTTGCAAAAAACAAACCCCATTTAGGCAGCTGTTTGATAAAAACATTCATAAGAAAGCTAAAATGGTTCTAGAAATAAAGCATCACCCTTTGGGTCAGGATTGTGTGATTTTACCATCACAAAAAAGATACAAGACACCGATAGCAAAGACAAACAGACACAAACACTCTTTTGTTCTCCTGGCAATCAAATCATTAAATAGAAACAATCTGATATAAACTGAACATTTTGAGTGAGTCTGGTGAGAATGTATATTTATCTATAGTAATCATTTTTTGTTTGGTGAAATGCACAATTGTAAGGCAAAGTTCCATATAGATAATAAAAATTATTAGTATTATTATTAATAATATTATTATTATTACTATTATTATTATGTTAAAAACGAACGAGTATTCATTCTCTGGCGCTGCCAGGGTAGAAGAATTTTCTGGTGATGTGGCAGGTCTGCAGCAGTACCGCAACGAGGATGTTCCTAGGAATGTTGAGGGTCTTGAAGGTATATGTGAGATCAGCTGTTATTATCCCCTCGGTTGATATAACAACGGGGTATATTTTTTTTATATTTTTTACATAGACGCTTAATCTCCAAGCCTAGGTGCCCATATTATTATTATTATTATGTTAGAAATGAACGAGTAGTCATTCTCTGGCGCTGTGATGGATGTTTAATTCTGTACTGAAGTCAACTGTAGATGATTGTTAGATTTCAATCAATTACTCAGCTAGCGTTTGGGTTTCTTGTTCGGGTGTATTCAATGTAGTTGAACGACAGCACATAATCAACAAACATCGATTTTAACTAGTGAAAAGATGTGGTCTACACTGATGAACAATGAATAATAAGTTTTATCCAATAAAAGGCCACAGTCAGAGTCTCTGCAAATACACGTCTTTACCCAATAGAATCCTATTATTATTATTATTATTATAAAAGAGCGAGTATTCATTCTCTGGCGAAGCCAGGGTCGAGTTTCGTTAAAGGGAAACAAAATTCATCGTAGTCCCTTTATCAGTTTCCACCAAGGAATTTTCTGGTGATGTGGCAGGTCTGCAGAAGTACCGCCCTCTGACAGGCAACGAGAATGTTCCTAGGAATGCCAAGGGCCTTGAAGGTATCTGTGAGGTCAGTTGTTATTATTCCCTCGGTTGATATGACAATGGGGTATATTGTTATTTTAGATAATTTCCATAAACGCTTAATCTCCAAGCCAAGGTTCCCATATTTTCGTTGTTTTTCCAGCTCAGTTTTTTTTTAAAATTATGAGATAGTGGCACGGCGATGTCAATAATGGTAGCGGCCTTTTCTTTTTTATCGATGAGCAGCAGATCAGGGCGATTAAAATCTACCGTTTTGTCAGTCAAAATAGGCCTATCCCAGTACAGTAGATGATTCGTAGACTCGAAAACCTCTTGTGGTGAGTATTTATAATATGGAGGAGTATCCTTACCGATTAAATTGTGTGTCAAAGCCAAGTGCTGGTGTATTAGCTTTGTAACTTGGTTATGGCGACCTAGGAAGGCAGATTCCGATAGGGCTGAACATCCCGCCATTATGTGTTCAATTGACTCACCCACATTTCCACATTTTCGGCATTTGTCAACAATATTGAGTTTAAGGATATGTTTCTCGTAATTTTTTGTTCTAATTACTCTGTCCTGTATTGCTGTGACAAAGCCTTCAGTTTCAGGGTAAAGATGACCTGCTTTTAGCCATGCTAAGGAAGCAGCCTTGTCAATGTTGTCCCCATCTAATAAAGCCTGGAATTTTCCGTGGAGTGTTTTTTCTTCCCATTGGCGAATCTCACGCCCTACGTCATCCAGACCGACATTAACATCAACATTGTTTAGGTTCAGAGGGGTTGCATCATAGTCATATTTGCGTAGGAAGGAAAATAGTTCATTGCTGGGGGAGTGCAGTTTTGATCGTATTTTGGAAACTTGCGTCTTACACAGTTTGAAGATGTTCTGCAATCCACGGCCTCCATCCTTCCGGGGCAGGTATAGCCTTATGGTGGAGGACTTGGGGTGTAAACATCGGAATTTGGTTAATAGTTTCCTCGTGAGTCTGTCAAATGTTTCCCGAATGAATGAAACAAAAATTTCAAACTGTTCAGACTCAATTCCAATTGTACAACAACAATTAAGATCAATTTGCGCACCATTGTGAAAAGGGTTATGCCATTAGTGGTGCAAAACACTTCTATTGGAATTTAAATATACTATTAGACATTTCTTTACTGCTAGGTTTGTATGACTTAAGGTGTATACAGGTTGAATCTATAATATAGAAAAAGTACATCAGATATTGGTAAAGTAGTCTATGCAAAGAAACGATTGACACTTTGTCTAACTTATATTTGAATAGGCCTTTATCTAGTCTAAATGATGTAGATATAGTGTAGCCAGTGTAGGCCTATATCTAAGACAAGGAGGAAGTAACTCTTATTTATTTTCATGCTAAAAGTTTTCTACAGTAATCTGCTCTTTGTTTACAATATCTATATATAACCCTTTCTGAACCTTTTTTTAGCTCGGCCACCCCCTAACATAATTCCTCCATAGGCGGCCACCCCAAACTGTAAAATTTATTTCATTCATAGGCCTATGTTTTTCATTTCATTTTGCTAATATTATATAATCGTAATCAAAATGTAGGCGGACATCCATGATGCATTTTCATATAACCTGAACATAACAAAAGTTTTATATATGTAATTATATTTATTGTAAAAATAATTTTGTGCTTAAATTAAAAACAAAACTTTAGGACTTTTGTTCATCTATTTTTCTAGTGCATGTTTATTATGTTAATGCAAACTTCAGTGACAATTTGAAAAGTAGGGCTAGGCATGGAAAACGTACACTAGTTAATACAGTGAACTGCATTGCAATAAAAATAGTGTTGCGAAAGTATTTTCAAACACGCGTACGAGCGTGGTTCTGTTTCCCCGGATGAGGAATTCTTAAGTTAGTAAGATAATAAGGAATGTAACCTCCAGTATAAAGTCTTTTTCTGAGTTTAGTCGTACAGTAATGTTGGAAATAGAAGAAAGCGCTAAACAATCTCAGAAAGGGAAGTGGGTTAATTAATGTTGCGTCCATCATATAATACACTAAATATGCTAACGCCTTAAGCGTTATATCTTTAAAAAACCGGTAACAAGACATGACTGATAGTTATATGGTAAATTTAAATTGAAGGGCTCCTGCCATGTGCGGGCCCCGATTCGGAGCAATCTGTCAACTTGGCCTAAAACCGCCCTTACGGTTACATTCTTAAATCTATCTATCTGTCAGTCTGTCTGTCTGGTAAAAGGTGTGCACTCGTTATTTCTCCAACACCCATTCTCGGATCAAGTTGAAACTTCGCACAATTATTCATTAACATAGACAAGACATGAATCAATTTAAACAAGTAACATAGTAGACAATTAATAACTGGTAACATATTATTTCGTTTAAATAGCAAAAAGGGAAGCTGATTCTTCAGTATTCACAGATGTGGCTAAATGTTGTGGGTTTAGTCCCAAATAATTGTTAACGCTATTTCTCCCTCACGCATTCTCCGATCAAGTTGAAACTTTAAACAATTATTTATTGTACATATCAAAACATGAAATCGATTAACAAAACTACTCAATTAGTCAATTAATTATTGGTAATAAATTATTTAGCTTGATATCAAATGAGCTAGGTAACAAGTTCACTTACAGTCTGCATCAAGAAGTAATGGCTGACACCGTAGAGTTCAAGGAGTCTTGAATTTTATAACTATTATTATTATTATAGCTTTTATATAGCGCTACTTTCATGCAATGGCATGCTCAGAGCGCTTTTGGTCCAATCTCATTTGTGGACCAGTGGGGGGGGGGGGTATCTAGGAGTTGGTTTTCCATGCTTCCTTTAGGCGCTCAGTAAACACAACTCTGTCCGAGTCGGGTGTCGTACCTCGAGCCCCCGAGAGGCTAAGTGCTAAGCGCACTTAGCCTCTCGACCACGCTTGCCTTAATAACAAACAGTGTGTCATTTACGGTAACAGCTACGGTAATAGTCAGCGTGATGGTCATCTGTTTCCGTGGCCCACGGTTAACGAGGGTGTCATGTAGCCAGCCCAACGACTAACTGACTAACACTTTCTTTAACTTAATGGACCTCATTCACCAATCGTAAACAAACACCCCTCAAGTCACGTGACAATCATCAGCTTAATCTAGATACCAACATGGAATCTATTGTTAGAAAACCACTCTTGTAAATTTTACTTTTGTTAACTTGTTAGAATATTGCGATGTTATAAATGCAGCACATGCATGTGAAAATGATTACAGACACGTAATTATCAAAGGACAAACATTGTTCAAAGAACATTTTGTGACAGATATTAGATTTAAATCTGAGGAAGAAACACGTTGTCACTGCGTTCAGGCTCGAGTCAAAGCCGAGATGACGAAACGTTCTGCGTACAATGTTACTGGAGTCATTAGCTACAATGGAAAGGTAAGCTACTTTTAATTTACCATAGAATCTATGACTATCGTACTTTAGAGTATAGATCTATGATCTAGATTAGTCAATCTACTTACTTAAAGACTAGATCTAGATCTAGACATCTAGTACTTATTGACTTATTTAACTTATTAGGTAGGCCTACTAGATTACCAGGCACTATTACTGAATATTAGTATTATGACCAGAAATGTTGAAAATTAATGATTATAGATCTACTAATTTATTAATTATGTAATACATTCAAAATAATAAAAATGATAAATTTAGCAAGTAATATAGTCTCTAGATCTACCTGGATCTAGATTACTTTGACTTGAGAATTATAGGCCTATGCTATGTAATTCTTTTTATTGTAGTCAAGACCTTCTTTACTAGATCTAGATATATATATATATATATTATATAGACCTATACTTATAGTCCTAGTCTAGAGCAGTGTTTCCCAAAACTTTTCCTTATCAGAACACTTCACACTATGAGTACTTATCAGAACACTTCACACACTATGAGTACTTATCAGAACACTTCACACACTATGAGTACTTATCAGAACACTTCACACACTATGAGTACTTATCAGAACACTTCACACTATGAGTACTTATCAGAACACTTCACACACTATGAGTACTTAGCGGAAAACTTTTCTTATTTTTTAAAGAGATTATTTATCAAAAACTATTAGCCAACACCAAACCAAATAAAGCCTCTGGACCTGATGGTATTCCAGCTAGATTACTCAAAGAACTAAGCAATGAGCTAGCCCCAGTGTTCAAAATACTCTTTCAGGCTTCACTTAACCAGAGTACCAAAAGACTGGAAAGAAGCTAATGTCACCCCCCTATTTAAAAAAGGAGAAAAATCTGACCCAGGAAACTACATACCAGTATCACTTACCAGCATCACATGTAAAATCCTAGAACACATAATATGTAGCAACATCGTAAACCAATTTGACAAACAAAATGTCCTCACACCATACCAACATGGCTTTAGGAAATATAGATCACGTGAAACACAACTAATAGGACTAAATGATGATTTTTCTAAAGGTTTAGATAATAGTGAACAAATAGATGCTATTTTACTAGATTTTTCTAAGGCTTTTGACATAGTTTGCTTAAAAAATTAAAATATTTTGGCATTACTGGTCCACTGCATCAGTGGATTAAAGATTTTCTGATAGGGAGAGAACAAACTGTAATAATAAATGGCTCTAAATCAACGCCGATAACAGTAACTCAGGTGTACCTCAAGGAACAGTCTTGGGTCCATTACTATTTTTAATTTACATAAATGATTTACCAAATTGCATTACTTCAGGAATAAAAGTCAGATTATTTGCAGACGATTGCATAATATATAGAACAATAAAAACAACACAAGACACAGATATTTTACAAAGAGAAGTAGATGAATTACAGAAATGGGAATCAAATTGGAGCATGTCTTTCCACCCAGAAAAATTCCACTTATCTTATTCATGGCAAACCAGTAACACAGACTAAGAACGCAAAATACCTAGGTGTTATAATAAATGAAAAACTGTCATGGAATCCACATATTGATGAAACTATCAAAAAATCAAACAAAGCATTAGGATTTATTAAAAGAAATTTCTATAAATCAAATAAGAACATAAAACTAAAATGTTATTTAACCTTGGTTAGACCAATAATAGAATATGCATCCTCCGTTTGGGAACCCTCAACTCAAGAAAACATTAAGAAACTGGAACAGACACAAATAGAGCAGTGAGATTCATAACAAATGAATATTCACATTTGACTAGAGTAACACCTATAGTAAAATCACTAAATTTAGAAAGCCTTCAGGACAGAAGACTCAAAAGTAAAGTAGCAATTATAGATAAAACACTGAACCATAATCTTCAAATACAAAATTTAATAAAATACTCTGAAAGACACAAAGATAAAAGCACATTCCTCGTCACATATGCTAGGACAAATTTGTACAAATACTCCTTCTTCCCTAGTGCTATTAGAGCATGGAATGGGTTGCCTGAGCTAGCCAGGAAAACCAGTGACTTGGCAGAATTTAAGTCATTGGTTAATATGCATGACTAAATGCATGACGTGTAGGACGTAATCTTCTTTTTTGAAGTAACGTCTGTATTATATAAGATAAGATTCACATGGTAGCCTACTAATTAATTATTCCAGTAGTTCATGGAACACTTATTCAGGCGTAAGGTTCTGCGGAACACATTCTGAGAAACGCTTGTCTAGAATGATTCTAGAGATTAGATCTGGAATAGGGCTAGTTCTAGAAATCAAGATATATATACCATTTACTTATCACCTAGAATAGAGTGACAAGATTTATAATGTTATTAACACAATTTAAGTCATGAACATTGTAGGATTCAATATAATTCTAAACTGATAAATCTAGATGTCTACTACATTTTATCTACATTATAGATTTAATTTAAATTAGAAATCATATATATAAGAGGTATGCGAAGTGGGCATAATCTACAACCTGTGAGTGGGTGTTTTATAAAATTAGTCTTTGCACACCTATTAATTTTAGAACATCTAATGCATTTATATATATGTAATTATTAATTTTTAAAAAAATATATATATTCTTTCAGGTCATTTAAGGAGAGTGTCAGTGTGCAGGGGGTTGCAAGCCCGCCTGTTGTAAACATCTTTTTGTTTTTCTGTCTGCTCTAGAAGACTATAGCAGAAAAGAAATGTATGCAGCACCAACAGACAAAATTCAGACATGGCATCAACCTGCACCTAAAGCAATTTCGCCTCAGAAAACGAAGGATAGTTTTAGATGTGATAAGACTGGTCTAACAAATTTTGATACCAGTGTTTCAATGTCTGCTTTGGCTGCCTTACCTCAGAACACTCCTATATTTTCAGTTCTGCAAGCCGATCCTAAAAAATTAACCTCTGACATTATTTTCTATGACAGAACTATATCTTTGCCAGCTTTTGTCTTATCAGACATTGGCAAAGACCTACCAGCTGAACTTCCTCTTCTTCAAATTGTTTTTTATCATGAAAAAGTGAGAAAAAATCTAGACGAACTTGTGTATTTAGAGAGAGAGAGACAATGCTGCAAAATTGTGAGCAGTGGCGCAGAGAAAGAATTTATCGACTAACAGCATCAAATGTCCATACAATTCTAAAGAAGCAGGATAATTTTGTGGATTTCGCTGCTTCTTTACTGGCAAATAGTAGAAAAGATTTTAGTGTTTTGCCTGTGAGATTGGGTAAACTAAGGGAACCCATGGTCAAAAATATTTTGAGAAATAAATTCTCTAAACATATATTTCGCAACACTGGACTAGTTGTTCACCCACTCTTTTCTTTTATTGGAGCTTCTCCTGATGGGCTGCTTTACCATCCTGACAATCCAATGATTGTAGAGATAAAATGTATATACAATCCTTCCAGACAAAGTCTTATTCAGTTATCTCATAAAAGGAAAGATTTTTGTCTTGAATTTTCTAAAGACAAAGGCAACTTTGTGCTTAAAACAACCCATAGTTATTACACCCAGATACAGATGCAACTGTTCTGTACAAATTTAGATATTTGTATATTTGCTTTGTTTTATGATTTCAAACAGCCTCTTTTTCTAGAAGTCATTCATATTGATCAAGCATCTTGTAAAAATGCCTTGTCTCTGTTATCTAAATTTTACTTTCAATATTATCTTCCAGAACTTGTTTCAAGGGAAATCTAGATGTTTTATGCCTTGTTCAATTAATTAAACAGGAGCCAACTTGGTTAACAATCATCATCTTAAACCCACCCAACTATTATTATAATACTGTATATAGTATTAATTTTTTTTTTAGCTTTGTGACTTTTTGACACCATTGTCTCGAGCATTTAAATCAAGCATTTGGTTAAAATGCCTTGTCTCATTTATTGTTTTATGAATGTCTAGATGTTTGATGCCTTGTTCAGTTCATTGAATCAGTAGTCAATTTGGTTTAAAGTTATTGTCTTAAATCTACCCTCAACTATTATTGTACCTAAATACATGCATCTATATTTATTTTTTAGGTTTGTGATTTTTGTGATTCATTTAAATAGATATGATACATTGTTATAGCAAAATAAAGTCTTTGTTTCTCTACAAGTGCATTTTTTTATTGAATGATATGAAAAAGTATATTGTACACAAAGAGGCTAATATTATTACTAAAAATATATACATATATACAAATTTTAAACATGAAATAAACAAGCTTATATTAATAAAATATGCACAACCAATTTTAAATTTCAAGTTGCCAGATAAAAAATTAATAAGTCATAATAAACCAAAGTAACAACATTGTAAGGGGAAAACATATTAATAAGGAAGTAATATTTAATATTTTTGGGCACTGATCTGTAGAAGTATATAATGAAAAAAGTTTATATTAATAAATTATATACACACCAATTTTAAATTTAAATGTTGCTAAAATTCATTAGTCATAAAAATGCAAAATCAAGTCATGAGTAAACGTTATATTTATAAGGCAAAGTAATATTATTTTCAATTCTTGGGCACTGCAGCAATAAAGCTGACTAGAAGAAGATTTGATTAAGCTATATTTATTAAAGGGTCTAGGAAGTTAACCAGAAAGCAAATAACATAGTGAATCTTATCAATGATATGTAATAGAGCATATGGGATTTCCACAGCCAATATTTTTAAATTTTTAATTCTGCTTATAGCTCTTTCTACATGACATCTGTGACAAGAAACCTTCTTGTTTTCTCCTCTTTCTGTAACCTCAAATTGAGATTTATTTTTTAAAAAGTGGGGAGTCAAGAGCGTTATACCTTTGGCTTCAAAATTATCTTTTAAAACAGTGAAGCCTCTGTCTGCCAGGACACAGTCTCCAACTTCTCTATCAGTCCACTTCTTAAAGTGATTTCTTTGTCTGATATAGAGCCATTATATAGATCAGAGATAAATGAAATCCCCCCACTAGGTGTAATGCCAATTAGTGCCTTCACAGTATTGTGATTTTTATATGTACTAAAGCTGCTTAGCTGTTGCTTGGGATTTTTAGGCTGATGTATAAAATACTCACAAGTATCTATAATAACACGACATGCTGGGAAATGGTTAACAAAAGTAGAAGGCATGAAAGCCTTGATCTGTTCAGTACTAGGCCATATGTTGACACTTCGACATTTCGCACACAATACCTGAATACATCTAGTAAAAATCCTAGAAATAGTTGACTCACTTACATTTATTAAATAAGAAAGTACATTGTTCGTCAAGCCATGTCTAAGCTTGATCATTGTGACCAGTAGCTGATTTTGAGAATCTAACAATAATTTGTCTTCTAAACAGCTACTTAAACAAAAAATGTTAAATATAGTATCAAACTGTATGCATGTGAAGCCAGTGTAACTTTTAAAGGCTTTATCTCCTATTAGTTTCAAAGAGTCATAACACAATTTCAACTGAGCAACTTCTTCCTGAAGGCTAGCATTGCCTGGTTCCAAAGTATTTACCCTCTTTAGAAGATCTGTAATAAAGTCTTCATCAGTTTGCACAGTGACATCTCTAGTCTTCTCCTCAATGGTAGTATCTTGGGGTAAAAGAGGTTGTCTAAAAGGAAACAAAATATATTTAAGTGTACAGTCAAACATGATCATCATAAAGATATTTACTATTAAGATAAAAAAATGTAAAACATAATTATTGAAGATATTTCAAAACATTTACCTAAATTCATATTTGGTCTTTTTTCGGCTTGGTGTACATTTGGAAAAAGAAGTCTGCGATCTAAATGGAATATATAATGTATATTAGTTTAAAAAAATTTTTTTTTTTCAAAATAATCCACATAAAAGTTACTAGACCTATAGATCTATATACCATCTGAAAATAAGCCATGTAAACCTAATAATTCACATATGTATAGGGAGGCCTACTGATCAAATATTAACATTAAATCCACTATTTTTTTCTCCTACTTGTAGGAATCTAAGTCGATATTGAATATACTACTACTAGATTGTAACTAGACCAGAATTTAGCAAATATTAATAGTAATAATAATAGGCTGTTTAGTATTATTTAAAGTCGAATCAACGCTAATAGAATTCTATGTCTTATTCTATATAGTATCTAGATTTAGCATCTAGCACCTATCTAAGCTACTTGTAGATCTATTTCTACTAATTTCTAGTCTAGTCACTAATGACACTAAGTCTAATCTAGAAATATTATAATCTAGACTAGTTGTTTTATTATTTACATGCTCTTTAAATTTAATTTATAAACTTTGAATAATAATCAGATTTAAAAATCTAGATCTAATTCTGATTGTAAATTTAATAGAATGTATAGGTCTATATATCTTCTTATCTTATATAATACAGACGTTACTTCAAAAAAGAAGATGATTACGTCCTACGCGTCATGCATATTAACCAATGACTTAAATTCTGCCAAGTCACTGGTTTTCCTGGCTGGCTCAGGCAACCCATTCCATGCTCTAATAGCACTAGGGAAGAAGGAGTATTTGTACAAATTTGTCCTAGCATATGGGACGAGGAATGTGTCTTTATCTTTGTGTCTTTCAGAGTATTTTATTAAATTTTGTTTTTGTATTTGAAGATTATGGTTCAGTGTTTTATGTATAATTGCTACTTTACTTTAGATATAGACACTAGAATAGGTCTACAGATTCAGATTATACAGTAGATTTGAGTAGATCTAGAATAATCTAGATTACTAGATCTAATTAATATTTTAAACTATTTATATCTAGAAATTCTAGAAGTAGAATGTAGATCTGGATTCTGAGCTAGACTTATGTCTTATATAGATCTAGATTCTTATCATCTAGAACTACTAGTCAAAGACTTAAATATCATCGTAATACTACTATTACTATTAGTATATACTACTTCTAGATGTAGAATATAAATATAGATTAGATCTAGATTCTATAGACTATTATATGATTATATAGATCTATCTACTTACTTGTAAAAGGCTGGTAAATAAAACAGTCATCCTCAAAATACTCTGAACATATTACAGAGTGTGCACTTGCAGTGAAGTTTTTTCGTTTCAGTTTGACAACCCATTCTTGACATAGCTTTGGATTGGTCACAGGAAATAGATGAAAACTTATTTTTTTTTTTCTCTACATTCTTTTTTATGTTCATAATTATTACAGTCCAATGCAACGCATCGCTTCCCCATCTTTCTAGTACTAATCTATAGTATAATCTATACACACAAGTGAATCGTTGATGGTTGTCACGTGACCGTACGTTTCGGTGAATGAGGTCCATTCGTGTACCCATTAGAGTTTGGTGGACTAAGGGGCGGCCCAGTTCCGAGTCGGCCACTGTCCTATTGGTGCTTACTGCGGACGGTTTCAAGAGAACTACGACACACGGAGCCGCCACTGCATGGAGGACAACGAAACAATAGACCAGATTCTTTATGAATGTCGCGTTCTTCATGAAGGACGATCGGGACAATGATTTGAAAGAGTTAGAGAACTGGTTGGTGTGCGGCTTTTGGTCTGTCCTTGAACGGGGTCAAGGAGACCTTAAAACTCATAGCCCAATTCCTTTCACGTGCTCTGAGAGAGTAATCTCAGCATGGTTCGTTACTAATAAAGTTTCTGATTCGGACTCAGGTGCGCCTAGAAAATTCAAAAAATCCAAGTATTCACCGAGATTTGAACCCAGGACCCCAGGTTCGGAAGCAAAGCGCTTAACAACACAATCCCCACACACCCTCCCTTGACTGCTTGTTAATGAAACAATATATTTAAAAGTTAATACTAATGTAAAAGATTTGACTAATATACCAGAAATTCTTTTAAATTTATATTTTAGACTTGTGACGGCAATTTCACCTTTTGTTACAATGGCAATGGTCAAACTGCTATTAAGACTTGCAGGTATGTGTAAGTAACAGATTAAGAAGAAAACGTGCTTGAGTTATTTATGTGCCAGATTTCAGTATTTTATTTCACCGCCTTTTTTTGGTCATATATTTAGTATGCATATAATGTTAACAATAACATTGAAAAAAAAAATTAGATACCCCCTTTAAGGGTGAAACTTCCAGGACAGGATTTAATGGGGTACAGGCGGCGATACAACTATGTAGGCTATGTATGTATGTATGTAGGTATGTAGTTATGTACGTATGTATGTATGTATGTATGTATGCATTTATGTATGTATGCATGTGTGTGTATGTATGTATGTATGTATGTATGTTTGTTTGTATGTATGTATGTTTGTATGTATGCATGTATGTATGTTTGTATGTATGCATGCATGCATGTATGTATGTATGTATGTATGTATGTATCTATGTATGTATGTATGCATGTTTGTATGTATGCATGTATGTATGTATCTATGTTTGTATGTATGTATGCATGTATGTATGTACGTATGTATCTATGTATGTGTGTATCTATGTATGTATGTATGTATTTATGTATTTATGAAAACGAATAAGAAAAGATAAATATATCTCTATTAAAGAAACTTTGTGATATATCGGGTAAACCTGTTTTCACGGTATGTTCTATTTGATATGAATGTATCGGCTTGACGGGTAAACCCTATTTCGAAATCTACTTTATTTTCGTGGCGAAAGAAACAAACTTGAAAGGATCATTAGCTAAGTTTAACATAGATCTAAATCCAATCCACTAGATTAATAATACCCAAACTAAAGCCAGCAGGTATTTTCCGGCTAGTTTATTAACAATAATGTTCATATTATGCATGTATCGTTCAAGTGTTGCATCCTGTGTCTCTCTTCATTTCGGCCTTGGAAGCAACGAAATTCGACAAATGTATGCACAACCCTGGGTTTCTCTTCTACGTTCACGAATCGGAAGTGAAGTGTCTACACGAGAGAATAGCAGACTCCACCTACAATGTTGCTCGGAGTTATTGTCAAGGTATAGCGCACACACAAGCGAATAGGGTTAAACAACATATACACAAACACGCACACATACACAGATACACACACAATAAGATATATACACCAATCAACATATAGGATGGCTGCCTGATCGGTGTGCGGTATGCGCGCTGGACTGTCGCTCAGACCTCTCGATGGTTCCGGGTATTCAAACCATGCCGCTGCCACCCTTCCGGTTGTCCTGCGGGAGGTTTGGACTAGGAAGTAAATATGTTAACTCTGAAGGTACATGTCAAGCATTTAACAAACATTTTAGACCCACATACAAAAAGACCCACACGCAAATAGACAGACACAAATACATACGCTTAAAAATAGAGACACTCAATAGGTACACTCAACCACAGATAAATTCGTTTACAAACACACACACACACACAAACAGACACACGCTCAAACAGGCATAAACACTAAAAGACGCACAAATACGCACTCACAAATAGATTCGCATGAAAATGGAAGCAAACACACAAAAAACGCGGAAGAGATACACAGATCTATACACACTCGCATACAACTAGACTACCCTAGTAATTGATTGTCTAATTGGTTACCTTTTTTTTTTATTGATTCATGTCTTTCATTCATGAGAATTGTGCGAAATTTCAACTTGATCGAGAATGGGTGCAGGAGAGATGACACAGCTTTTACCAGACAGACAGACAGACAGACAGAGATTTTATCTTATCTTATCTTATCTTATCTTATATAATACAGACGTTACTTCAAAAAAAGAAGATGATTACGTCCTACGCGTCATGCATTTAGTCATGCATATTAACCAATGACTTAAATTCTGCCAAGTCACTGGTTTTCCTGGCTAGCTCAGGCAACCCATTCCATGCTCTAATAGCACTAGGGAAGAAGGAGTATTTGTACAAATTTGTCCTAGCATATGTGACGAGGAATGTGCTTTTATCTTTGTGTCTTTCAGAGTATTTTATTAAATTTTGTATTTGAAGATTATGGTTCAGTGTTTTATCTATAATTGCTACTTTACTTTTGAGTCTTCTGTCCTGAAGGCTTTCTAAATTTAGTGATTTTACTAATGGTGTTACCCTAGTCAAATGTGAATATTCGTTTGTTATGAATCTCACTGCTCTATTTTGTGTTTGTTCCAGTTTCTTAATGTTTTCTTGAGTTGAGGGGTCCCACACGGTGGATGCATATTCTATTATTGGCCTAACCAAGGTTAAATAACATTTTAGTTTTATGTTCTTATTTGATTTATAGAAATTTCTTTTAATAAACCCTAATGCTTTGTTGGATTTTTTTAATAGTTTCATCAATATGTGGATTCCATGACAGTTTTTCATTTATTATAACACCTAGGTATTTTGAGTTTTTAGTCTGTGTTACTGGTTTGCCATGAATAAGATAAGTGGAATTAATTTGTTTTAGTTTTTTTGTTACTCTTAACAACTGACATTTTTCTGGGTGGAAAGACATGCTCCAATTTGATTCCCATTTCTGTAATTCATCTAATTCTCTTTGTAAAATATCTGTGTCTTGTTTTGTTTTTATTGTTCTATATATTATGCAATCGTCTGCAAATAATCTGACTTTTGTTCCTGAACTAATGCAATTTGGTAAATCATTTATGTAAATTAAAAATAGTAGTGGACCCAAGACTGTTCCTTGAGGTACACCTGAGTTTACTGTTATCGGCGTTGATTTAGAGCCATTTATTATTACAGTTTGTTCTCTCCCTATCAGAAAATCTTTAATCCACTGATGCAGTGGACCGTTAATGCCGAAATATTTTAATTTTTTAAGCAAACTATGGTGGTGAACTTTGTCAAAAGCCTTGGAAAAATCTAGTAAGATAGCATCTATTTGTTCACTATTATCTAAACCTTTTGAGAAATCATCAATTAGTCCTATTAGTTGTGTTTCACATGATCTATATTTCCTAAAGCCATGTTGGTATGGGGTGAGGACATTATGTTTGTCTAAGTGGTTTATGATGTTGCTACATATTATGTGTTCTAGTATTTTACATGTGATGCTGGTAAGTGATACTGGTCTGTATAACCTTTGTGTCACAGAAAGATCTTGAGGTGTCAGAATGTCGCAGTGTGATCTTATTTGTTAATATGTTAAAATGGGAAGATGACTTGAGGCTACCAGGGGGGGGGGTAGCTAGGGTCTTGGCGGCCCGGGGGGGATTGACCTCTTTGGGGGCCCCTTGCATTTTGACATTCGACATATGACATGAGATAATGTACAAAAAAAAAATATACAAGCCCCAAAATCAAATTGGTTCAGTATATCAGTAAACTTAACAAAAAATAATCATCAAGCGTTGTGTATTAGTTAAATATTGCACAAGTGACAAATACTATTCTGAACCAGTTGCTAAATAGATACAAATAAATATAGTAATTATACAACTTTAAAATTTGCGACTAATCAACGGTTAACGAGTATTGTGTTATGTGGCCAGCACAACGACCAACCGCCTTTACTTTAACCAACTTAAGTCAGGCACCCATTACAGTTGGGTTGGACTCAGGGGCGCCCTAAAAACCCTAAAGTTCAAAATCCCAGTCTTCACCGAGATTCGAACCCAGGACCTCAGGTTCGGAAGCCAAGCGCTTCACCACTCGGCCAACACTACCCACTTAGAGCTTTATGCTATATTTATGTATATAACAGATCGCAACAGTCAATTGGCTACCTTTAAAACTGATGACGAGAGGAAAGTAGGCGGCCACTTGAAGTCAGACCACAGGTGGATGTTTTGGATAGGCCTGGAATCAGAGAATGGCAAGTATGTATGGATAGACGACAGAAAACCTGTGGGCATAGATCTTGCTTTCTTTGGTAAAAAAAACTTGTTTTTTTTTGTTTTTGTTTTTAAATACTATTCTTTTTTTGAGAATTCGGTAAGGGGTCCATCTTTCTTTCTTTTGACTCTTCTGTGGGCTTTCTTAGCCTCTTTTTAAGCTCTTTGTCTCTCTTTAAGCTCTTCGTCTCTTTTTAAGCTCTTTGTCTCTCTTTAAGCTCTTTGTCTCTTTTTAAGCTCTTTGCATCTCTTTAAGCTCTTTGTCTCTTTTTAAGCTCTTTGCCTCTCTTTAAGCTCTTTGCCTCTTTTAAACTATTTGTCTCTCTTTAAGCTATTTGTCTCTCTTTAAACTATTTATCTTTCTTTAAGATCTTTGTGCCTCTTTAAACTCTTTGTCTCTCTTTAAGCTCTTTGTCTCTCTTTCAGCTCAATGCCTCTTTCAAACTATTTGTCTCTCTTTAAGCTCTCTGTCTCTTTTTGAGCTCTTTGTCTCTCTTTAAGCTCTTTGCCTTTCTTCAAGCCTTTTGCTACTATTTGGGCTTACTAAAATTTGTTTAATTTTATTATCAACTTAATACATTTGAGTTACAGTCTTCCATCAAAAAATAAATAAATTATGAATTGAAGATAAATCTTTAAAAAAAAAGAGCATTTGTATATTAACGATTTGTCTTTCGTTTCCGCCTGTTGAGAACTGTTTTCTAACATTGCAGAGTATAGAGCTGTATTTGAATGGACATATGTCCCCTTTTACCAGGTGTCTTTATTACACTCTGCACACAGTTGAACATTGTGGTGTTAACTCTTTCTCTCCGTAATTATTTTTCCACGTTTTGAAGCAATTCTTTATTATGCTCATTACTATTTCACTCCCTTGTTATGATTAAGCTTCAATTGTTTTGTCCTTTGTTATCATTAAATGTTGTATTTAATGTAGAATTAAAAGGGAATGAATGCTCTTTTTATATAACACAAGCTTAAAAAAAATTAAACATAAATTTAATTTAATGGGGTCAATTCAACGATGGTATCGTCGATTAAGAGAGAAAGAGTTAATTAGTTCAATCAAGAGGTTTTATTAACAACACATGCCGATGTTCTGTTCATTTAGATGTCTGACAAATATGGTAGATAGGATTTGGAAGGGGTTGAATTAGTATACTCCTTGCGACGATTTGTTCCTGTAACAGCTCGAAATAGAGAATCTCCATCCATTGTTATCAAGTCGATCATGTTAGAGCGAGACTATTCGCTATAAAAGGGCCTCAACACTGACCTGCGACGTCACAGCCTGTGGGCAGTTTAGACCAGTAGCTCGTTGCCATGTCGTACAGACCTGAGTTTAAATATGGCGTTTCTCTATTTCACTGACATCAAATGCTTTTAGCTTTTTACAAAGCTTATATGGACTCACTTTGTCTGTCTGTCCGTCTGTGTGTCTGTCTGGGCAAAAGTTTGTATACACGTTATTTCTCCGACACCCAATCTCAAGTTGAAATTAGGCACAATTATTTCTTTTACCTGACAAAAAAACAACAACAATTAGTTAATTAACTATTGGCATTAAATTACTTTGTATGGTATCTTAAATAAGGGAAAGAAATAGTACTTGTCTGAAGTGGTGGTATTAGCTAAATAAGCCCCCTTTATACAAGGCTGCCGTCTCAGGCTTAGTGAACACAAACATGAAATAGAAACAATTGATATTATACAATCTTCTATGTCCATAGACTCTTTACAAGCAGAGTGGTTATCGTGTCGGCTTGAGAAGGCTGAGAAGAGTATAGCCCACAAGTTGGAATTCATATCCCTCCTTTTTTATATTTTTTAAATTATATTTTTTAATTTATTTTTTATTTTTATAAATAATAAAGTCTAGATCTAATTGATACAAGTTCGCGAAGCACAAGCTTTAAAAAAATTTTTTAAAATGTTTTTCTTGTTATAATAATAATTATAATCGCCGTACCGCTATCCTTTAATATAAGGACAACTGTGGGAAGGGGGCTCGAGGTTCGACACCTGACTCGGGCAGAGTTGTGTTTACTGAGCGCCTAAAGGCAGCATGGAAAACCAACTCCTAGATACCCCCCCCCCCCCCCTCCCCCCACTGGTCCACAAATGAGATCGGACCAAAAGCGCTCTGAGCATGCTATAAGCATGAAAGTAGCGCTATATAAAAGTTATAACAATAATAACTGGAATGGCAAAACAAAGAAAATATGGAAACCCAAGCTTTCTGTGATTAAGCGATTATGGAAATTGTCTAAACCAACAGTATACTTAAATTTACCCTGTTGTTATATAGGCTGCGTTAGAGAGAAACAAAATACATAGTAGTAATATAAAAATGACCTAACAAGTTTCCACTGAGAAAAATTCTGGTGATGTGACAACGAGAGTCTTCCTAGGAATATTAAGGGTGTTGAAGGTATCTGTGAGATCAGTTGTTATCTTCCCCTCGGCTGATATAACAATCGGGTCAATTGTTATTTTAGTATTATTATTAGTATTTTGTCTGTGGTTGTTACAGATGATGATGGCACACGTGACCAAACAAGCAACTGTGGTGCTTTTATAGCTGGCTTGAATGTGACCGTTGTCATGCCGTGCAACTTACAACTGCCTTGCCTATGTGAGATGAAGTAAGAGTCACACAAGGGACTCTTCGGCCTTCATCACCATTCCTCTATTCAACTCGCAAACTCATGGGAACTGTGCACTGTTCTCGAAATCGGCTCCAACGATTTTCTTAGAAATTTGACAAATAATTCATATCTAAGTGAAAACTTTAGCGTTTCCGTTAAAACGGTTTGAAATATTTTCTTCTAAAATGAATTTTGGTATTAAAGATGTTTGTCTTGAAAAGACACGTCAGTGGTGGTTTTATTTTCGCATCTAGGCCCAATTCATTAAAGAGCTTGATAAATAAATAGAGATCTGTATTTTACAGGCCTATCAATAGATTAGATTTATATATTCAACTTGAAAAAATAAATCGGGGGGGGGGGGGAGGGGTAAAAAGGTTTTGTTTTTACAATTCCTCTAATCAGCTTGTAAATTCATTGGGTCACAAAATAAAATCCTACACACACAAAAAATTTGTGGGTGACACGGTACTCGAAAAGGGCTCTAATGATTTTCCTAAGAATTTAACAGTTGATCTATGGAAAAAAAAACTAGCTAAATGGTAACACTGCCAAAACTCTGGTTTGACCGTTATAGGTTTTCAAAGTACATAACAAAATTAATTTAAATTTCGCTAGAAGTCAAGATCATCTTTTTTTTTAACAGAAATATATCAAAAAATTTTCCTGCTCGTAGGCCTCATGAATGTTTAAACAGATGAGCAGGAACATTTTGCTCACGCTTTTCTTTCTAGTTCTAGTTTGAACCTCTAAGCCTATCATTACAGTTTTCTATACTCTGAACAGATTTATGCATTCCAGTATTGTTTGTGTTTGCAGGGGAAATTGGGGAGTATACGTCTGGAGGAAAAGTGTTATTGAGAACTGAGTAGACGTCTGCCAGAAAAGTGCTTTTTAGAACTGACTAGACGTCTGCCAGAAAAGTGTTATTTAAAACTGACTAGACGTCTGCCAGAAAAGTGTTATTTAGAACTGACTAGACGTCTGCCAGAAAAGTGTTATTTAGAACTGACTAGACGTCTGCCAAAAAAGTGTTATTTAGAACTGACTAGACGTCTGCCAGAAAAGTGTTATTTAGAACTGACTAGACGTCTGCCAGAAAAGTGTTATTTAGAACTGACTAGACGTCTGCCAGAAAAGTGTTATTTAGAACTGACTAGACGTCTGCCAGAAAAGTGTTATTTAGAACTGACTAGACGTCTGCCTGAAAAGTGTTATTTAGAACTGACTAGACGTCTGCCAGAAAAGTGTTATTTAGAACTGACTAGACGTCTGCCAGAAAAGTGTTATTTAGAACTGACTAGACGTCTGCCAGAAAAGTGCTATTTAGAACTGACTAGACTTCTGCCAGAAAAGTGTTATTTAGAACTGACTAGACGTCTGCCAGAAAAGTGTTATTTAGAACTGACTAGACGTCTGTCAGAAAAGTGTTATTTAGAACTGACTAGACGTCTGCCAGAAAAGTGTTATTTAGAACTGACTAGACGTCTGCCAGAAAAGTGTTATTTCGAACGGACTAGACGTCTGTCAGAAAAGTGTTATTTAGAACTGACTAGACGTCTGCCAGAAATGTGCTATTTAGAACTGACTAGACGTCTGCCAGAAAAGTGTTATTTAAAACTGACTAGACGTCTGCCAGAAAAGTGTTATTTAGAACTGACTAGACGTCTGCCTGAAAAGTGTTATTTAGAACTGACTAGACGTCTGCCAGAAAAGTGTTGTTTAGAACTGACTAGACGTCTGCCAGAAAAGTGTTATTTAGAACTGACTAGACGTCTGCCAGAAAAGTGTTATTTAGAACTGACTAGACGTCTGCCAGAAAAGTGTTATTTAGAACTGACTAGACGTCTGCCAGAAAAGTGTTATTTAGAACTGACTAGACGTCTGCCAGAAAAGTGTTATTTAGAACTGACTAGACGTCTGCCAGAAAAGTGTTATTTAGAACTGACTAGACGTCTGCCAGAAAAGTGTTATTTAGAACTGACTAGACGTCTGCCAGAAAAGTGTTATTTAGAACTGACTAGACGTCTGCCAGAAAAGTGTTATTTAGAACTGACTAGACGTCTGCCAGAAAAGTGTTATTTAGAACTGACTAGACGTCTGCCAGAAAAGTGTTATTTAGAACTGACTAGACGTCTGCCAGAAAAGTGCTATTTAGAACTGAGTAGACTTCTGCCAGAAAAGTGTTATTTAGAACTGACTAGACGTCTGCCAGAAAAGTGTTATTTAGAACTGACTAGACGTCTGTCAGAAAAGTGTTATTTAGAACTGACTAGACGTCTGCCAGAAAAGTGTTATTTAGAACTGACTAGACGTCTGCCAGAAAAGTGTTATTTCGAACGGACTAGACGTCTGTCAGAAATGTGTTATTTAGAACTGACTAGACGTCTGCCAGAAATGTGCTATTTAGAATTGACTAGACGTCTGCCAGAAAAGTGTTATTTAAATCTGACTAGACGTCTGCCAGAAAAGTGTTATTTAGAACTGACTAGACGTCTGCCTGAAAAGTGTTATTTAGAACTGACTAGACGTCTGCCAGAAAAGTGTTATTTAGAACTGACTAGACGTCTGCCAGAAAAGTGTTATTTAGAACTGACTAGACGTCTGCCAGAAAAGATTTATTTAGAACTGACTAGACGTCTGCCAGAAAAGTGTTATTTAAAACTGACTAGACGTCTGCCAGAAAAGTGTTATTTAGAACTGACTAGACGTCTGCCAGAAAAGTGTTATTTAGAACTGACTAGACGTCTGCCTAAAAAGTTCTATTTAGAACTGACTAGACTTCTGCCAGAAAAGTGTTATTTAGAACTGACTAGACGTCTGCCAGAAAAGTGTTATTTAGAACTGACTAGACGTCTGCCAGAAAAGTGTTATTTAGAACTGACTAGACGTCTGCCTGAAAAGTTCTATTTAGAACTGACTAGACTTCTGCCAGAAAAGTGTTATTTAGAACTGACTAGACGTCTGCCAGAAAAGTGTTATTTAGAACTGACTAGACGTCTGTCAGAAAAGTGTTATTTAGAACTGACTAGACGTCTGCCAGAAAAGTGTTATTTAGAACTGACTAGACGTCTGCCAAAAAAGTGTTCTTTAGAACTGACTAGACGTCTGCCAGAAAAGTGTTATTTAGAACTGACTAGACGTCTGCCAGAAAAGTGCTATTTAGAACTGACTAGACTTCTGCCAGAAAAGTGTTATTTAGAACTGACTAGACGTCTGCCAGAAAAGTGTTATTTAGAACTGACTAGACGTCTGTCAGAAAAGTGTTATTTAGAACTGACTAGACGTCTGCCAGAAAAGTGTTATTTAGAACTGACTAGACGTCTGCCAGAAAAGTGTTATTTTGAACGGACTAGACGTCTGTCAGAAAAGTGTTATTTAGAACTGACTAGACGTCTGCCAGAAATGTGCTATTTAGAACTGACTAGACGTCTGCCAGAAAAGTGTTATTTAAAACTGACTAGACGTCTGCCAGAAAAGTGTTATTTAGAACTGACTAGACGTCTGCCAGAAAAGTGTTATTTAGAACTGACTAGACGTCTGTCAGAAAAGTGTTATTTAGAACTGACTAGACGTCTGCCAGAAAAGTGTTATTTAGAACTGACTAGACGTCTGCCAGAAAAGTGTTATTTCGAACGGACTAGACGTCTGTCAGAAAAGTGTTATTTAGAACTGACTAGACGTCTGCCAGAAATGTGCTATTTAGAACTGACTAGACGTCTGCCAGAAAAGTGTTATTTAAAACTGACTAGACGTCTGCCAGAAATGTGCTATTTAGAACTGACTAGACGTCTGCCAGAAAAGTGTTATTTAAAACTGACTAGACGTCTGCCAGAAAAGTGTTATTTAGAACTGACTAGACGTCTGCCAGAAAAGTGTTATTTAGAACTGACTAGACGTCTGCCAGAAAAGTGTTATTTAGAACTGACTAGACGTCTGCCAGAAAAGTGTTATTTAGAACTGACTAGACGTCTGCCAGAAAAGTGTTATTTAGAACTGACTAGACGTCTGCCAGAAAAGTGTTATTTAGAACTGACTAGACGTCTGCCAGAAAAGTGTTATTTAGAACTGACTAGACGTCTGCCAGAAAAGTGTTATTTAGAACTGACTAGACGTCTGCCAGAAAAGTGTTATTTAGAACTGACTAGACGTCTGCCAGAAAAGTGTTATTTAGAACTGACTAGACGTCTGCCAGAAAAGTGTTATTTAGAACTGACTAGACGTCTGCCAGAAAAGTGCTATTTAGAACTGAGTAGACTTCTGCCAGAAAAGTGTTATTTAGAACTGACTAGACGTCTGCCAGAAAAGTGTTATTTAGAACTGACTAGACGTCTGCCAGAAAAGTGTTATTTAGAACTGACTAGACGTCTGCCAGAAAAGTGTTATTTAGAACTGACTAGACGTCTGCCAGAAAAGTGTTATTTCGAACGGACTAGACGTCTGTCAGAAAAGTGTTATTTAGAACTGACTAGACGTCTGCCAGAAATGTGCTATTTAGAACTGACTAGACGTCTGCCAGAAAAGTGTTATTTAAATCTGACTAGACGTCTGCCAGAAAAGTGTTATTTAGAACTGACTAGACGTCTGCCTGAAAAGTGTTATTTAGAACTGACTAGACGTCTGCCAGAAAAATGTTATTTAGAACTGACTAGACGTCTGCCAGAAAAGATTTATTTAGAACTGACTAGACGTCTGCCTGAAAAGTGTTATTTAGAACTGACTAGACGTCTGCCAGAAAAGTGTTATTTAGAACTGACTAGACGTCTGCCAGAAAAGTGTTATTTAGAACTGACTAGACGTCTGCCAGAAAAGTGTTATTTAGAACTGACTAGACGTCTGCCAGAAAAGTGTTATTTAGAACTGACTAGACGTCTGTCAGAAAAGTGTTATTTAGAACTGACTAGACGTCTGCCAGAAAAGTGTTATTTAGAACTGACTAGACGTCTGCCAGAAAAGTGTTATTTTGAACGGACTAGACGTCTGTCAGAAAAGTGTTATTTAGAACTGACTAGACGTCTGCCAGAAATGTGCTATTTAGAACTGACTAGACGTCTGCCAGAAAAGTGTTATTTAAAACTGACTAGACGTCTGCCAGAAAAGTGTTATTTAGAACTGACTAGACGTCTGCCTGAAAAGTGTTATTTAGAACTGACTAGACGTCTGTCAGAAAAGTGTTATTTAGAACTGACTAGACGTCTGCCAGAAAAGTGTTATTTAGAACTGACTAGACGTCTGCCAGAAAAGTGTTATTTCGAACGGACTAGACGTCTGTCAGAAAAGTGTTATTTAGAACTGACTAGACGTCTGCCAGAAATGTGCTATTTAGAACTGACTAGACGTCTGCCAGAAAAGTGTTATTTAAAACTGACTAGACGTCTGCCAGAAAAGTGTTATTTAGAACTGACTAGACGTCTGCCTGAAAAGTGTTATTTAGAACTGACTAGACGTCTGCCAGAAAAGTGTTATTTAGAACTGACTAGACGTCTGCCAGAAAAGTGTTATTTAGAACTGACTAGACGTCTGCCAGAAAAGTGTTATTTAGAACTGACTTGACGTCTGCCAGAAAAGTGTTATTTAGAACTGACTAGACGTCTGCCAGAAAAGTGTTATTTAGAACTGACTAGACGTCTGCCAGAAAAGTGTTATTTAGAACTGACTAGACGTCTGCCAGAAAAGTGTTATTTAGAACTGACTAGACGTCTGCCAGAAAAGTGTTATTTAGAACTGACTAGACGTCTGCCAGAAAAGTGTTATTTAGAACTGACTAGACGTCTGCCAGAAAAGTGTTATTTAGAACTGACTAGACGTCTGCCAGAAAAGTGTTATTTAGAACTGACTAGACGTCTGCCAGAAAAGTGCTATTTAGAACTGAGTAGACTTCTGCCAGAAAAGTGTTATTTAGAACTGACTAGACGTCTGCCAGAAAAGTGTTATTTAGAACTGACTAGACGTCTGCCAGAAAAGTGTTATTTAGAACTGACTAGACGTCTGCCAGAAAAGTGTTATTTAGAACTGACTAGACGTCTGCCAGAAAAGTGTTATTTCGAACGGACTAGACGTCTGTCAGAAAAGTGTTATTTAGAACTGACTAGACGTCTGCCAGAAATGAGCTATTTAGAACTGACTAGACGTCTGCCAGAAAAGTGTTATTTAAATCTGACTAGACGTCTGCCAGAAAAGTGTTATTTAGAACTGACTAGACGTCTGCCTGAAAAGTGTTATTTAGAACTGACTAGACGTCTGCCAGAAAAATGTTATTTAGAACTGACTAGACGTCTGCCAGAAAAGATTTATTTAGAACTGACTAGACGTCTGCCAGAAAAGTGTTATTTAAAACTGACTAGACGTCTGCCAGAAAAGTGTTATTTAGAACTGACTAGACGTCTGCCAGAAAAGTGTTATTTAGAACTGAATAGACGTCTGCCAGAAAAGTGTTATTTAGAACTGACTAGACGTCTGCCAGAAAAGTGTTATTTAGAACTGACTAGACGTCTGCCAGAAAAGTGTTATTTAGAACTGACTAGACGTCTGCCAGAAAAGTGTTATTTAGAACTGACTAGACGTCTGCCAGAAAAGTGTTATTTCGAACGGACTAGACGTCTGTTAGAAAAGTGTTATTTAGAACTGACTAGACGTCTGCCAGAAATGTGCTATTTAGAACTGACTAGACGTCTGCCAGAAAAGTGTTATTTAAATCTGACTAGACGTCTGCCAGAAAAGTGTTATTTAGAACTGACTAGACGTCTGCCTGAAAAGTGTTATTTGGAACTGACTAGACGTCTGCCAGAAAAGTGTTATTTAGAACTGACTAGACGTCTGCCAGAAAAGATTTATTTAGAACTGACTAGACGTCTGCCAGAAAAGTGTTATTTAAAACTGACTAGACGTCTGCCAGAAAAGTGTTATTTAGAACTGACTAGACGTCTGCCAGAAAAGTGTTATTTAGAACTGAATAGACGTCTGCCAGAAAAGTGTTATTTAGAACTGACTAGACGTCTGCCAGAAAAGTGTTATTTAGAACTGACTAGACGTCTGCCAGAAAAGTGTTATTTAGAACTGACTAGACGTCTGCCTGAAAAGTTCTATTTAGAACTGACTAGACTTCTGCCAGAAAAGTGTTATTTAGAACTGACTAGACGTCTGCCAGAAAAGTGTTAGTTAGAACTGACTAGACGTCTGTCAGAAAAGTGTTATTTAGAACTGACTAGACGTCTGCCAGAAAAGTGTTATTTAGAACTGACTAGACGTCTGCCAGAAAAGTGTTATTTCGAACGGACTAGACGTCTTCTTATATTTACGTATTCCTTGAAAACTTTAATAAATGAAATGTTTAGGAACTTATTGGGCATTGTCTTCTCGATCTTATCTTATCTTATGTTATTTTATAAAATACAGACGTTACTTAAAAAAACAAGATAATTACGTCCTAGGCATTTCATGTGTCAATCTAGGTCATGAATGTTAATCTATAACTTAAACTCTGCTAAGTCGTTGGTTTTTCTGGCTGATCCGCACAGTTCATTCCATTCTCTAATGGCATTAGAAAAGAAGGAGCACTTGTATGAATAATAGATGTGCGTCTATCTTTGTGTCTTTCTGAGTATCTCATCAGGATTTGTTATTTAATTTATCTTATCTTATCTTATATAATACAGAGGTTACTTCAAAAAAACAACAACAAGAGATTTACGTCCTAAGCGTCATGCATTTAGTCATGCATATTAACCAATGACTTAAATTCTGCCAAGTCACTGGTTTTTCTGGCTAGCTCAGGCAACCCATTCCATGCTCTAATAGCACTAGGGAAGAAGGAGCATTTGCACAAATATGGAACAAGTAGTGTGACTGTATCTTTGTGTCTATCTGAGTATTTTATTAAATTTCATTTTTGTGTTTGAAGATTATGGCTCAGTGTGTTATGTATCATTGCTACTTTACTTATATATATATGAGTCTTCTGTCCTGAAGGCTTTCTAAATTTAGTGATTTTACTAAAAGTGTTACTCTAGTCAGATGTGAATATTCGTTTGTTATGAATCTCACTGCTCTATTTTGTGTCTGTTCCAGTTTCTTAACGTTTTCTTCAATTGAGGGGTCTCAAACGGAGGGTGCATATTCTATTATTGGCCTAACCAAGGTTAAATAACACTTTAGATGTATGTTCTTATTCGATTGATACTCCTTCTTCCCTAGTGCTATTAGAGCATGGAATGGGTTGCCTGAGCTAGCCAGAAAAACCAGTGACTTGGCAGAATTTAAGTCATTGGTTAATATGCATGACTAAATGCATGACGCGTAGGACGTAATCATCTTCTTTTTTTGAAGTAACGTCTGTATTATATAAGATAAGATAAGATAAGATAGAAATTTCTTTTAATTAACCCTAATGCTTGTTTGATTTTTTGATAGTTTCATCAATATGGAGATTCATTTATTAAAACACGTAGGTATTTTTGTGTTTTTAGTCTGTAATACTATTTGTAAGTTTTGGTGTAATGTGTAACTTGTTGTATTATTTTCTAGTTGGCAGCATTGATCTCTCTTGAATATGTTTGTAAAAGGTTTTTACCACAGACACAAATTCGTTTCCATTGTTACATTAGAAGAATAAACATGTGTATATCACGTCAGATAGTTTAATATGCAAATTTGTTAGAGCTGTTAAAAGTACATTACATTTTTTAATGTCAATAAATATATAAATGAATATGCATAGTACAGTGTGATCATTTGATGTTTCAAAAACTGACAAATTTTTTCACTTTTCAATTTCCTACAATTTGGTTAGCTCCCTTTTTTTAAAACTAGAATATTCTTTGATATTGATGACTGCCTAGTATTACGGTATGCTCGCTAGACTCTTGTTCACTAGACTCTTGTTAGCCGGACTCTTGTTTGCTGGACTTTTGTTAGCGGACTCTTGTTCACTAGACTCTTGTTCCCTAGACTCTTGTTAGCCGGACTCTTGTTCACTAGACTCTTGTTTGCTGGACTTTTGTTAGCCCATACTCTTGTTCGATGGACTTTTGTTAGCCGGACTCTTGTTTCCTAGACTCTTTTTAGCCGGACTCTTGTTTCCTAGACTCTTTTTAGCCGGACTCTTGTTTGCTGGACTCTTGTTACCTGGCTCTTGTTCCCTGGACTCTTGTTCCCTGGACTCTTGTTCCCTGGACTCTTGTTCCCTGGACTCTTGTTCGGTCATCTCGATGGTTATACCTTTCCCGCTGCCATCCCCATGTCGTCCTGCGGGAGGTTTGCGCTGGGAAGTAGATTTTCTTAAATACTCTGTTGATGGAAAATCGGGAATAAGGGTAACGGGAACTTGTGTAACGGGAACTTGTGCAACGGGAACTTGTGTAACGTTTTGATTTTGTTCCCTCTTTTACTTCTGTCTGAATGCTGTCGCTTTAAAAAGTTCAACGGAATTTTAAAAATTCAAGAGTAAACAAAGAGCAGATAACTGTAATTAACCTTATGTACGATATTCCCCCCCAATATTTTCTATATTTTTTAACAAGCAAAAATACCTTATTAAAAAAAAAAAACAAAAAAAAAAAACCCGAAGCATATCTAAGGATAAACAAAAACGCGAAATCACTGTTACATCTTTTAATACTGTTGGGCTTACCTCCCATTTTATGAAAAAAAAACTAACTTAACTACCACTAATTAATTAACTTTTTTTTTTTTTTTGTATGGATTTATGTGTTGTCATTGGCTACATATCGCTACAGCAAATCTCAACTTGATCCGAGATTGAAAAGTGCGAGAAACAAAATGTGCAATATCTTAACCCAGACAGACAGACAGACGGAGTGAGTTAACATAACCTTTACAAAATACAGATACACTTTTTGACAGACACTCTAGATCACAGGGATTCCATTTTTAGAAGCGACACTTCCAAGCTTTCGAACAATCAGCAAAGAAATGAGTCTCTAGGCTTGACTTTGCAGATGTTCAAGTACTGGATTGTAGAAGAAACTGAAACTGAAATGGTATAGAAGCCTTGTCAAAATATCCACATTTCAATAATATAAAGGTTTGATATTGAATATTTTGGGTTATGCTTGCCCTAGATGTAGCAAAATATGTGGATCACAGCTGGGGTTGCTTAGCCATGGGAAATACTGCATTCCTCATTGATCTTCGGACTCTAAGAAAAGCCTTAGTATTATTATTATTTTGCCTTTTTGGTACTTTGGCACAACTTAGGCCTTGTCGTGCCTTTAATCCCTCAAGGGTTACTCTCCCTTTATTGGTCACGTGTTAAAGGTTACTCAACTACGTAATTAAAAATAAGGTCCGTGTACTGCTCAAATAGTACAGATTTATATAATTTAATAGAAGAAACTAAAGAAAACTCTGAAATAATTTAAAATTTATTGATACATGCAGGGACCTTCACAAAATTTTTTAACTTATGAGAAATCAGAAACTGACATTTTGCAATAAATATTCGTCATATAAATATTATGAATATACAAATGTTTCCAAAATAGCAAAAATTTCTAATGATGTTAATAAATTAATGTATATGGTAGGCTATGATAGGTAAGACAAGTTATTATTTGCATAGATGTGTACCAAAAATAAAACGAAAATATATATAATAAGCGTGAAAATGCTAAAACACAATAGCACAATGCCGCACTGTGTCACATACAAAAAATAAAAACAGACGTCAGAGAAAGCTATTTACATAACTGTTAATAATGCTAGACAGTGCGGAAACAATGGCAGTATGAAACATGAGGTGATATGTATCAAATGTCCTATCAGAACAGTAGACGTTGAGAATTTAATCGTGATCAATGACCCTTGACTATCAGCATCTTTCTCTGCAGATCTGGGTGTGAAGCTGGGCTTAGCTGTGGATGTCTGTCCAGTTTGATTAATGGCTTGTGGAAAACTTGTTGGCATGTTAGTGACTTCCTTGGATGAATAGGATGGTTTTGTAGTGAAATCTGTACCTTTGATAGTGCTCCGCGTATCTGGAGTGATCAATACTGAAGCGCAGGTCTGACAACACTCAGATGGGTTAAATTTGCAGTACTGTGGCTTGCAGTCATTTATCCTGTCACCATATTCACAGCCTGAGAAATACAAAGCACACGGTTTGATAAAAACTTAAAATGTAGAGTCAAAGTTTTGACACTAAGTGAATGAAACCAACTAGTCGACCCAGGCGTAGCATAAGAAGCTATTTGCAGAGCCGGCCTTAGGCGAATGCAACCTATGCGATCGCACTGGGCCCCTCATTTTCGTAGGACCCGCTCTAATTCTAGGTGTAAATTATTAAATTAAACCATTTTATAACTTATATAACAGATTTCTAATGGTCTCATGATTTGTGGAAGCGTGGTGGAGAGGCTAAGTGCGCTTGAACTAAGCTTGTCTCGGCTACCTAGAAGGGGGCTCGAGGTTTGACACCCGACTCGTTTACCAACTCCTAGATACCCCCTCCCCCCACCGGTCCACAAATGAGATTGGACCAAAGCGCTCTGAGCATGCTATAAGCATGAAAGTAGCGCTATATAAAAGCTATAATAATAATGATTTACCAGGAGCTCCTGGAATTATTCTGAAATTGCAAAATATATGAAAAAGTCATGGCAATCTCCGGAAATATTAAAAATCTTTTAAACAATAAAAATAATCTCATGAAATATACAGACATTTTGGGGTGTCATTCAAAATGGAAAACGCCAATCCTACACGCGATAAAAAAAAAAACGGCATTATGCAGTACCCGTAATTGTGAAATCTGGTGAAAGAAGTTTCTCGCGCCTCAAACTAATGAAGAATTACTTGAGGTCAACAATTCTCGAAGATAGATTGAAACATTTGGTATTTCTTGCTATTGAGCGTGATCTATGTAGGAAACAGAATGTTTGTGATATACAGTATGACTTCGATGCACGCAAGGCTCGTAAAGTAATATTGTACGTAGTAAAGAATGAATACAATGCAAAGACAAATTTATTTTATAATACAAACTCCTAATGTTCACTTATCATCCGTATCCTTACCCAAAATTGACCCCGCGAAATTCGTTTCGCTAAGGGCTCCACAATGGTTAAGTCCGGCCCTGCTATTTAGTGACGGGTTAATACAGGGTAGATTACTTGTTCTGTCCTGTCAGGGTGGGATTTCAGATTAGCTAGGGTATGATATGATATTACGGTCCCATATCCCCAGCCTGAACAGAGTAACACAAGAACCTAAAGATAATAGCATGTAAACTACAAACATTGCATAACAGTTATTCAACTGAACATTTAGTGAATAACTACAGTTGTCAACAGGAACAATATTTAATTAAACTTAATTGTAAGTTTCAAACATATTTGCATGTACATCAATATCCTTGAAGTTAGCATTTGATACTAATTAGTCTAATATCACACCAACAGTTTTCCGTAACACACCTTCACACTCACACTCCATCTCGGCGCCCAACAGAAGCTCAACTCCCTACACCTCAACACACTTTCCTATAGCCCAAACCTAACACCGTACCCTTACAAGGGGAACCAAAAAACCAGCTACCCAGCTCACAAAAGCAGCTCTCTCTCTCTTGCGGAAACTAAGGATGACGTAAACACACACACACACACAATATACTAGACAACAAAACGCACTTACAATAAACTACTTCCTATACGCTGAAACACCAATATTAAATGCTAAGAAAAACTTCAAACGTGCACGACATGTCCCCCCCCCCCTCTTTTTCTTTTCGGCGCTAAATTTACGCGGGCAACTCTAGTCCAACTTGAAAATAAAAGAGTGATGTTTCCATGACTTCTTGGTAACAATGGTTAGTCCAGCCCTGCAATTTAGTGACTGGTGAATACATACTACTTGTTCTATCCCCCCTTCTTGTTTTTCTTCGCAGTTAAAGTTACGTGGGGTAACTCTAGTCCGACTTGTAGAAATAAAAGAGTGATCTTTTCTTTATTTCTTAGTGTCAGGAATGGTTGAGTCATAAAGAGAAATATATACATAAATTATAAGCTCACACATTTAATCTTAGCTCGAAGCATTGAGAAAACCTGGCTAACATAGTCTCCCGAAATCAGACATTTAAACAACATCACAAATATAAACATCTAAACAAAGCAGACACTAAACGACAGCAGATAATTTCATATGTAACATGTAAACGACAGCAGATAATTTCATATGAAACATCTAAACAACAGCAGATAATTTCATGTGTAACATCTAAACGACAGCAGATAACTTCATATGTAACATCTAAACGACAGCAGATAATTTCATGTGTAACATGTAAACGACAGCAGATAATTTCATGTGTAACATGTAAACGACAGCAGATAATTTCATGTGTAACATGTAAACGACAGCAGATAATTTCATGTGTAACATCTAAACGCCAGCAGATAATTTCATATGTAACATCTAAACGACAGCAGATAATTTCACGTGTAACATCTAAACGACAGCAGATAATTTCATGTGTAACATCTAAACGACAGCAGATAATTTCATGTGTAACATCTAAACAACAGCAGATAATTTCATATGAAACATCTAAACGACAGCAGATAATTTCATGTGTAACATCTAAACGACAGCAGATAATTTCATGTGTAACATCTAAACGACAGCAGATAATTTCATGTGTAACATCTAAACGCCAGCAGATAATTTCATATGTAACATCTAAACGACAGCAGATAATTTCACGTGTAACATCTAAACGACAGCAGATAATTTCATGTGTAACATCTAAACGACAGCAGATAATTTCATGTGTAACATCTAAACAACAGCAGATAATTTCATATGAAACATCTAAACGACAGCAGATAATTTCATGTGTAACATCTAAACGACAGCAGATAATTTCATGTGTAACATCTAAACGACAGCAGATAATTTCATGTGTAACATCTAAACGACAGCAGATAATTTCATATGTAACATCTAAACGACAGCAGATAATTTCATGTGTAACATCTAAACGACAGCAGATAATTTCATGTGTAACATCTAAATGACAGCAGATAATTTCATATGTAACAGCTAAACATGAGCAGATAATTTCATATGTAACATCTAAACGACAGCAGATAATTTCATATGTAGTATCTAAATGATAACAGTTATTTTCATTTGCAACATCTAAATGACAACAGGTAATTTCATATGTAACATCTAAATGACAACAGGTAACATCATATGTAACAGCTAAACATGAGCAGATAATTTCAAGTAGCGCTACATAAAAAGCTATAATTTATATATACATAAATATTATAGCTTTTATATAGCGCTACTTTCATGCTTATAGCATGCTCAGAGCGCTTTTGGTCCAATCTCATTTGGGGGGGGGGGAGTAACTAGGTAGGAGTTGGTTTTCCGTGCTGCCTTTAGGCGCTCAGTAAACACAACTCTGCCCGAGTCGGGTGTCGAACCTCAAGCTCCCTTCTAGGTAGCCAAGCCAAGCCAAGTGCACTTGGCCTCTCGACCACGCTTCCCATTTATACCTGGCACAGGCCTGTAGCGCTTCTGGCAAGACTTGCAACATAAATCCCTGACGATGGTGGTGTTCATGTAGCAGTACAAGATGATGTAGTTGACCAATTGCTCACAGTTCCTGTTGTGTGCAACAATGTATGTGACATCTCCAAACAAGCAATCGTCTGGATGAAATCGAGAAGATCAGAGATTATGTAGAAACTAAAAGATTTTTTTTTTTGTTATTGGTACAAAGCTTGTATCAACTCATCGTGTCTAGCTAGCTTTAGTTTCAGTATCATTGGCAATAGTGTAAAGAAAATCTTTAAAAATAAAAAAAGAAGACAAGGAATGTGTACATAATTTAGAGAAACCCAAAAGGTATATAACACTTAAAAAATTCAATAATATATTTTACCGGGTAAGTCTAAACCTCTCTCATCTTCGACACACTGCCCAAAGGAACAAATCTAGAAATATTCAAATAATCAGTTACTCGTTATGGCTAGAAGAAATGACGCACAAAAGAAAAGTCTTAATAACTTGCAATGGGGCAGTAACCTAACCTAAAATCGTGGGAGTTTGGATGAAAAAATAGTCTCCCCTTAATCCCAATTATTTCACATTTGTTTACCCTGTTACAAGCCATGTGTTAGAATCTTGGCTTTAAAAAGAATACATCCAATCTCTGTGTCAGCGTAACAATGATAGAAATAGTGTAATATGTCTGTCCTTACTTGAGGTAGAATCCTTATTTCATTAAGGGGACATTACTCATTTATATATTTTTTTATCAGACGGTAGTATTACCAGACTGGAATATATTGTTAAGATTCTTTATAACCCTTTGACAAAACAATGTGGCCAAGTCAAGAACCAGACAACTTGGGCTCCGATATAACGAGACACCTTAATGAGTGTAATAAATAAGAAAGAGAGAACAATCAAATACTTTACAAATGGGCTGAAGTCAATGTCTGAATAGAACAGCTAGACACGACTTGTTCCTCTCTCAGTCCGCCAGACTTGACCCAACCTTGTTTTTATGAAATAGAACATATTTCATAGTCAGATAGCCACAAACACCGTTGACCTACACGGAGAATGCTTACATTCGTCCCTTTTTAAGTACACAGGCCTGTGTCGCATGAGTCGGTTGATTACACAGAGGCTACACTGACCAGCATCACAGTCCAGTTAAAACAATATTATGATGGGAACTCTAGAAGGATTTACTCCTAGCTTAACCATAACTGGACGGTCCATTTCCAATCTCAGGTTTGCAGATGACAAAAATCTCATTGGAGAAAGCACAGACCAGGTACACGATTTTATTTCAAAACTGGATGATGCAGCCAGAACAGATGGCATGGAAATCAGTCATAAAAAAATAAAAAACGCTAGCATGTGGTACGAAATAATGTATACAGTGGAATGGTCAAACGTTAAAGAAAATGACTCATTTAAATACTTATATTGGCCTCCTTCAGTCGTAGAACGACAATGGTTGATTTCGAACACTTTTTTCATATGGCTGTGGAGCCCCATTTTGGAGAGACACTCCCGTCCACATATATTGCAGGTTAAGGTGGTTTTCGCTTTAGTGGTAGAGGAGCCGGCCATTTTTTTCTTGTGGCACGCTTTTCTTCAAGAGCTGAGGCCCATGTTTTTTCGTTGTCCATAGCTTTCTTGGTCACCGTCTCTCTCCAACTGGTGCGGTCTAAGGCTAGGTCTTCCCAATGGTCAGTATCAATGCTCACTGATTTCAAATCTCTTTTTATCACATCAACGTAACGGAGGTGGGGGGCGACTAGTTTTTCTTGAGCCAGACGCAAGTTGCCCGTACAGAATGATTTTTGGGATGCGATTGTCCTCCATCCGGCGAACATGTCCGAGCCAGCGCAAGCCGCGTTGCCTGAGGACGGTAAAGATGCTGGGAAGGCCCGTTCTCGCGAGGATCTCGGTATTACACGCTCTTTCTTTCCATGTTATTTTTAAGATCCTTTGAAGGCAGCGCAAGTGGAATGAGTTTAGTTTTCTCTCTTGCTTTGGGTAGGTAGTCCACGACTCTTTTAGAGACAGGTCATCTTGTATAGTAGATCCAAGGTAACAGAAATCGTTTACGGTATCTAATTTTGTATCGTCAATGAGGATGGATGGTGGTGCTGTAGCAGATGGTTCCATAACATTAGTTTTCTTTGTGCTAATGGTTAGACCATACTCTTTGCAAGCCTTAGAGACGCGGGACATTAGTGACTAAAGCTCCTCTTGTAAGTGTGCCACTACCACTGCGTCGTCCGCAAAGAGCATATCTCTTAATAGGGTGGTTCTGATTTTAGTTTTGGCCCTCAGTCTAGCAATATTTAGAAGTTTGCCATCAAATCGGGAATGAAGATATTTGCTTTCGGTGGATTTGTCGAACGCGTGGTGGATTAGCATTGAAAAGAGTGCTCCAAAGAGTTTTGGGGCCAGGACAGCTCCTTGTTTAACTCCGCTGTTTATACTGAAACTTTCGCAGCAGTCGCCGTTGAGCTGCACAGCAGCCATTATAAACACTTAGGGTCAAACATAACAAGAGATGGAGGAACAATGAAAGAGTCGAAAACACGTGAAAGCTTGGCATCCGCTGTCGTGAACAAGCTTCGGGACATCTGGAAGAGCATCATCAGCTTCCAACTAAAACTAAATCTGTCTTCTTCGTTAGTACTCTCTGTATTACTATGTGGTTGAACACTGAACGCTGAGGCTGATATCCCAAGCTTTGGAGAGAACACGCTACAGAAGCATGCTTGGTATCAGATACCAGGATACCTGAAAAAATAAAACCAAGTTTCTATTCTTACAGTCAACACCGTGGCTGGCAAGAAGGAAGAACTCCGTAATACTGTGAAGATACAAAAGCTGAGCCGGTTTAGTCATATTGTAAGACCAGTTTTTTTTGTTTTACATGTTTCGGATGTTCCTTCAGAGTTGAAGATAATTACTTCGTAGTCCAAACCTCCCGCAGGACGACGGGGGATGGGAGCGAGCAGGGTTTGAACCCTGGACCATCGATAAATCTGATCGACAGTCCAGCGCGCAAACCGCACGACCAGGCATCCATCCTCCAGTGGCGTAGCTAGGGATTTTGGGGCCCGGGGGCTTGACTAAATTAGGGGCCCCTGCATTTTTAAATTCGACATCACGACATGAGATTTAGGCTTAATATTTAATGTAAACAAAATAATTTTTTCAGACACTCATAGGTGGACCCACGCAAATGAAGGTCAGTGGGGAGTTTCAAATTTGGATCCCCCTCCTCCAACCTAGTTACGCCACTGCCTACCTCTCCCCCACCCCAAAAACAAAAAGGTCACCACTGAGGTACGAAAGCCGGTAAGAGAAAGGGGTAGTAAAAATGATCTATTTCATCAACACTTGATTGTAACCTTTTTATTGCCGCATGGGGTCCCTCTTAACGCCATCTGTGAAGCCCGACAGACAGAACGGTTCGTGCTTTGGCGGCACCACAACTTCCTGCAGATATCCTGTGGCTTTATTTGCTGTGGAACGAACCCAATATTGCATTGATACAGTGCTGACATCCTATATAATTTATTTAAAAAAATAATTTAAATTTCTAATTGAATTTAGGAAAAAAAAGGGAAAAAGACCTGAATTCGAACTCATGGCTCAATCCTCCTCAAGCCAACATGTTAGCCACTTTGCTAGTGAGGTGCTTATGAAAACAGGCGACTGTATAATTACCTATTATTTGGTTTAAAATGTACTTTCAATAGGCTAGCTTTAAGGGAAATTAATTTCGCGACTTCAGTCAAGTACAATTTTTTTACCCTTGTTCGAGTTACGAAACAAATAATTAATTACCAATAGTAAATTAACTAATTGATTAATTTTTTAAAATGATTCTTCTGATGTCAAATAAAAGAAATAATTGTGCCAATTTTCAGCTTGATCCGAGTTAGGGTGTCTGAGAAATAACGTGTACAATCTTTTTGCTAGACAGACTATATATTGTCCTCTGCGCTACTGTGAATTTGAAAGAGAACGTCAATCTCATTTTAAATAAATATTTGTTACTTGTTAAACGGGTGGAGGGAAGCCTGAATAGTAAATAAGCTCATTTTCAATCTGCAGTTGATATTGTTTTATAGCAGTAAAAGAAGAGATATGTGATACTCCCATGATGTGAGCCCGTTTCAATTCATTTCAAAAGCATTTCAAGAGCTGGGGACCAATACTGCTACGTCCATTCCCTAGTGACTAGTCATCTCTGTTCTTCGCCCTGTATCACCACTCCCTTCCATGACCCATTTCTCTCTACCAAGTATAAAGGGAACTAATTCAAATTATACCACCAAATGAGTCAAATATAATTTCTTTCCCTTCTTCAACATCAAACATGATTAATTTCATTCTGTAGTCCAAGACCAAACAAAAAAATCAATTACCAATAATTAGTAAAGTAACTGGTTTTCTTTTATTGATTCTTGTGTTGTCATGTAAAAGGTATACTTTTTCTAAATTTCAGCTTGATCCGAGATTGGGTGTGGGTGAAATAACGTGTACAGGCTTTTTACCAGACAGAAAGATTGTGTTAATGTAGCCATTGTAATAAGTTAACTATCAGCATATTTGTGTTAATTTTTTTGCTTAGACAGACAGATAGACAGACAGAAAGATAGATAGATAGTCTCACTAACTCTACAATAGTAAGAATCGTTCCCTTCTATCCTCCGACACTGTTCGTCTGCTGACAACTCAAGACCTGGCAGCGTGTCATTGACAATAGGTATGCTGTCTGACACTTTGAGAGCTTTCGTAAGACACTCGGCTCCTACTCTAAAATATGAAATTTGGCAAAACAACAGTCGACATTAAGCTCAACCTAATCAGGCCCTTTTGGTTTACGTTTTAATGGACCTTAAATAGTACTACAATCGTATTTGAGTCAATGATGTAAGTCTTCGGCAATTGTTAGCCTAAAGTTCTAACGTTCCTGCAGTTTTGTTTTAAAATTAAGCCGGGCGTGCTACCCCCTGCCTCATAGTGGCGCCCGGGTGGAAACGATTGTAGGAGGAAACGATTAGGCTAAAGGGTAGCAAAACAAGACTCCCGTGGGGGTGCCTAAAGGGGTGCGAGAGCATCCTCATTGCACTGTGCGGAGTTATAAAAAAGCTCCCACAACCTTGTCACAATCCAGGCGCTGTTCCTCAATGGGCCGTTCCATAAATGGCGTGTCCAGCACGGTTAGCCTGGTATAGAAAAGGAAAATGGCAGGGATCCCTGTGCACGCGGTCTCTGGCCGCCAGTCTGACACCCCGCCAGACAGAACAGTGTACACTGTTCTCATTCAGGCCGGTAAAAGGGAGCTCTTGTTCACTTTTGCTGGCCTAGAGTTCCAAGAGCCGAAGGCTCAACTCTACCTGACAGTTTCAAGAAGAAGAAGTTTTAAAATAGTGTAAATCAAGCCGATTCTGGAACGTCAAAGTCTGTCACAGTCGTACATGTAAATGCATTTGTTTTAAGGCTAACTGATCGGGAAGCTTTTTTAAAAAATATACTTTCGATTCGTTTTTTTTATGTCACATTATATTTTTTAAGGTGTTTAATGTTTAATGCTAAGGTTAGTGACGTTCTCCTTTCAGGCCTTTTCGGTCTATGGGGCAGATGATGTTTAGGCCATCTGTTTCTTTGGCCAACGGTTAATGAGCAGTGTGTCATGTGGCCAGCACAACGACTACTCGTCTCTACTTTCCCCCCACTAAAGTCAGGTACCCATTAGAGACGAATGGACTCAGGGGAGCCCTAAAGATTCCAGAAATTAAAAATCGTAGTCTTCACCGAGATTCAAACCCAGCAACCCAAGGTTAGGAAGTCAAGCGCTTAACCACTCAGCCACCGCGGCCCTTAATACGCAGGATGCAATAGAAAAAAAAAGAGTCATGTCAAAAGCATCAGAGAGTATTTGAAATATTTCGAGCTAAATAGTCGATGAATACTTAGAAGATTGTATGTAGGACTATTTCATGTAGGACTATTTCATGTAGGACTATTTCATGTAGGACTATTTCATGTAGGACTATTTCATGTAGGACTATTTCATGTAGGACTATTTCATGTAGGACTATTTCATGTAGGACTATTTCATGCAGGACTATTTCATGTAGGACTATTTCATGTAGGACTATTTCCTAAGACGTTAACTCAAAAACCCCTGGGAGCGGGCTTTAAACTCAAAACCTCTTTTGCTGTGCTAGGGCAAGTGATAGTTTAGTATTAAAATCTCACCTAAAATAAACAAAATCAAAGCAAAAAATCAATCACTAAATTCCGATCCCGATTTCATTTCGGGGAGGGGGGGGTTCACCCCCCCCCCCTGGCTATGCCCATGCGGTTCATCGATCTCACGGGGAATAAGGGATACGGTTCATCGATCTCACGTTGAATAAGTCTACGGTTGGGAGGGGTAGCCTTGTAATGCTGGCCTTGTCAATTAGATGTAACAGATAATAAAGTTAAAGTTTCTAAGGTGTTGGAATGGAGAGAAAATTTATATAGAATTGAAAGGGCAGAAGTATGTTTAGGAGGCGTTTTAAAGCGGCCAGTTTCAATTAAACCTATCACGTACTAGAATACTCTGGCCACTAAAGGGTATTGCTAAAATTTGAAAAGTTTTTATGAAAAGTGTAAAAGAAATAAGGTTTTTTTAGGGGGAGGGGGTTACGGCCCAAGTATTATGTCAGAATTACGATTTGCAGGAAGTAAAAGGTAAAAAAAGGCTCAGACAATAAAATATTTTAAAATAACTGAAAAGCAGAAGCCTAGACAGATAGTGTAAATAAGACTGTTTGTTAAGGTGGAGAGTCGTGGGGAAAGGGGGATGGAAGTGATACTTCAAATTACGGGCCTGTCCAGGTTATAAGCAAAAAAAACAACAAGAGAGTGTGGGGGGGCAAGGCAAAATATAATATAATATACATAGCCTGAGACCAAAGCGACGGACGTAGCCGGTGGGTAATGCTAGTACATGTATTGGTTAAAGTTCGATGTTGTAAACTGTTCAGGGTCTCGTATTTCTAGTTAAGTTTCGACATGCAGCTACGTTCAAATGGAAAAGCTGCATCGATTCTGAGAATAATTGTCGACGTTTTAATAAAGCTACACGTGAAATGCTGCAACAGTTATAGAGCGGCTAGCTCTCTGGAACTGTAACTCATCTAGCCATATGTACCCACTACTCGTTGGCAGACACACCCACGTAGACAATGTGTCACGTACACACCATTACTGACTCACTTTCACGGAACTCATTTGCTGACACACTTTTAAGAGCACACATTCACTGACACACTTTTAAGGACACATATTTACTATCATATTTTTAAGGACAATGTGTCACGTACACACCATTACTGACTCACTTTCACGGAACACATTTACTGACACACTTTCGCGGAACACGATTACGGACACACTTTTAAGGACACACATTTAATGACACACTTTTTAAGACACACATTTATTGACACACTTTGAAGACACATATTTACACACATTTACTATCATACTTTTAAGGACACGGCTTTACTGACAAACATTTAAGGACACATATTTACAAACACACTTTAATTGACACACTTACATTTTCATGGACACAACTTACACACTTTCGCTGACACAATTTGACTGACAGTCTTTTAGTGCCCTACATTTGCTGACAAAATTTAAGGCATTGATGCCCAAATTAATTCGACCTCCGAGCCGTTTTAATTCCCGACACTTATGTCACGGCCACATAAACGAAAAGGTACAGTACTAAATGAAATTGATCTGAAACTATTTGATTAGAAGACTTGGATCTAGTATTTACATTAAGTAAAGAGATAACTATCTTTTTTTTTTTTGAGGCTTCATAAAAGTGCTTCATTTCTCTACTTACACTATGTGCAACATTGCAGCTGGCTTTAGTACCGACTTATTTTCTTGTCTGTATTTTTGGTAAATATAGGGATCGATCCTCCCATCTCTAGGCGTAGTTTAACAATCTTTTATTCGGGGCTCAAACCAAGAAATTTGTCAAAATTGTTTCGTAATGCCGTTATAGGTTGATGACGTTTTTTTTAAAACATCCACACGTTCTTTATAAAACAAAGATGTTTTATTATCATGTTCCACACAAAAAAAAGGAAAGATCCTTTCAGATTCTATCCCATTAAATAAACGCACAAATGTAAAAGGTCACATGGTATCCATCAGAGAAAAATTAAGGACCCTAGCAAAGGAAAAGAGACAATTTTTTCGACATTTTTAAGAGACTGGATTTTCTACATTTTGTGCCGACATTTTGGCGGGCAGGATGGAACCACTTGGCGGGCCGGATGTGGCCCGCGGGCTGTATTTTGGGCACGACTAATTTCTAGGAACGAAATGTTAACATTGAAAGTATTTTTGAAAACTTGGCTTCAATTTATATACAATTTTATTTCGCTAGACGGAGAGTGCCAGTGTGGGCGGGATGTGTAGTGGAATTGTGAGAGCGAGCGTGGGCGGGATGTGTGAGGGAATTGTGGGGGCGAGTATGGTCGGGATGTGTGAGGGAATTGTGGGACCGAGTGTGGGCGGGATGTGTAAGTGAATTGTTGGTGCCAGTGTGGGCGGGATGTGTAGTGGAATTGTGGGAGCGAGTGTGGGCGGGATGTGTGAGGGAATTGTGGGAGTGAGTGTGAGCGGGATGTGTGAGGGAATTATGGGAGAAAGTGTGGGCGGGATGTGTGAGGGAATTGTGGGAGATAGTGTGGGCGGGATGTGTGAGGGAATTGTGGGAGCGAATGTGGGCGGGATGTGTGAGGGAATTGTGGGAGCGAGTGTGGGCGGGATGTGTGAGGGAATTGTGGGAGCGAGTGTGGGCGGGATGTGTGAGGGAATTGTTGGAGCGAGTGTGGGCGGGATGTGTGAGGGAATTGTGGAAGCGAGTGTGGACGGGATGTGTGAGGGAATTGTGGAAGCGAGTGTGGGCGGGATATGTGAGGGAATTGTGGGAGAAAATGTGGGCGGGATGTGTGAGGGAATTGTGGGAGCGAGTGTGGGCGGGATGTGTGAGGGAATTGTGGGAGCGAGTGTGGGCGGGATGTGTGAGGGAATTGTGGGAGCGAGTGTGGGCGGGATGTGTGAGGGAATTGTGGGAGCGAGTGTGGGCGGGATGTGTGAGGGAATTGTGGGAGAAAGTGTGGGCGGGTTGTGTGAGGGAATTGTGGGAGCGAGTGTGGGCGAGATGTGTGAGGGAATTGTGGGAGCGAGTGTGGGCGGGATGTGTGAAGGAATTGTGGGAGCGAGTGTGGGCGGGATGTGTGAAGGAATTGTGGGAGCGAGTGTGGGCGAGATGTGTGAGGAAATTGTGGGGGCGAGTGTGGTAGAGATTTGGAGGAACAAGTCAACTGACAACTATCTACAACACTGAACTCACTGTGAACGAAGAACGTTTTGAATATAATTCTCAATGCTCTCAGAACTGCAGCTTGAAAAGTTATATTGGTGCATAGCTTCTGTTGGGGAGTTGCTGACCGCCATGATATAACCATCTTCCGAGCTGCAATCATTGCCATCTCCATCATGGTTAGCGGACAGGCTGTAGAATTATAAAATTAAGTACATGAAAAAAGAATTTAAGGTTAGAGAAAGGTCACTAGCGTTTCTGGATTTTTTGAGTGGGATTTTTTTTTTTTTTTAAAACTAAAGACCTACCCTAACCTTTACGGGCAACTCGAGTCTGGCTCAAGAAAAACGTTCTCTACCCACCCTCGTTACGTGGATGTAATAAACCGGGACCTCAAGACACTGAACATTCATATGACCGTTGGGAAGACATAGCCCTAGGCCGCAATAGATGGAGAGAGATAGTGACCAAGAAAGCTATGGACAGTTAAAAAGCACTGGCCTGAGCTCTGGAAGAAAAGCATGCTATTCGAAATGGCCAGCTCCTCTACCACCAAAGCGAAAGCCGCCTTAACCAACGATAGAAGTGGATGTAAATGTCTCTCCGAAATAAAATTTAAAAAAAAAAAAGCATATCTATATAAAACGCTAATTACTGTCATTTATTTGAAAATTACAGGGTTTTATCTCTCTGTACTATATAAAACAAAATTAATTAACAATGGTTAATTTTTGGATTGATTCATGTTTTGTCATGAATCATTATGCAAAATTTCAACTTGATCCGAGAATAGGAAGTCATATGAGATATAAAGTGTCAATACGTAACAAGGGAATTTGATCAATTAATAAATTCACATCTCTCATTAAGTAGCAGTTATTCCCCTTATTTCGATATCAAAGAAAATCATTAATCATTAATCACCAACAATTAACTAACTGGTTAATTTTTTTTTTTTTTTTTTTAGTGATTTAGCCTTTGAAAAAAAAAAAAAAAGAATGCAACTTTAAGTTCTAGATTTTTCAATAATATTTGGTGGGGCTTAGAAAGGCACTAATATGTAACAATGACCGTCCTAGGCCACTGCAACCTATGCGGTCGCAGTGGGGCCCCGCACATTCATAAGTCTCGCGCTAATTCTACGTGTACATTATTGCATTAAACCATTAGAACTTAAATATAATAACAGGGTTTCTGCGGCCTCCTGAAAAATCTCCTGAAAGTGCACAATATACGAAACAAAAAAAAAAAAGGAAATATCCTGAATATATTTTTAATATTTGAAATGTCATTGAAATCTCATGAAAAATAAACCAAGACTGTTCCTAATTATTTCCCTTAGCATGAGATATATTACTGTAAAGACGGCTCTCTTTCTATTTTCGAAGTCACAAAATATCCCATAGTTCTGTTGGATCAGACTCACCTGTGACCTAATTCGTGAGTTGCAACTATGACCGTCAGGTAGCCGAAGATTTCCTCAATCACTGAAGAGCTGGTACCATCCTGGCGACACACGACACCAATGTTGGCTATCCCTAACAAAATATGTGAAAAAATGTATGGGATTTGAGTTCGAGTCCCTCTGTACACCACGAAATTTTTACACAGCTTTCTCTTGTCTGTCTGGTAAAAATCAAGCAGTAGTAAAGTTCCCCCTTTCAGACCTTGTGGTCTATAGGTCAGATGATGTAAAGGTCAAGCAATACATTAATTATTCCCCTTTCCATGCTCCGATCATGCTGAGACTTTGCATACTTAATCAATGTTCCTAACACAACATGGATCAATATAACATTTGAAAACTTAATTGTATCAATTTATCTTAATTCATTAATTTTGTTTATATAGAGACAGTACTATCTAGGGGGACATAAGCCTTTTGTTGAGATTTAGCTCATCACATAAAAATGAGAAAGTAACAATAGATAACTGTTAAGAATTCTATTTCCATAAGCACTTTTCTAGTTCAATAGCTAGCGTGTCGACCCGAGACCAATTCTTATAGAAGGCCTAAATACTGACCTGCAACGTCACAAGCTGAGGGCAGTTTAGACCAACAGCTGGTTGCCACGACACAGGTCTGTACGACGTAGCAAGGAGCTACCGGTCTAAACTGCCCTGTGGCTGTGACGTTGCAGGTCAGAGTTGATGCCTTATCGAATGGTCTCAGTCGATCTTCCATCATAGAGACGAGCTCTCGAGTTCAAAGTGAATTCAACGATTTAAAATTGGCTTTTACAAGAAAGCGATAGGACCATTGCGCATTTAGCATGGCTGAAACTGCGCTAAAACAAACACAATTGGTAAAGTAATTCCAATTTCACACACATATATAATTCTTATACTAGAAGTAATGATAAGCAAGTGCGAATGAAACTATTTTTACCAAGTGTTTTTTTTTAATCGCAATTTTATGCTTTTAGCCAGTGGAGTATCTAGGGTGGGAGGAGGAGGATGGGGGGGGGGGAAGAATTTGAAAATCCCCAGGGACCCCACTTGAGGGGGGCCCCCAAATGAGTGTTTTTTTTACATTATATATTAAATATTACGCAAAATGCAGGGTCACCCAGAGAGGTCAATCCCCCCCGTGCCCCCAAATGGTGGAAAATGTGTAGCTATGCCCCTGCATTTAGCATGTTCACTGCGTTATGGTCCAATCACTCGTGTGTACCAGTTGCAGGGGCGGAGGAAGAGGGGGGGAGAAGGTTTCCGTGATGCCCTTTTAAAAAAAAATGTCAATACAGATTGAAGAATCAACTTGTTGTTATAAGTGGTAAAGCGCTTGGTTTCCAGAACGGGGGTCCCGGTTCGAAACCTTGTAAAGACTGGAATTTTTAATTTTCGGGATCTTTGGCCACCTCTGAGTCCACCCAGCTCTAATGGCTACCTGACATTAGTTGGGGAAAAGTAAAGTTGGTCGGTTATTGTGCTGACCACTTGACACCCTCGTTAACCATGGCCCACAGAAACTGCTGGAAGGCGCGGTGGCTGAACGGTTAATTTCGGGATCTTCTTGAACCTCTGAGTTACGCCATCTCTAATGGGTACCTGACATTAGTTGGGTAAACGTTAAGGCGGTTGATCATTGTGCTGGCCACATGACACCCTCGTTAACCGTAGGGCACAGAATCAGATGACCTTTACATCATCTGCCCTATTGAACACAAGGTCTGAAAGAAATGCTTTACTTACTCTATAAAAAATATTAAAGTAAAAATTAAAATATAACAATACAGATTCAAAAATGTCATTGTAGATGTAAAATAAAACAACAACATAAAATAAAACACTAATGTACCCGCTACTTTGTAATTTGGCTGTCCGTCACTTAGAGAAAACAGATCATAGCTGTAAGTAAAACCAAGGAGCTTCATGTTAGTCTATTAGAAAACGGAACAATTTTAATAAAAAAATTTTTAACGAGGCAAAGGTTAACCAACATTTTAGTAGTTTACATCGAGGCAAGGATTAACCAACATTTTAGTAGTTTACATCGAGGCAAGGATTAACCAACATTTTAGTAGTTTACATCGAGGCAAGGATTAACCAACATTTTAGTAGTTTACATCGAGGCAAGGATTAACCAATTTTGAAGTAGTTTACATCAAGGCAAGGATTAACCAACATTTTAGTAGTTTACATCGAGGCAAGGATTAACCAACATTTAAGTAGTTTACATCGAGGCAAGGATTAACCAACATTTTAGTAGTTTACATCGAGGCAAGGATTAACCAACATTTTAGTAGTTTACATCGAGGCAAGGATTAACCAACATTTTAGTAGTTTACATCGAGGCAAGGATTAACCAACATTTTAGTAGTTTACATCGAGGCAAGGATTAACCAACATTTAAGTAGTTCACATCGAGGCAAGGATTAACCAACATTTTAGTAGTTTACATCGAGGCAAGGATTAACCAATATTTTAGTAGTTTACATCGAGGCAAGGATTAACCAACATTTTAGTAGTTTACATCGAGGCAAGGATTAACCAACATTTTAGTAGTTTACATCGAGGCAAGGATTAACCAACATTTTAGTAGTTTACATCGAGGCAAGGATTAACCAATATTGAAGTAGTTTACATCGAGGCAAGGATTAACCGATATTGAAGTAGTTTACATCGAGGCAAGGATTAACCAACATTTTAGTAGTTTACATTGAGGCAAGGATTAACCAATATTGAAGTAGTTTACATCGAGGCAAGGATTAACTAACATTTTAGTAGTTTACATCGAGGCAAGGATTAACCAACATTTTAGTAGTTTACATCGAGGCAAGGATTAACTAACAATTTTCATAATGCAGTTACAAGAAAATTACTTCAAAGTACTTATAGCATCTCAAATTGATAAGTTTATTCACACTAGCACATAAAGTGACGTTGGCACATTAAATCATATTAATGATGAAAGTTATAATTTAATTAAAGTTAAGTTATATGTCAAATTCATCCTAAAGGGGGCTCTAGACAGTGTCTATACCGCCAATTAGTACGATTTACATTTATACGGATTGACAATTTGTATGATTTAGATTTATACGGATTGAATAGATTATTATATGACTGTAGTCTAGATAGAATAGACGTACGCTGTGAAAGCCATGACATGATCGCATTGCCCAATGATATCTTTGCCCTGGTCTCCAGAGAACAATGATAAGGAATTAAGACATGAGTTCGCTTGCACTTTATCATCGTGGCGATAAAATTCACTGAAGTTGGAAGCCGCTGCAGTCTGTGGAAAAAGAAAAAGAAAATATTTGGCCACATTTCTTTCGCCTCCTAGGCAATGACGTAACAAGCATTCACTTATCTACATGACACCTATCTGACATATATATATGACACATTTTTGACATATACATGACACCTATCTGACATATATATATGACACATTTCTGACATACATGACACCTATCTGACATATATATGACACATTTCTGACATATTCATGACACCTATCTGACATATATATGACACATTTCTGACATATACATGACACCTATCTGACATATATATATATGACACATTTCTGACATATACATGACACCTATCTGACATATATATGACACATTTCTGACATATACATGACACCTATCTGACATATATATGACACATTTCTGACATATACATGACACCTATCGATCATCCAAATTACAACGATTTAAAATCTACATCTATACGGCACATATATGACATCTTATCTTATTAAATACAGACGTTACTTCAAAAAAGAAGAAGATGATTACATCCTACGCATGTTCCTATTCATGAATGTTAACCAATGACTTAAATTCTGCCAAGTCACTGGTTTTCCTGGCTGGCTCAGGCAACCCATTCCATGCTTTAACAGCACTAGGGAAGAAGGAGCATTTGTAAGATGGGGCATATGTATGACACCTCTTAGACATCTATATGAAACCTATTCGGTAACTTTGTGACACCCATATGACATCTATATGACATTTTAAAAGGTTTTAAAAAAACAGCCGCTACATCTGACGAGCTATTACAGAGTTATTTCAAGCATTGTTTTGTGTTTAGAAACTCTTGGGTCAGGCTTAACCATCTCACTTGCCTAAATAATTGTGTCAGTTGTCTAAAGCAGGAATCAAGTTTTGAAATAAACACTTTTAATTGTTCTTCTTACTGTAAAGTAATAGAGGATGCATGAGACATACATCCAGCTGGCACAGGTTTCTATAGCGTACGATTAACGAGGCAGCCATATGGCCAGCACAACGACCAAACGCTTCACTTTCCCGAGCTTTATTTCTACTACACCCATTCTCGGAACATTTAAACACCTATTTATTGTACTGTTACGGAAAGTGTGTGTGTGTGTGTGTGTGCGCGTGTGTGTGTGTGTGCGTGTGGCGACGGTGGGAACAGTTTAGATATTGGTTGTGAATAATGCAAATTGAACGGCTTTGTCCTAGAACTGAGATGAATGCCTGGGCATTAGCTATGGTCGGAACTATGTTTCCCCCCCCCCCCAGCAGTTCCCCCTCTCCATGCAGTTCGTGTATCTAATTCAACGGCAAGTGTCAATACAGTTGTGCATCACAGGCAAGGCGGGCTCTACAAGTGCTCAGCACTGCGTGCTGCAAGCAGCCTAAGGATTATTATTATAGCTTTTATATAGCGCTACTTTCATGCTTATAGCATGCTCAGAGCGCTTTGGTCCAATCTCATTTGTGGACTAGAGGGGGGGAGGGGGTATCTAGGAGTTGGTTTTCCGTGCTGCCTTTAGGCGCTCAGTAAAAGAAACTCTGCCCGAGTCGCAAAGACAAGCCAAGTTCAAGCGCACTTAGCCTCTCGACCACGTTTCTCACTGATTGCCAACTCCTGAGGTTAACTCCCGAAACCTATCTCCATGTTTGGGTATAGATGCAAGTTACCAGAGCTTTGAATTGAGTCATTCTTCTCTTACACGAGTAGCCAGCCAAAGCTAACGAGCCACTTCTGCCAGAAACTTATTGCTTTAGGGTTAGGGCTTTAGGCGCCAGTTACTCTCTTTCGCCCCATCTCCTGTTCGTGATACCTTTTCGGGTGACAGCCACGAGTTGGACCGGTTGCCAGCGGCTATTTGAGATGCAAGCCATTTTATAGATAGTGCAGTGCTTATATCTATGACCACTTACGGAACCAATACTAGGTATAATGTGTACACAATTACTGATGACGTAATTACCGTTAAGACTATAATTTTAATCACTTGTATCTTGAGAACAAATGAAGTGTTCAGTGCTTTGTATATTAGGTCCACCTGTAATCATAATGATTAATTGTTAATATTACAGCTTCCATCATTCTGATCATTAGATAATATTTTTATTATTACAGTAATTATTAACTTCAAACCATTCTCTGGCATTGCTAGAATTAAGTCTCTTTTAGTCGAAGATATCCTGTAAACTTATTTTTTCCCTGCTGCCAACTTTTAATCTCACGTATTTCGTATTGAACACAGCAGGCGACACTACAATTCGTCTGCAAACCTAAACGATCCCATATCCAGTACGGCCGCCTGCTATTGTGGTATGCGTTTTAAACTGCGAACACAAGAGGTATAGACAAACAACAAATATTTGTTCGTAGTTTGCCTTTACTGTGGTCGTGAGTTCCAACCTACACAATCTTTTGGAGAAGAGTAAAAGTCTTCAAACCTAAAAGTCAGAAACCTGTTAAACAAAGGAATTATTCGTTAATCAGACCAGGCAAACATCCGCCCAGTGTTGTAGACAGTTTTTTTTTTTTTGAGCGAATATTAACAATCAACGTAAGAGGCGATGTTACAGCATTTTTGGGGTATTTTTTTTTCTTCTAAAATTGGTTGCTAGGAAAGATTTTTCATGCATTGTTTTCAGATCGAGCAAATGTTAATTCTTCCATATTTTTTAAACTCGAGAAAGGTTCATTAGGGACTCGGAGCTTCTATGATTTCTTATTATTCTGTTCGCCGTAAGGAAAAAAAATCTCCTAACAGACAGACATGGACCGGAAGCTCTTCATTACAAGTCCTGTCTAAAGGTGCCTCAATGTTAGCGATCATTTCTAATATTGGGTCGTATCAAATACGTTACATTCATAGCTCCGGAACGGTCCCGCTACAAACTAACTAGTAGGAATGTTTTCATCTTGCTGTTGTGTGACAGTCACTAGCTGTGAAAGAACCACCACTCCTGTTGCTCTTTTGTGAAGAAACAACAGGGTGACATGGTGTGGCAAACTTGTTCAACGTGGCAATCATATCTTACACTTTATCTCCACCACGGACTCTAAAGAGGTAACCTGAAGGGCTATATTCGCTACTTGTTGTTTGCCTATACCTGAAGGGCTATGTTCGCTACTCATTGTTTGTCTATCTGCATCCACAGAAGTTTCCACAAAGACGTCACGTAGAGGTTTCGGAGCGGAGATCCTCTGCATTTTTTCTACAAAACCCAAGTTTTGGGCAAACGTACTAGTCACCTGATTATGTCAAAGGTCAAACTTTACCTCATTAAAAGTCAAGGCGTAGTGCCTATATATAGTCTGCAAGTCCCACGAGTCATTCATATGTTTAAACTTCATGAACAAAGAATAGTCCACCACTGCTACTATGTCGATGAAGTACTGTTGTCGAGACTGGCGTCTTGCACGAGCTGTCCCAAACGAAGGCCACCGAAGACGTTCCTCTACGGGCTCATTTTCGTCTATTCTCACAGGAAAATCTGAATAAGATGTATTATATCTGACATGATATCCGACATATAATATCCGACATATAATATCTGACATATAACATCTGACATATAATACCTGACATATTAAATCTGACATTTGATACCTGATATATAATATCTGACATATAATATTTGACATATAATATTTGACATATAATACCAACGCTAATTTTACTTAAGCTTTTGTTTTTAAATTAGTGTTGTTGGCTTGAGAACCAGAACGAACGAGTCAATCACAATTCAGTGTGACAGAGACACAGTTCAGTGTGACAGAGACACAATTCAGTGTGACAGAGACACAGTTCAGTGTGACAGAGACACAATTCAGTGTGACAGAGACACAATTCAGTGTGACAGAGACACAATTCAGTGTGACAGAGACACAGTTCAGTGTGACAGAGACACAATTCAGTGTGACAGAGACACAGTTCAGTGTGTCAGAGACACAGTTCAGTGTGTCAGAGACACAGTTCAGTGTGACAGAGACACAGCTCAGTGTGACAGAGACACAATTTCAATGTTTATGAGTCACTCACAATTCAACATGAGAGCCACTCAAAATTCAACATGGCATAGCCACTTGCCATTCTACGTGACAGAGCCACACACCTTTGGAAAGATAGTCCGAATCTAATTGCCAAAGCAAATTTTCCTTTTCCAAAAAGAGATCTCTTCCTACAAGGGACTCAACAATGACTTCTTCCGGTGAATCACGTGGTACGTCAGATCTATATTTAGCATCAAGGCCGTCATTAGGCTCATATCCTTGTTCAGTGTTGAGGTAATAGACCCATCCTTTGATTACAAGATGACCTCTCTGTTGAAGGAAAGACAGGAACTATATGTTATTCCAAAAGAACACAATAAACCTTCAATTAGATTGTTAAGTGAAATCAGAATTTCCCAAACTTTTCTTTTGTCGGATCACTCCGGACATTTTGAGTATTTAGCAGAACACTCTGCTTTGTTTTTTACAAAGATTATATCAATTCACTCTGTCTGTCTGTCTGTCTGGTAATAAGTGTGTGTACACGTTATTTCTCTCACAACCATTCTCGGATCAAGTTGAAACTTGGCAAAACTATTCATTCTTATATATATATATAAACATAGTCTATTAATTTTTAACCATTTTATTTGATACCAACAAGGGAAACTAATACTTCAGTATTCACAGATAATTTGTTTGGTTTAGCCCCCTTAGATAATTGTTAACGCTACTTCTCCAGTATTTTCCGATCAGGTTGATACTTTAAACAATTATTTTTGTATCTAACAAAAGAAAGAGTCATTAAAAAAACAACAACAAAGAAACAAACAATCAGTCAATTAATTATTGGTAATTAATTATTTTGATTTGATATCGGATAAGGGAAATAACTTTCACTTTATGAATAGATAGTTTTTAAAGGCGAAGTTCTTTATGATGATTTCTTAATATATTTTTTCTTGTTTGGGAGATAAATAACCTGGTAGTCTACTAGCCCAGTAGTTCGTGGAACACCCAATCAGGCCTCGCGGAACACAGTATGGGAAATACTGTGTTAGATTATAAACCAATGGAAAACACAACTAATATTAATGCTTTTTTTTAACATGAGCCTCTTTAATTACAGAAAAGAAAGTTTTGTTAGCTGAACGGAAAGGCAGCACGGAAAAACATTCTCCCAGATACTCCCCCCTACCCCACACTGGTCCACACTTGAGATTGGACCATAGCGCTCTGAGCATGCTATAATGCTATAAGCCTGAAAGTAGCGCTATATAAAAGCTATTATTATTATTATTATTATTATTATTATTATGTTAGAAACGAACGAGTAGTCATTCTCTGGCGCTGCCAGGGTCGAGTTTCGCTAAAGAGAAACAAAATTCATCGTAGTCCCTTTAACAGTTTCCACTATTATTATTATTATTAACTGACTTGAAAGTTAATTGTAAATTACTAAGAAGAAATAATAAATCTTGCCATGTCAAATCTTTGATTCTCTCTTGCTTTGTTTCTCTGTCTAGTGATTTGAAAAGTCGCTTTGTTTTGCGGGTCTTGGTAGAAGTCAACATTCTGTACAGAAGAGCAGGAAGACATTATCGCTCAACATTTTCAAACTTTGATAAACGTAGTCTCCACATCAGATTAAACTATTGAAATGTAATTAAAAACATTTTTTTTCTACACACCAAATTAAAATGCGCGTGTCATCGAAATATAATCATTGCATTTTGTTTTCCTTTTATGCTTCTGTTGTCTGATGTTTGAGCTCTTCTGCCCTTAACCTATAATTCTCTTTAACAAGCTTCACCACAAGTACCCCTTACAGACCTTGAGATCTCTAGGGAAAATAATGTAAATGGTCATCTGCTTCTCTGTCCGAAGGTTAACTAGCGTGTCCATACGGCCTGCACAACGACCTAACGGTTCTACTTCCTTTCCCAAAGTATGTCATTAGAGTTGGGGGGAGGGGGGGAGATTCAGAAAATTTAAAATCTCAGTCTTTAAGTAGATTCGAACCCAAACGCTCCCGGTTAGACGCCAGTCGCTTTACAAATCAGCCGGCACGTTCACAATACCCTATTGCAGATATACTTTGTATTCCAACAACAATAATTAAAGGCGTGTGCTATAATCTTTATACATAAAATACTTTTTAAGAGACACATTACATTATATATTTACTATATGTGCTATGCAGCAAGTAGACCTAGGTCTAGTGACAAACCCTTTCTGTCGGCGGTCAATATATTGTCCACCTTTAATCTTTAAATTACGACATCAACTATATCAAGTTTACAAGCCTCGAAGTCAGCAAAATAACCATGTTACCTTATCGGGCATCATCAGTTGGGATTTGGTCACAAAATGGCCTCCCTTGTTCACATCAACCAAGACTAAAGGAACACTTGAGTGAGGCGCTCGTTCCAGGTTGAGTCGAATGTCAGAATTGTCTTCTGTGGTCATTCTAATGTCCACATGTTTCGGCATCGAGTCGTCTGTGGTGGCGCTGGCGTTGATTGATATCAAAGTTGCTGCGAAACGAAGCTCTTAAATTTCAATAGCGTTGTTATTGTGTGTATCAGAGGTAAAGGGTCAGAGGTTAGGGTCAGAGGTTAATTGAAACGTGTTTTCAATATATCTAGGCTTCGCTTTTTGTTTGCGTTTGTTTTATAGTGGAAGGGGTCTGATAGCAATCCTTTTCGTTTGCGACGCGGTTTTTGTAAGTGCACCTAGGATCATTCTTGCAGCGGTCTTCAACGGGGACGCTAGCGCCCCCTGGCGGCGATTTTGTGAAATTTGGGGGCACTGGGAGCAAAAGGGGCGGTAGGGGGGCGTTGGACACAATAAGGAAAACGTCGAGATAAAGGAAAAAAACTCTAGGTGTACTCAAATAAAACATAAAATCTCTTCAAAATGAACACTGGCTGACTAGGACTAGACACACTATAGTTTTCTTGCTTCTAATTTAAGAACAGAAACAAAGTTAGAAATTGAGTTCGGGAATTCCTCTTTTCTATATTTAAATTCTTACTCAGTTGCTGTGATTGGAGGGTGTCTATTGTCTTTATTAATTGGGCGCGTTTGCACGTTTATGCTTTGATAAACAAACTTGGGAATACGCTTTTTAGATTATGGTTTATTTTAACTACATATGTAATATATTACTAAGTAAATGTTGAATAAAAATAAAACGCTAAAGCTAGAATAATTGTGAGCAGGTCAGGGTGGCGCTACTGAGTGAGGCATTTTTGTTATCTGCTGCTCAACATTTATTCATTTATAACAGTAGGCAGGTGGTAGCTCTACTGGGTGGGCCCAATCTGTGCACCTCGGTCTGCGACCAAGGGGCTAGAGTCGCCTAAGCAACCAGACAGCACAATCAAACTAAACTAAACTAAACTAGCTAACTAAAAATAAAATAACAAACTGAAATTATAACAGGAACTTATATATACTTTATTTACATGAAACCAAAACAACAGTAATAAAACTAAATATACACACTACTAAATAATTGATCAACCCTACGTAACTGAACGTAACAAATAAAGCAGCTATTTGGCAGGACTACAGCCGTAAGCTACTACACAGAAATAATGGCAGCTGTACAGCAGCAATAAAACAACAGCTATAGGGCAACAGTAATAACTGCGGCAGACAGTTAGGTAGTAATAACTGTTAGGCAGACAGGCAGTAATAACTGCGGCAGACAGTTAGGCAGCAGTAAAAGCAGTTAGGCAGACAGGCAGTAATAACTGCGGCAGACAGGCAGGAATTATAGCCTGCAATTACAAATACATAAAACATAAGACATAATTATTCATAATATAACAAAATAATAATGAACTAGACCTAGTCTAGCACATATACATACCTAAATGCATGAGATAAATACTATTACCTTTATTTAGCCAATAAAAAGCCATACATTATTATTATTATGATACCTACTTAAAAGCTTACGCCACAACACATGTTGGGCCAGACAATAATAAACATAAATCTAGATTTGGCTTAACAAAGCAGCCATCATGGAGCGTTGAGTAGGACGCAGCCATCATTTACATAAAAAATTAAAATCGGACACATGCCAACTTGTTAGAACCGTTATCCTAACAATATTATAATATTAATAAAAATACTTTTAGAAGACATAAAATAATAAAATATTTACAAATAGACAAACAATAGAAAAACAATAAGGAGATCATTAAGGATGGCTAAAAGGGGGTGACGCTACCCAACTCTACGGAACTTCCGGTTCCATCAGAGGTAATCATGGCTAATTAACTAGCCAGTGATGCCACTACACTAATCAGTCTGCATCTAGACTATAGCAATAGATGTAGCTCTAGAAACAATTAATACAAATACGAACTAAAGAAAGTAAAAATAAAAACATTTTCCAACTTACAGGCGGTCCCAGCTGAAATTATACAACGCACAATAAAATAACTACACAGGCACCACTACCAGCACTGACCACTGGTCAAGACAAAAGAGAGCTTAACGTGGTTCCGGAGCTAGCTATAACTGGTCGGCGCGAACATATCGGAGAGCATGACGTCACGCTAATTTTCTATAACTAAACTGGACTACCAATTTCCCTAATTTGTACCTAGCCGTACACAACAATAAAATCTAGCGAATTACTAAAGACACGGACTACACAACATTATATACCAAATTAAACAGCATTAAAAGATAATCTTAAAATTTAAATCCTACAAAAATACAAAAAGGAAGATAAAAAGTTATTTATATTCTCATATGGGGGCTCTATACCGTTTACAGACATGCACCTAAACTGATATTAAAAAATAACAACCAATCCAATGCTAATGCCAAAGACAAAAAACAAGCAGAACTAACCAGGGACAAAAAAATAGGAAAGAACATCCACAGCTCTAAGGATAGTTAACTATTTTAAAAACTACTTTTCCTCTACGAGTAAAACACAAATAACAGAAAAAGACTAAAACTAGCAGAAAGTTATAAATAGCGGAAACTACAAAATACTCAGCACTGAACTATAAAAATTAAAAAGGACACTAAATTACAACCATCATAGCCCTGGCCTATATAAATAATATAAATTAGATAAAATTAGATCAAAAATTAGATCTAGGGGTGGCAGCTCACATAATTTAGCAATTTTTTAATAATGGAAACATTGACAAAGTCAACCGTGAGGAGAATTCTCTAGTATGTGCACATCTATGGCTCCCGAAGTTTTATTGAATTGTCTCCAGGTAAAAAGTATTTCCTAAAAAAGTATTCCAATGTTCTACTTTAAATGACAACATTCTCAAATGACATTATGGAACTAAGTCAGCTTCACTGACATATAGCAATATCCAAAATTAATTTAAAAATATTCATTAACAATTCAAAAACTTTCTACTATTTGAAAAAATATTTATAAAAACAACAACGGCAAAGCAGAATATGTTTTAGTGGCTTCTTAGAAAATTGCATCGCTTTTTTTTTGTTGTTGTTTGCCAAAAGCAAAATCAAACTTAAGTCTTAGGATGTTGTTTAAAAAACTGATTGAAACTAAAATTAAAAGTGTTAAAACTTATCTGTGACACAAAAAGTTATGTAGCTTGTTGCGACCTATGGGTGGTGGCCGCTAAAAGGCTTCATAAGTAATTTAGAATAAAGAAGGACAGATAAGTCAAGAGAAGATAACTTTTATTGATCCAATCAAATGGAAATTCGGTTTGACTACAATTGACAATCTCAGCGTAACTACAGTAGCAATAACAATATAGATGCACGATATTCATGCACATAAGAACGACATTCACACACGAGAAACACATACACACTCATAACCAGCGCTTTATGTACTTCTCGATGACGACAGAATGTTAATTTTTAATGTTGGTCATCCAGGGTCTATTATTACTGAATGTTTTAATTTTCTTCTTTGGTACAATCATGTTTTCACAGAACTGGATGTACGAATTAACAGTTGTGGTAAGTTCATCTATGTCAGGGCAGTTGTTTACAAACATGTCCCAATCTGTTTGCTCCAGACAACTTTGTAGCTGTAAAACAGAGTCATCAGACCGTGACTGGATGGACTGTACTTCGGGTTTTGTTGTTTTTAAAACCGGTTTGTACATGGGTGTAAGATGGATCATTGTGTGGTCCGACTCTCAGAGGGGAAATAACGATCGAGATGTGTAGGCCATTTTTATGTTGCTATAACACATGTACAAGATTTTATCGTGCCTTGTGGGACAATTAACATATTGACTATATGTTGGCAAGTGTTGAGCACTCCAGATCTATCCAATATTTACTTCATGAGTTGTGATAAACATGCAACATCTTCTTAAAGTTTTAGCCCACAATTTCATTCCTATTTGAATCTAGTTAGAAAAATTGAAAACAAAATTCAAGTTCAAACCAATACACCCCCCCCCCCCACCCAGTGATGAGCAACATGTTTAACTCTTATTGTAAACTGAAGTTTGCTTGATTTCGAAAGGGAGTTGTTTTGTTTGCATTTCGCTTTTTCGATGTAATAAATTAACAAAATGAAGTATAAATGACAATTTTTAAACATTTGTTAATGATTTTCAATTTTAATTTCAGGAAAAAAAAATAGATTTACAAAATTGTCTTCAGTAAAAATACTATTAACATAGGAGATACAAGAGAGATATGGCTGCACTTAAATTTTTCAGAAAAATTCCAAAACTGTGGTTGAAAATGAATTATTTATAGCTTTACCACCAACATACGTAATTAAACTAGATTTAGTGCGTGAAAAAAATAAATAAATGAGTAAGCAAAGAACTAGACTGTAGCCAAGAAAGGACATTTCTAATATTGTTAGACAACAAGAGGTTCAAGGTTCTCACTAGCTTAAGTTCATTTTTTTAGTGAATTCAGCAATAATAATATTTATATTTTAAAACATTGCAATTAAATCTACAAAATAGTACGCCTAGAAGGCCCTAATATTCAATAACTTAAAAAAGGAAAATTCAAAAGGATTTGAAAGAAAGTCTTTGAATATGAGATTAATTACTTCAAGTAATTGTACATATTTTTTTTTTGTAAAATAATGATCTGTTGTAGACAGTGTGAACATTAATACATAAAATTTTATTAAAATATGCCTTAGCACTTTTCTCTATTAGTATTTTTCTTAGGGGTGGGGGGGGGGGCGCTGGCTAATTTTTTAAAAAGAAAAGTGGGCGGGAGGCCAAAAAAGGTTGAAAACCACTGTTCAGTAGCATTTCAATTCCATCGATAGGATCCTCCTCTCTAGTTCTGCGCTCAGTATTAGAGATTCCTAAACCTATACGACTATTGCCAGAACCAAGGAGCGTATCACTCTTTGCTTAGTTCGAAAGATGACACGGTTTTTGCTACAGGTCATTTTTATGCTTTTGAAAAAAAGGGGGGGGGGCATTTTGAGAAAAAGTCCACCTGTTTAGAGATGTATGAGAAAGTCCTAAATGTTTCCTGAAAAACGTAACCCCAAGGTGTTTAGCATCAGGATCCATTACAATTGAGACTATCTTCCAGTAAGATTCGGTTCATTAATCATTCATGTGTATGCCAAGCTAGAGATGAAAAAATATAGTTATGATAATCGCTTAGGCTGCACTCAAATAATAATTCCGGGCACACGAAAGTAAAGAGGCTATTTTAGGACGCTGAGTGAGACAGTAAAGGGAGTCTTTTATTTTTTGCATTGATTCATGTTTTGTTAGGTACAGTATATATCTTCATTCTGATCTGAGAATGGGTGTTTGAAAAAGAACGTGTACAAACATTACACCAGACAGACAGAGAGACAGACGAAAAGACAGCTATGTAAAGAAGCGCTAAAGTACCTTAAACTGAAGAGGACAACGCAGACTGACCTTTGAGACTCTGACATTGCTTTGACCAGGTCAGTAATAGGGTCAGGACCAGAAGAACAGAAGACGCTGACAAGCACGTTTCTCGCCCCATAAAAGAAATCCGACGTCGTCAAGTAGGTCACGCTTGGCTGTTTAAAGGAAATATTTTGTTCAACGCTTAGGTAACCATGGTGGTAACGCTTGAACGTCTACAGATGTAGCCAGGAGACAAGCAAAATTTTAAAAGTTATATTGCCAAAAAAAATACTGAAAGAATTGGCCCAACGTAATTGTAAGCATTGAATTTTTGTTTCGCAGGTATGTATGTAACCTATTTAAGCTTTCTACTATTAGAAAAAATTGATAACAGATTCAACATTTTTTAAGAAAATGATTAAAAAAAAAAATGTAGGTCACAAAATTAAATCATAATATTACAGATTTGGTGAATGCAAAGCACATTTGAAAAAATCGCCAGTGCTAGTTATATATATATATAACTGCTAACACCGTTCATAAATTATAATTAGTCTTTAAGTCATACTGAAATAATAAATTACAATTATAAATGCAAGCCAAAAATATTAACAAAGACAGACTTAACAAGTAAAGTTGTATTTTTTCTTAAATCCCTCCACAAATGTGTACAGCAAACCAAATATATGTACACATGAACAAACTTTAAAAGACTAAAACGAGTACAATTTGAACTGGTACAACTGACTTAAAAGTGAAAAAAAAAATAAATTGGCGCACTGAAGCAAAAGGTTGCCCAGCCCCTGATATAGAATAATAATAATGAATTTGTAGGATTGGAATTTTTTTTAAATAAATCGTTTTATTGTTTGGCGCAACTTTCACACTTAATGCATGCTCAGTGGTGCGATATGGTCCAATGATTTGTCTGGACCAGTTGGGAAAATGATTTTGTGTGTGTGGGAAGGGTGGGGGTTGATGGTCTTGGGTGTTGACCTTCCTTTCATAAGTAAAGTAAAGTAAAGTTCCCCTTTCAGACCTTGCGATCTCTGCGGGGCAGATGATGTTAAGGTCATCTGTCTAATTGGCCAACGGTTGACGAGCAGGGTGTCACGTGGCCAGCACAACGACCAACCGGCCTTACGTTCTCTAAAGTCAGGTACCCTCTAGACCTAAGGGGACATAGTCTAGTTGGCCTCCTTCAGTCGTAGAACGACTATGATTCATCTCAGAGCACACTTCCTCATGTGGCTATGGAGCCCCATTTTGGAGAGACACTCCCCTCCACAGATAGCGCAGGTTAAGGTGGCTATTGCTTCGGTGGTAGAGGAGCTGGCCGTTTCTCGGATTGTCCGTTTTTCTTCCTGAGCTGAGACCAATGTACTTTTTCTGTACATAGCTTTCTTGGTCACAGTCTCTCTCCATCTGGTGCGGTTTAGAGCTAGTGGTCTAGTAATAAGTGGGCTAGTTGTAAGTGGACTAGTAGTAAGTGGGCTAGTAGTAAGTGGGCTAGTAAGAAGTGGGCTAGTAGTAAGTGGTCTAGTAGTAAGTGGGCTAGTAGTAGTGGTCTAGTACTAAGTGGTCTAGTGGTAAGTGGTCTAGTAGTAAGTGGGCTAGTAATAAGTGGGCTAGTAGTAAGTGGGCTAGTAGTAACTAGGCTAGTAGTAAGTGGTCTAGTAGTAAGTGGTCTAGTAGTAAGTGGGCTAGTAGTAAGTTGTCTAGTAGTAAGTTGTCTAGTAGTAAGTGGGCTAGTAGTAAGTGGTCTAGTAGTAAGTTGTCTAGTAGTAAGTGGTCTAGTAGTAAGTGGTCTAGTAGTAAGTGGGCTAGTAGTAAGTTGTCTAGTAGTAAGTGGTCTAGTAGTAAGTTGTCTAGTAGTAAGTGGTCTAGTGGTAAGTGGTCTAGTAGTAAGTGGTCTAGTAGTAAGTGGGCTAGTAGTAAGTGGTCTAGTAGTAAGTGGTCTAGTAGTAAGTTGTCTAGTAGTAAGTGGTCTTGTGGTAAGTGGTCTAGTAGTAAGTGGGCTAGTAGTAAGTGGTCTAGTAGTAAGTGGGCTAGTAGTAAGTGGGCTAGTAGTAAGTGGGCTAGTAGTAAGTGGTCTAGTAGTAAGTGGTCTAGTAGTAAGTGGTCTAGTAGTAAGTTGTCTAGTAGTAAGTTGTCTAGTAGTAGGTAGTCTAGTAGTAGTAGAAGTAGATCACACGTAGACAAGACCTAGAGCTCTAAACTTCTTTTTCTTTTTTTTTTTTTAGATCTTTAGGTCATTTTAATATATTAATTCAATTTGATTTGAAAGGACTTTAAGACAAGCTTCTGAACTATGGCTAATCACTGACAATAGTAACTTTTCTGTTTTAGTATGTGTCTATTCTAGAACAGGCTCAATAACAATGACGTGAAAATAAAGCAATTCTGATAGAGGTATAATCGGAGAGGAGGACCACATGTCAAAGGCGAGTTGTTGCTTGTTTGTTTTAGCGATTTGAAATGACAACAACGTAGCCTATAGCCCCCCCCTCCCCCAGGAAGCGCTATAAATAGTATAAAGTAAGGTAGCTAGCAACAGATGGCCTTCGAAAAGGCAGCTGGACAACTCTCACGACGTGAAACACAAATGTTAGGTTCCTATTGGTGAAGCTCTTGTCGAAGACAGACACAGACTAGCAGTCGACGAAAAAATTTTTTTCGAAATTCGAAATCACAGTCCTCACCGAGATTCGAACCCGGAAGCACTTCACCACTATTCCATCGTGCACCTCCCTACTTGAAGAAAAAGTCTTCTTATTATTCTAGATTTAGATTTAAATTTAGGATAAGGTTTTGTTTTTTTTTGTCTTGTGTTCTGTTAGTCTAACTTACACATTGGTATTTAAAAGAATACTGAAATAAATAGATCTAGATCTACATTGAAAATGGTAGAATATAGTCTAGACCTAGATCTCTAGATCATAGATCTAGTTTAGATTCTTTTTTTCTAAGTCTAAAGTACCTCTACTGCTCTAGGTCTAGATCTATATCTTATTGAGTTTTTAAATATAGATCTAGCTCTAACACGCTAGCCACTCATTGAATTGATAAACTTCAGAACTGCGTATCCCTCACTTTACTGCTGGTGGTAACCTTGTTTCATGTTACACTAGGGGAGTGGAGATCTAAATGTTGTTTATAGATCTAGATCTTTATTTTAAAACACACCATTTTGAAAATATTTGATCTGCGTTTTTCTATATCCACTTTGTCAATACAGAATTTATGGGTTAGAGATTTTTTTAAAATAACTGACGTCATTGTTACACTAAACGTTATCTAGATCTAGTTATTAAAACACAACCTCTTTTTGACTCGTGCCTTCGTGGGAACTAAAACCTTCTGGGTGGGCTGAAAAACATGGATGGACACGGATCTCGAAAACAGCTCGCGTTATTTTCCTACAAATTTGACAGTTTATGTCTATCGTTGGGAAAAGAATTCATTGGTCACACTGGTAAAACTCTAGTTTGACTGTTATAGTTTTCAATGTATATAAAAAAAACGCATCAAAGACCGATTCAGAAACCCCATTGACAACGAACAACATGCTGGGAATTACTCCCTTAGAGCACGTGAGAGGAAGCACGTGAGAGGTTGCCTTGTCCCCGTACAAGGACAGCCTCTGTGTCGGCCATGAACCAGTTATCTCTCTATCTAATCCTTGTCCCAATCGTCCTTCGTGCAGAACTCTGCATTCGTAAAGAATGTGGTCTATTGTTTCGTCGTCCTTCATGCAATGGCGACACCGTGTGTCGTAATTCTCCTTTCACTGTCCGAGGTAAGCACCAATTGGACAGTGTCCGACCCGGAACTGGACTAGGACCGCCTGTTCCGCACGATTCAGTTGCCACCATGCATCTCTTTTGTCTGGTCTACTCATTGCCCGGTAAAGCTCACGTGGCTGACCACCCCACAATGGGCGGGCACCCATTGCAAAGTAACGTTCACGCCGAATCATAGGAGACGCCCTCCGACCGTTAGGACGTCCCATACCCTTCTGACACCTTCATCAAGCCCTTCTAAGGCCTCTAGTGCGGCCATCGAATCCTCGAAAAAGACTATGTCGTTGGCTGACGCATTACCGTTACGTACCTTCGTTGCCACCCAGTCCAGTGCCTGGAACTGTGCTTCGAGTTCAGCCTCAAGGCTGCTTTTTGGTAACGAACGTTGAAAGAGACGGTCTCCAAAATTTCCCCTCTTTCGAGGGCAAGCTCGCTTCAAAGACAAGCTTAGGCGTCAACTTTCCTTAGCTGACATAGAAGAGAGCACCTGGCTGCATGCGGCGTCGGAACGAGACAGCTGGAGGTCACTCACGAAGGCCGCGGGATACACATTTGAGACCAAAACAAAATCTGCCGAGGAAAAACGCAGACAACGAAAAGAAAATCTAAATCGACCACCTGTGGACAATGGTTATGCTTGCCCTGGATGTGGCAAAATATGCAGGTCACAGCTGGGGCTCCGCAGCCATGGGAAATACTGTATTCCTCACTAATCTTCGGACTCAAAGACAAGCATTATTATTATTATTATATATAACAAATAGTTATAGTTTGTCTAGAGTACTACAAAATATTTTATCTCGAAATCACTAGGTCATCAGGAATTTCTACATTAATTCAAGAGTTTAATAAATGAATGTATCTTCCTTTAAAAGAAAATCACATTCATTAGCTATTAAGAGAAAACTAATCGCGCTATAAGTTTGAACACGTTTTTTCCACACTTCCCATTCTAGGGTCAAGTTAAAATTGACATAATTATTCAATGTTTATCAATAATTAGAGATTAATTATTTTGCTTGATATCGAAAAAAGGGGAATAACTGCTACTTAATGAGAGATGAGAATGTATATATGGATTTAATCCCCTTATCACATTTTGTCACTTTGTTTTTCTCCATTTTCTATTCTCCTATCAAGTTGAAATTTTGCATAATTATTTATTGTCGATGACAATACACGAATCAATCCAAAAAATAAACCAATTAATTAATTAATTAGTCTCAATTTATTTTGCAGAAAAGTAGCTAAACCTAGCCATCTTGAGATAAATCGCAGTCGCTGCAGTGACCCTGTCTCTAATCTCTTGGCTTGTGATGCGGTCTTTGAATGTGATACCTAGAATCCTTCTGTAGTATTGCTAGGATCCTTCTCTCTAGCTCTGCAGTCAGTGTCCAAGACTCACAAGCATATAAGAATGTGGCCATGAAAAGGGAGTGCATCAGTCTGATATTGGTCTTTCCATATTATTTTAAGTTTTGAAAGGGCTGATGTGGACTGTGCTATTCGGGCCAGCAGTTTAGGTTTCGTTCCCTCATCTGAGACAATAGCTCCCAGGTATTTGAAGCGGCTAACACTAGTCAGCTTTTCACCTCCAATATTGATGCCCCTTTTAAAGCCCTAATGGCTATTGGTCATAATGTGTTGGTTTTTTTCGGCATTTATTTGCATGCCATATGCTGCGGAAGTCTTGTAAATGCGTATCACCAAGTCAGCTAGTTCTTCTTCTGTCCCTGCTAGGCCATCAATGTCATCCGTAAGAGCAAGTTAGTAGGCTAATTCTTCTTCCTCCAATGCTTACAGTACCTTCATAGCCCTCGAGAGCATCTTCTATTATCCTTTTTTTTTCTATTCCTTTTTATCATGAGCGTAAATAAATAAATAAAAATAAAGTAAATTATGCCTTTTATATAGCGCTACTTTCATGCTTATAGCATGCTGAGAGCGCTTTGGTCCAATCTCATTTGTGGACCAGTTGGGGGGAAGGAGGTATCTGGGAGAAGGTTTTCCGTGCTGCCTTTAGGCGCTCACTAAACACAACTCTGCTTGAGTCGGGTGTCGAACCTCGAGCCCCCATCATAGGTAGCCAAGCCAAAACCAAGTCCGAGGGTACTCGACCTCATGACCACGCATCCCACATAGTCATGTGAAACAGTGCTCTCACCGTTAATCTTGGGAATCGAAGATTGCCCTTTTATGATTATTAGTGCTAGCAAATCTATTGGCGATTTGTAATATACATTTTTAACACAAGTATCTCCTCAATGTGATATTTTTACTGCTGGTGTTCAAATTGTTTCATGTTACGGCGCGATATTAGTCTAGTTTGTATTTTAGCCTTGAGTCGTCAGCCCGGATTGTAACGCTGACATTGTGAACAGGGTGTGTCTTTAAGTTACGCCAGTAATCTATTAGTAAACAAAAAAAAAGCAGAAAAAAATACTTAAAAAAAAAAGAAAATCTTGTATTAAGCGTAGATGTATTAATTAGTTTGGATCAGTCATGAAGATAAATTAATTAATAGATCTAGATTAAAAACAATAAATCTGTGCGATTAGAAATATGTTTTTTACCAATTGTTTTTGTTTAGCACAATTTCATGCTTTTAGCGTTCTCAATACGCTATGATCCTTTCACCTGTCTGGACCATTTGGAAGGGTAGAAAAAAAGGGGGTATGAGGGTGATCGCATTTTAAAAGCATTTATAAAAAAAGGTGAACGGCTTGAATTTGAACTCGAGGGCTTAATCCATTTCCAGCCTCCTCAGCTCAATACACTGTCAGGGGAAGGAATGGCGAGAGTGAATATGTTACTTTAATATTTTGGTATGAAAGTTATATCCCCTTGTTAAAGTACTCCCAGGTTACGAATGTGAATAGTGTAGCACGTGTTATGAACTGAATGGTTTAGTCTTCGTTAGTCTTCTGGGCCCCTACTCTCAAAGGATCCGCACTTTCATAGGACCTGCGCTAATTCAAGGTGTATAAATTATTAAATTAAACAATATTTTTTTAACTTAAAACAGATTTCCCGCGCCCTCGTGTCAATTTACCAGGAGGTCAACAATTCTCAAAGATAGATTGAAACATTTGGTGCTTGGATAGTCGCTTCCTGGACTGATGTTTTGTATTATTTCTTGAGAGTATTATAATTGTGTACTTTATTTGATATTAAAGAGTTTTTGTTATTCATTGAGAGCTAGAGTTGGAGTTGAAGTATATTAAGTATTAATTGTTCTTATTTGTGTAACCCAAGCAAGTTGTTATTTGTGTAACCCAAGCTAGTTGTTATTTGTGAGCCAAGCAAGTTGTTATTTGTGTAACCCAAGCTAGTTGTTATTTGTGAGCCAAGCAAGTTGTTATTTGTGAGCCAAGCAAGTTGTTATTTGTGAGCCAAGCAAGTTGTTATTTGTATAACCCAAGCAAGTTGTTATTTGTGTAACCCAAGCAAGTTGTTATTTGTGAGCCAAGCAGGTATTAATGGATTGGAATTGAGTATTGATAACCCTAACGAGCCTAAGGAGCCAAGTCGAGCCAAGCATAGAAATAAACCCTGACATACACTAGCCACTGTGCCAGGGAAGTGTTTATGAAAATAGAAAGTTTTATATTTGTTATGAACAAAACTCCTCGTAGAATGACTTTAATTACACATTTCTAGCATTTCCTGAACACATACTTACGGACGAGTTACAAGAAAATGTTGACACAAGAACGATAACCGATACAGTAAATGATTGATACATCTATAGTTATCTAGTGTTAGTTTCAATTTTTTTTTCTCTCTATAAAGTATAAAGGGCACTAGTTCAATTTATACCATCTTATCAGTTAGGTGCAAAAATTTCATTCCCTTGTTCGAGGTACCTAACAAAATAATTAATTACCAATAGTTAATTCAGTAATCGATTTATTGATTGTTGTGCTGTCAGGTAAAATAAATAATGGAGCGAAAGTTCAGCTTTGTCCGAGATTGGGTGTGGGAGAAATTATGTGTAAAAACTTTTTACCAGACAGAGTGAGTTGATATAAGCTTTGTAATAATGTTCAATAAATGATACACTAATATCAAATATTGACTATTTAATTTTTCTAATAAAAGCTATTTATGAACTATCATTCATATCATATCCTTAAACTTTTGTAAGGTTACTGCTTGTTATATACTGTACACAGAGGCACGATTCCTCGGGCGCTTCTCTAAGGTGGGCACCGCACACAGTGAGGCCCTTTATACGTTCATGGTAAATGAGGGAGAGGGCACCAATAAAGTACCTTACCCCGGGCGCACGTTTCACTCACTACGATCCTGACTGCACTTTAGCCGATTGGCATTACCCGCGTGACTTTATTACCATACTGAGTTACTAGACTGCTGAACGCTTTCAGAGAAGCTTTGAGGGTGTCACTGGAGCGTTTTCTTTGTCCGCTTTGTGAACGCTTTCAGAGAAGCTTTGAGAGTGTCACTGGAGCGTTTTCTTTGTCCACCTTGTGAACGCTTTCAGAGAAGCTTTGAGGGTGTCACTGGAGCGTTTTCTTTGTCCACCTTGTGAATGCTTTCAGAGAAGCTTTGAGGGTGTCACTGGAGCGTTTTCTTTGTCCACCTTGTGAACGCTTTCAGAGAAGCTTTGAGGGTGTCACTGGAGCGTTTTCTTTGTCCTCCTTGTGAATGCTTTCAGAGAAGCTTTGAGGGTGTCACTGGAGCGTTTTCTTTGTCCATCTTGTGAACGCTTTCTGAGAAGCTTTGAGGGTGTCACTGGAGCGTTTTCTTTGTCCGCCTTGTGAACGCTTTCAGAGAAGCTTTGAGGGTGTCACTGGAGCGTTTTCTTTGTCCGCCTTGTGAGCGCTTTCCGTCCTTTAGTTGGCCATACAGAAGTCGTTTAGGGATGCGGCGGTCTTCCATTCTGCAGACGTGTCCTGCCCATCGCAGCTGGGAATGCATCAGGATTGTGTGGATGCTTTGCAGACACGCTCTTCGAAAGACTTCAGTATACGTTTTTTTTTCTTGTCATTTGACATTCAGTATTTTTCTTAAACATGTCATGTGGAAATGGTTCAGTTTTGTGTGTGTGTGTGCATTTTTTGCGTTAAGCATAAACCCAGTCACCTGGGAGACAGAAGCATATGACTGGTCATCATGGCGTCGCGCTGTAAAAACTGGCGCACAAATTGCTGAGGACAAGAGAACAGCGCTGGCAGAAGAGAAGCGCCATAGAACAAAAGCAAGGCCAATGACACTAGCTCCAGCTGGGATAACCTGCCCAGTGTGCAGTCGAACATTCCAGGATCACATAGGTCTCACCAGCCACATGACGAGACACCAAAGCCCAATTGCAAAGCCCTCACAGCCCCCTGGATGACAAAAGTGGGCAATATTAGGATGGAACAATTATAAGTATATATGATAGACTGTCAGGCGTGCTCGGGAAGACTAGCCAAGACAACAATACAACCCTATCACAATACAATGCCGGCCTTTGAAAGGCTCCAACATATTTCAATAGTATAAAAGTTTAAACAAAAAATAGTTAATAGAAACTACAGAAAATGTGATAACATTTACAAGTATTTTATTTCATTCTTCAAAATTTTAAATTTATTGATACATGCAGGGACCTTCACAAAAATCTTTCACTTATGAAACATCCGACATAGACTTGAAGCAACACATTTTTCTTATATAAATTTACACATGCCTTCAAAACAGTCATATAATTAAGTAATGTATATGGATGTTAGGTAAGGAAAGTAATCATCTAAAGTTATTATTTACATACATTTATACCAGAATTAAAACACACAAAAATGTATAAAAACTCATACGAAACAATACAGACACTACCACGCTGATGTCACAGCAAGACAGACGTCAGAGAAAGCTATTTACATAAATGTTAACAATGCTAGACAGTGCAAAAAACGATTGCAATATGAAACATAAAGTGATATGTATGGAATGTTTTCTCGGAACCGGAGACTGATTTCCTGGAAACGTTATTCAACTTGATATGCAAACTTGTAACGTTGAATGATTTTTGAGTAACGGTAACCTCCCCTGTAGATCTTGTTGTAGATCTGGATTTATATCTGGATGTAGAACTGCGTGTAAATCTGGGTATAAATCTGGGTCTAGGTCCGAATGTGTATTTAGATTTAGTACTAATAATGGTCTGTTGAATACTCGTTGATAGTTTAGTGCTTACCCTTGATGAATATGTCAAGGGGTTAACTTTCGGGTCTGTCCGTTGGTGCGTCAGTGGCTCTAAAGTTGAAGCTGTGGCTCCAATAGTTGTGTTGTTGCTCTGTTGCTCTGTGCTTACTTCTTCTGGAGTGCAGGTCTTACAACACTGAGCTGGGTAATGTTTACAGTGTTGTAGTTGGCAGCCCCTAACTTTGTCACCATACTCGCAGCCTGAGAAATGTAAACAACGGTTTGATAACAACTCGAACATTAAGCCAAAGGACTTGGTTTAGACTAATTTAATAAAAATCAATTATCAGCTTACATACATGGCCTATATATTTTGTTAATGGCACAATGTACAGTGCTTAAATATTATTAGCTCGAAACATTGAGATCACATGGTTAGCAAAGTCTCACAACAGCAGACATTTGTGGTATCTAAACAACAGTGGATAATTTCATATGTGGCATCTAAACATCAGTGGATAATTTCATATGTGACATCTAAACAACAGTGGATAATTTAATATGTGACATCTAAACATCAGTTTATAATTTCAAATACACTTGCATTGGTCCAAATTTATTACAATTTGTATGAGGATATATAACTCCAACATCGGTAATAAAAAAAACAAAAAAAACAGGACGAATGTGGTGGGTTTGAGACAGAAGAAATAAGGACCAAGTCAACTCGTAGGCTGATTAGGACCGTCTATTGCACACTATGAAGACCTGCAGCCATACGAAAACACATAAGATTGAACTATGCACCAAAGGGATGTAACTTGCAGGAGGTTCTGGCAGAATGGACAGTGTCCACGTTGTTTTGCCTTGAAAGCGCACACAAAGCGCCATCTAGGAGAAACGGTCATGTGGCTATCGGGCCTGAAGTAATATCCCGCTTCACTACACTAAGAGAATATTAGCTCTACTGTTCTCTTAAAGCTAGTTCACAACCCATTCTGCATTCCTATCATATCTATTCAGTGGCGTCACTCCGGTGGGTGTTGCCCGCATACACCCCCACCACTGACGACACTGTATCTATTGTGGTTTGTGCGTGTCAAAATTTCCAGTAGAACGTCTAGAAAGTTTAATGAAGTGAATACAAAGGGGGGGGGGGGGGGGACAACTGAAGAAAGGGAGAGAAGAGAGACAGAACCGGAGTACGTTGTAGATGTCATTGTGGGTGTGTTAGTTTCGAAGAGAGCTCAAGTTCATTTATTTATCGTTCTAAATATAGTAATTTGATTTGTGTTTTTTTATATTCTCTTAAATTGAAAGCCTAATCCAAACAACTGTTGTTATGAAAAAAAAAGTAGTTAGTTTCAAACTTTTAAGCGACGACCTAATTCTCTACGGAATGTCTAAGGGGGACAAATTCAAAGTATACCTCAACATCTGACATATAAAATTAATGTCCCTTGTACGATACGAAACTAAATATTTAATTTTTATTATAAGTTAATTAACAATTGAGTGTTTTTTTTTTAAATTATTGTATTTTCGGGTACAATAAATTGTGTGCTGGCCCATCAGGAATTGCCCGCGTGCCCATATAGCCAGTTCGCCCCTGCTACCTCCTATTCGGTAACCATACCTTGAACAGGGCTGAAGTGCCTCAGACAAGACTTGCAACATAAATTTTGAACGAAACTGTTGTAACAGTGCATAGTGTTGTAGCCTATCAGCTGCTCACATGACATGTTGAATGCAGTGACACGCTCGGCGTCTCCAAACAAACAGTTGTCTAGATGCAGAGTAGATTGGAGTTTCAGAAAAGGTTAAATGAATTTCTTTTAATCCATACACAAATTCGTTCGACCAGACATATATTCCCTTAGACATGCTTAAGGAAGACTACTTTAGACAACCCTTTTCTATCATTTTTATATCCGAAATTTTGATGCTAAATTGATTGCATTTTATTAATAAATAATATAGAACAGATGGAACAGGCCCTTCTACACCATTACCACTCTATGGAACAAAACACTGAGAATTACCTTCACCAATATGAAAGAAATCCCAGCATTCTCCAGAAGACACTTATGATCCGCTGGCCAGACAAGATCACCCACGAGGAACTGTGGCAGAGAACAAAGAAGCAACCATTCGAAGAATATATCCTTCAGAGACTCTGACCTTTCGCAAAAACCTGCATCTCTCCCCAACCCCCATGGATAGAAGAAGAGGGGACAGCCTAGAAATATATGGCTCCGAGATTTAGTTGCAGATTCCAAGCAGATGAACAAGAAGTTTGGAACAGATACTTGCTTAGAATCGAGACCCTGAAAGAAGCCAGGACCCCAGGCACAGGTGAATGCTGATAACGTGACAGCTATAATGTTTTCATCTTATCAAAACTAATTATTCACATTATAAATATGATGTCGTGTTTTAACTCTTTCTGTCCGTAATTATTTTCCGCATACAGAAGGAATTATTCATTTTTCCCGTTTTGCATTTCACTAGCCTGTAAGGGTTAAACTTCAATCACGTTTTTCTTTTCATCAGACAATGTTATAATTGGTATAGATAAATGCACGCCCTTTTTATGTTACACCAATTAAAGTTTATGAACCCAAAAATTAAGTTATTTTAATGGGGCAAGATAACCATGGTATTGTCAATCAGGAGAGAAAGAGTGAACATGTTATAAACATGTTATTTGTAATAGGTCTAGACTACAAGACTAATAATAATAAATCTATGCAATTACAAATATTTTAACCGATAGTTTTTGTTAAGCGCAATTTCATGTTCTAGCTTTGTCAATAAGCTATGATCCTATCACGTGCCTGGGCCAGTTGAGAGGGGAGGGGGCGTGGGAGAAAGAAGGGGGTACACGTGTGAATGTTACCAAAAGCGCTTTTTAAATCTATTTTTTTTTAAAAGTAGAACGACCTTAATTCAAACTCGAGCGCTAAAGCCTTCTCAAGACTTCTCAGGCCTATACACTAACCTCTGTGCTAGGGAAGGGCTTATGAAAATAGAGGCTGTTATAGTTTCAAACTTTTCTCTCGCTCTCAAAGTATAAAAGGGACTAATTCAAATAATGCCACCACGTCATTAAAGCATAATCTCTTTCCCTAGATCGAGATACCAAACAGTATAGTAAAATACCAATAGTTAATTAAAGAATTGGTTAATTTAAAAAAAAAATGATTTTTTGATTTTGTCAGGAAAAAGAAATGATTGTACAAAATGTCATCTTGATCCGAGATTGGATGTGGGAGAAATAACGTGTACACACTTTTTACCAGACAGTGTACGTAAAGTAAATTTTCCCTTTCAGACCTAGCGATCTATGGGGCAGATGATGTTAAGGTCATCTGTTTCTATGGCCAACGGTCAACGAGCCGGGTGTTATAAGGGCAAGACAATGACCAACCGCCTTTACTTTCCCCAACTAAAGTCAGGTACCCATTATAGCTGGGTGGACTCAGTGGCACCCTGAGAATCCCGAAATTCAAAAATCCTAGTTTTCATCGGGATTCGAACCCAGGACCTCAGGTTCGGAAGCCAAGCGCTTAACCACTCTGCCACCACGACCCGAAGTTGGTATAAGCTTTGTAAAAAAAAAAAAACAGCAACATAACACTCAAATAATTCAATAATATTTCACCTGGTACGTCTAAGCCTCTCACATCGTTGACACACAGTCCGAGGGAGCAAACCTGGGAATATTGAAATAATCAATTACTTGATTTGACCTACAAATCAGAGAAGATAGTCAGAAGCTTATTACACCAAACAGTTTTTGCAAATCGGAAATATTGTCTCCCTTTATCCCACATATTTCTATTTGTTTACCAGTCACAAGAGTTGTGTTAGATTTTTTGCTCTAAAGAATACATACAATCTCTGATTCCTGGCTCTAAAGAATACATAAAAAATCTAATTCCTGGCTCTAAAAAATACACACAATCTCTGATTCATGGTTCTAACGAAAACATACAATCTCTGATTATTGGCTCTAAAGAATACATACAATCTCTGATTCCTGGCTCTAAAGAATACATACAATCTCTAATTATTGGCTCTAAAGAATACATACAATCTCTAATTATTGGCTCTAAAGAATACATACAATCTGAATCTTGGCTCTAAAGAATACATACAATCTGATTCTTGGCTCTAAAGAATACATACAATCTGATTCTTGGCTCTAAAGAATACATACAATCTCTAATTATTGGCTCTAAAGAATACATACAATCTCTAATTATTGGCTCTAAAGAATACATACAATCTCTGATTCTTGGTTCTAACGAATACATACATTCTCTGATTATTGGCTCTAAAGAATACATACAATCTGATTCTTGGCTCAAAAGAATACATACAATTTGATTCATGGCTCTAAAGAATACATACAATCTGAATCTTGGCTCTAAAGAATACATACAATCTGATTCTTGGCTCTAAAGAATACATACAATCTGATTCTTGGCTCTAAAGAATACCTACAATCTCTGATTCTTGGCTCTAAAGAATGCATACAATCTCTGATTCTTGGTTCTAAAGTATACATACAATCTCTGATTCTTGGTTCTAAAGAATACATACAATCTCTGATTCTTGGCTCTAAAGAATGCATACAATCTCTGATTCTTTGCTCTAAAGCATACATACAATTTGATTCATGGCTCTAAAGAATACATACAATCTGAATCTTGGCTCTAAAGAATACATACAATCTGATTCTTGGCTCTAAAGAATACATACAATCTGATTCTTGGCTCTAAAGAATACCTACAATCTCTGATTCTTGGCTCTAAAGAAGGCATACAATCTCTGATTCTTGTCTCTAAAGAATACATACATTCTCTGATTCTTGGTTCTAAAGAATACATACAATCTCAAATTCTTGGCTCTAAAGAATACATACAATCTCCGATTCCTGTTTCTACAGAATATATACAATCTCTGATTCTTTGCTCTAAATTATACATACAATCTCTGATTCCTGTTTCTACAGAATGTATACAATCTCTGATTCTTTGCTCTAAAGTATACATACAATCTCATTCTTGGCTCTAAAGAATACATACAATCACTGAGTCAGCGACACTTAAACAACACCTCCCCCGCAGATCAAACCGAAAAGAAAAAGGTCATTCTATACGTGTACATTTACTTGAAACCTTTTTATTGCCGCAAGGGGTGCCTCTTAAAGCCATCTGTGAAGTCTGACAGATAGAAAGGTTCGTGCGTAGCCCGCACCACAAGTTCCTGCAGATATCCTGTGGCTTGAGTTGCTGTCGGACGAACACAACAGTACATCTATACAGTGCTGACATCACATAAAATGTAATTTCATAGAGACACACAAAAGAAGGATTTCTAGAAACAAGAAAAACAACAGCGATACAATTTTTAAAAGAAATATACCTCCTCTATATAACTTATATAGGAGGCGCGGTGGCTGAACGGTGAATCACTTTACATCAGAAAAGGGGTCCCGGGTTCGAATCCTGGTGAAGACTGGGACACTTTATTCCTGGATTTATAGTGAATTTAAAGTGAAGGTGGTTGGTCGTTGTGCTTGACAAATGACACCCTCGTTAACTGTGGGCCACAGAAACAGGTAACCTTTACATCATCTGCCGTATAGATCACAAGGTCTAAAAGATGAACTTTATATTACTTGTATAGCGATTGTTTTAGCATCTTGTGAGATAGATAGATAGATAGATAGAATAGATAGATAGATAGATAGATAGATAGATAGATAGATAGATAGATAGATAGATAGATAGATAGATAGATTGTCTCACTTACTCTACAAAAATAAGAGTCGTTTCCGTATGTTGTCCGACATTGTTCATCTACTGTCTTCTCAAGACCTGGCAGCGTGTCATTGACATTAGGTACGCTGTCTGACACTTTAAGAGCTTTTGTAAGACACTCGGCTCCTTCTCTAAAATATTAAATTTGGCAAAACACCAGTCGACATGAGGCTCAAACTAATCAGGACCTTATGGTTTAATTGACCTTAAATAGTACTACAATCGTATTTGAGCAAATGATGCTAGGCTTCGATCGGTTTTATCCTTAAGTTCTAACGCTCTCTTCAATATTGTCTAAGAAATAGGTTGTATATATAGTGTCATAAATGAACCGTGACCTCTGCTGGTCACTACATGTGACCGCGGCTAGGTAACACATCAGCGAGTGTTCTCCGGAATGTACCTGTATAAAGAAAGACGGGATGTGACGTGCTGTCACGAGTCTCCAGAAGGTGCTAGCAGTGTTTCTGCAACATAGGAGAGGCGATTAGGGATTCTATATAGCCTAAACCAGAGTTAATGTGAAAAGTCAGTCGTCGGTAGAGTTGTCGTTACTGTTGTCCACTGTACGAGACAGTAGAAGAGGGATGTGTACTACTCGATGCAAGTTAAATTGAGTAGAGTGAACTGGAGTGGACCAGATTTGTTTAAGTCTATACAATAGATGTAAGACGTGTACGCCTCTGATTCGGTAGAGTTGAATACGACTTGGACCAGAAGAGTAGAGTGGAATACGACTAAGAGTTGAAGTGCTGCGAAGTACAGTAAAGTGCAACGAAGTACAGTGAAGTGCTATGAAGTACAATGAAGTGCAACGAAGTACAGTGAAGTGCAACAAAGTACAGTGAAGTGCAATGAAGTACAGTGAAGTGCAATGAAGTACAGTGAAGTGCAATGAAGTACAGTGAAGTGCAACGAAGTACAGTGAAGTGGTATAAAGTACAGTGAAGTGCAATGGGGTACAGTGAAGTGCAACAAAGTACAGTGAAGTGCAAAGAAGTACAGTGAAGTGCAAAGAAGTACAGTGAAGTGCAAAGAAGTACAGTAAGTGCAACGAAGTACAGTGAAGTGAAACGAAGTACAGTGAAGTGCTATGAAGTACAGTGAAGTGCAATGAAGTTGAACGAAGTACAGTGAAGTGCAAAGAAACACAATGAAGTGCAACGAAGTACAGTGAAGTGCAATGAAGTGCAACGAAGTACAGTGAAGTGCAAAGAAACACAATGAAGTGCAACGAAGTACAGTGAAGTGCAATGAGGTTTAACCAAGTACAGTGAAGTGCAAAGAAACAATGAAGTGCAACGAAGTACAGTGAAGTGCCAAGAAACACAATGAATTGCAACGAAGTACAGTGAGGTGCAACGAAGTACAGTGAAGTGCAACGAAGTACAGTGAAGTGCAACAAAGTTCATTGAAATGTAAGCTATGAAGTACTATACAGTTTTTCCACGCGATATGTTTCAGGGACGAATTGCTAGATTGTATAATCAATGAAGTTCTATGAAGCTAAAGATACGTTGTCAAGTTCTAAGCAGTGTTTGTATGTTTGTGTGTCCTATACATTAAGTCAGAAGAAGAGAGATACGTAACAATATCTAGATATTATTATATATATATATAACGAGTGGCCTTTCCCTATTCGTCTCTTGTAAACCTGTTTATTTGGATTTTATAGTTCTTACATCAGGAGGTCTAAATTTTGCAGATATAAAAAAACATATTCATGTAAAAATGCTTTTGAAACACAAATTTGAAGGTTATTTTAATTAAATAATGAAATCATTAGACTATATTTAATATTTTAGTGTGTCCAAGTAAAAAACTATCTGTGCAAAGTGTAGTTTAAAAAATTAGATCTAGATGTAAATCATTTCTATCTAAACATGGTAAACATGGCGTAGATCCATGAAATAGTAATACTTTCATAGAGTTGTGCAACTTTTTTTTTTGAGGGTCTTAAGTTTGTTTTAGAACTACTATACATACGCCTCGTTCCAGTTAGTACCCAAGGGACATTTATGCCAAGTTTCATCAAGATTGGTCAAACGGTTGTGACTTGTATGCGGGACATACACCCATACATACAAACATAGGCCTTACTTTCTACTTATAGTATATATATAGATCTAACACTTTTATGGAAACAATCTTGTTGACACACTTTGAGGACGCATTTTTACTAACACACTTTCACTGACACCCTTTTAGTGTCACACTTTCACTGACACACTATGACTGACACCCTTTTAGTGTCACACTTTCACTGACACACTTTCACTGACACCCTTTCACTGACACACTTTTACTGACACACTTTTAGTGTCACACTTTCACTGACACACTTTCACTGACACCCTTTTAGTGTCACACTGTCACTGACACACTATAACTGACACCCTTTTAGTGTCACACTTTCACTGACACACTATGACTGACACCCTTTTAGTGTCACACTTTAACTAACACACTATGACTGACATCCTTTTTAGTGTCACACTTTCACTGACACACTATGACTGACACCCTTTTAGTGTCACACTTTCACTGACACACTATGACTGACACCCTTTTAGTGTCACACTTTCACTGACACACTTTGACTGACACCTTTTAGTGTCACAATTTCACTGACAAAATAAAAAAAAACGCAATGTTAACTTTGAGAGTATTTTTGAAAAAATAGCCTTAATATATATGTATATAGTTTTATTTCGATAAAGGGAGACTGCGAGGTATCGAGTGTGGGCGTGATGTGTGAGGGAATTGTGGGATCGAGTGTGGGCGGGATGTGTGAGGGAATTGTGGAGGCGAGTGTGGTCGGGATGTGTGAGGGAATTGTGAGAGTTAGTGTGGGCGGGATGTGTGAGGGAATTGTGAGAGTGAGTGTGGGCGGGATGTGTGAGGGACTTGTGGGAGCGAGTGTGGGCGGGATGTGTGAGAGGATTTGGGAGAGCGAGTGTGGGCGCGATATGTGAGCGAATTGTGGGAGCGAGTGTTGGCGCGATATGTGAGCGAATTGTGGGAGCGAGTTTGGGCAGGATGTGTGAGGGAATTGTGGGAGCGAGTGTGGCAGAGGGATGTGTGAGGGAATTATGGGGGAGCGAGTGTGGGCGGGATGTGTGAGGGAATTATGGGGGAGCGAGTGTGGGCGGGATGTGTGAGGGAATTGTGGGGGACCGAGTGTGGGCGGGATGTGTGAAGGAATTGTGGGAGCGCGTGTGGATGTTTGCAGGAACAAGTCAACTGACAACTATCTACAACACTGAACTCACTGTGAACGAAGAACGCTTTGAATATAATTCTCAACGCTCTCTGAACTGCAGCTTGAAAAGTTATACTGGTTCATCACTTTAGAAGTGGAGCTGGTGACCGCCATGATATAACCATCGTGCGAGTCGCACATATTTCTATCTCCATCATGTCTGGCGGACAGACTGGTGAATAACAGAGTAAAGGAAAGAGGAAAGTATGCCAGAGTAGAGAATACTTAGCCGTAACTAAACAAAGTCCATAGTTTAATTATTTTTAGATTACTGGTGAATAGAAATTGATAATATCAAATAAACTCATTGCAATAAACATTTCAGACATTGTACATTCTATACCAGTGTCTCCCAGACTGTTTTCTGCGAAGCACCAAATTATTTAATTTCAAAGAAAAAAACAACGATCGACCTTTTAATTATGTCGTATCGACTTTGTCTAAAGAGTTCCTTACTATTTCAAAACAAGCTAATGTAATCTTGGGTGCGCGGTGGCAGAGCGATTTAGCGCTTGGCTTCAGAACCGGAAGTTCTGGGTTCGAATCTAGGTGAAGGCTAGGATTTTGAATTTCGGAATTCTCAGGGCGCCCCTCAGTCCAGCCAACTCTAATTGGTACCTGATATTAGCTGGGGAAAATAAAGGCAGTTGTTCGTTGTGGTGGTCACATGACACCCGGTTCGTTAACCGTTGGCCATAGAAACAGATGGCGTTAACATCATCAGCTCCATAGATCGCAACGCCTGAAAGGGATACTTGACTTTTTGACTAATGTTATAACGGGTACTTCACTTAACTTGAGGAGAGCAAAGGCGATTGGTTGTTGTGCTGGTCACATGACACCCTGCTCGTTAACTGTTGGCCAAAGAAACAGATGGCCCCAACACCTCCTGCCCTGTGGATCTCATGGTCTGAAGGGGGATATTTTTAGTATTTTTTAAAAATGTTGAAACAAGGTCAAAGTATATACTGACATCTAGAAACAGGCGGCTAGATTTCCCATCTGAAATTAGAATTGAGCTTATCTCTATCGTGGTTGATGTCAGGGAGTTAAATTTATTATGGCCCGAATGCTCCAACGCGAGACTAGCGCCACCACGGTGGTGCTGGTCACCGACTCTCGCTCCAGTCTCCAAGCTATGGGTGGCGGCGGGGGAGGGTCACCCGTAATAGAAGAGGCAGTCGGCGCCGCAGATAACATCCGCCGAGCTATTGGAGCTGTCGTTTTCATGCAGTGGGCGCCTTCACATTGCGGCGTGAGGGGCAATGAAACGGCAGACGACCTCGCAAGGGAGGGTGCAATGGCAGCCACACACCTCGAAGCACCAAGCACGTACTTACAAGCAACGGCACTAATCCGAGCACTCATTCATGAGAAGTGGTTAAAGTCCTGGGAGGAATCCGACAGAGCACGTGGTGTCTGGCTGCACATGCGTCACCCAGATCGCGACGATCCATGGTGGCGACTGATGCCGCCACTGTGGAGAGAGCGCTGAAACAGTGGTGCATGTCTTGTACGAGTGTCCCCAGCTCCGCGAGCTAAGGGGGGACCTGTCTGTGCAGTCACTCGAATTGTATGGTAGCTATGAGGCACTACGCCGAACGGCTAAGTTTCTTGCCAGAGCACTACGGGAGGACTAGTCCTACCTGCTCTGATTTTTCAATAGGTGTTCATCTCAGGTACTTTAATGAGTAAATAAATAGAGAACAGCCGGTATAACACAATTGGCAACACACCAAACTGACTACGAATGTTACACTGTACATCACCGTACTGTGGTACTAAACTGTACTGTCTCTCTATCAGTCTATCTCATCCTGAAATCACTCGAGGATTGTCTCCACCCGGACTGACTTCATGGCAGACTATCAGTCCCTCCCTGTGCTGAACTGCCATACATAATATATCTCTGTTTCTCATAAATGCTTTCGATCACATGAACAGCCACGGGTAATTTGGGTGTAATGATCACACTTGTACTGCCGTTTGTCCACTGACACAGTTGACTGTCAAGCAGCAAATGAGATTGCTTGTGTCACGTGTGTCAGCTGGTCACACACAAAATTAACTCTATCAGTCCGTCAATGCAGTTACAACAGTATATACAGATAATCATCGACTTACGACGGTGTTCCGTTCCTATATATAAAGTGTGAAATCGAGCATTATCTAGAATTCCCGAAACGTCCAGGCAAAAGTTTGAAAATATTTCTTACCTTCCTACTTGACCTTGGCCTAGGCAGTGTATAGAATGTCTACAACAACTTTATTGAAAGTATTCTATTAATAATATAAATCTGTCGAAATGCTATTTCTATTCGCCAAGTAATCTAATTAATTAAGTCTTGTTCTTTCAAGTGTGGCGTATGTTTAATTACGATTGTCTTAGCGTGCATGTTTTGTAAAAACATAATTGTACTGGGGAAAAGGTTGATTTAAAAAAATGTGTTCATATTGGGTTGTATGAAAGGAGAAAGATAATTGGTGTATTATGTAATCAAGTCAAATACAACTACTAAGAAGAAACCACGTGACTAGATATCGATCAAGCTGTCAGAAAAGATTTTGTGGTGATGGTCGTGGAAAACACAAGTTCATATTTCATGTTAAACCAGTCCTTAGAGCAATGCAATTTTTTTTTCTGAAATCTTGACACATATTTTAACATTGAAAAAAAAAATCTATTTCTTCATTCAACACTGATTTCCATGGCAACTGTTCTGACTGCAGCGTCCAGTTTTGAAGTAAGATATTGTATCTGGTCTGCATTTTTTTCAAATGAGGTCAAGAGGTCAATACATTTGGGCATCCCGTCAGCGAAATGCTGGAGGTATTTTAGAGTTCCTCCCCCCCAAAAAAAAAAAAACAACAACAACAATAAAACAACAAACAATTGTTATAAGTTTAAAATGAGAGCAGAAAGAAGGCTGAAAATGCAACGGTGCCTGGTGATCACATATGCCCAACCTGTGACCGCAGCTGTGTATCAAGGATTGGCCTCTTTAGTCACGCAAGAAGTTGCAAAGGGAAAAGATCCACTCTCCAGACGTACAATGCCACAGAGTTGTATCGGGGATTTCCTTGGAGCAACGCGACTTTAAAAAGAACTTTATTTGGACGGAAGTAGGAATAATGGGCAATAAAAACGACAATTGAAGACTCACTCTTTTAGCTAAGGCAAAACGCAAAGTTGTTTCAAAACTGTTGACACCTCGACTGTGCCCCTTCATTGTTAATTAAATATATATATATATATTTAATTAACAATGAAGGATTGATTTTGTAGAATACGCATGTATGAGCTCTATAATTAGCATAAAAACTGTTGCCATTGACTGTCCTGTTTTAAATGTAATATTTTCTGCGGGGGATAGGGCGGTAGAGTGGTCACAATTGATCCGGTTCGTGTCTTCTCTCAGTTTCATATGTATAGCTTATGAATGCATTGGACATTAGAGGGGTGGAGGCGAATCGATATATAAATGCAATACTATAGCATATATAACTTGTCTTCTTATCTTTATCTTATAAGTTACAGACGTTATTTCTAAAAAAAGAAGATAATTACGTCCTACGCTTTTATGTGTCAATCTAGTCAAGTTAATCAGTGACTAAAACTCTGCTAAGTCGTTGGTTTTCCTGGCTACTTCAGGCAACCCATTCAATGTTATAATAGCACTAGGAAAGAAGGAACACTTGTACGAATTAGTCCTGGCATATGGAATAAAAATGTGCTTCTATCTTTGTGTCTTTCTGAGTATTTTATTAGTTTTTTTTTTATATTTATAAAACAGGGTTCAGTGTTTTATGACTTATTGCTAATTTATATTAGTGACTGAGTTATTTTTTTAAAACAAATTATGTAATCTTTCCATTAAATACGAAAGAAGAAGCTAGAGGACCCATAATATTGCAAGCTGAATAGAGGAATCGTAATGAAGTCCAAGCTTAAGGGCGATAGTAGCGACCAGATGTGACCCGCAAGCCGTAGTTAGCGTTGGAAATTAATATTCTATTTGATGTTTTAAGATGACATACCGAAATTCAACGAGATGAACAGAAGTAAACAGAAGTAAACAGAAGTAAACAGAAGTAAACAGAAGTAAACAGAAGTAAACAGAAGTAAACATTCACTAAGTGTAAATTTAATATTTACTGAATCTGACCGAAGAAATAAAAAAAAAAAAAAGGGTCTCCGTGTTCATATGACATACTGCATGCATCTTTAGTCTTCGAACCAAAGACAGTGCCTAATTATTTCACTGAGGATGAGAAACATTATGGCAAGTATGGCCCCCCCCCCCCCTTCTGTCTCGGAAGTCACGAGATATCCCATAGTTCTGCCGAGTCTGACTCACCTGTGACCTAATTCGTGAGTTGCAACTACGGCTGTTAGGTAGCCGAAGCTCTCCTCAATCACTGAAGAGCTGGTACCATCCTGGCGACACATGACACCAACGTTGGCTATCCCTAACACAATGGATGCAAGATATATGAGATGTGAGTTCGAATCCCTCAGTACGCCAGGAAATTTGGACACAGCTTCGCGATCCTGGTAATCTAAAGAGGCGCTTCAATTGGAACATCTTTCGCGTGGAAAACGTGTTGTGTTAAAAAACGAAACGGGATTTTGCAAGATTTCGTTTTGTTTCTTTTAGTAACATCCCAATTTTACACATGCCCTACTTTTCAGAGTTCTATTTATAGTACAGATTCTTGAATGGGCCCTGAGTATAATCTCCCGTACTTAGGCACAGAAAAGATTTGACGTCATGCTTATATTTAGCTGGAGGCCGCGGTGGCTGAGCGGTAAAGCGCTGGGTCCCGGGTTCGAACTCTGATGAAGACTGGGATTTTTAGTTTCGGGATCTTTGGGCGCCTCTGAGTCCACCCAGCTCTAATGGGTACCTGGCATTAGTCGGGGGAATAGTTAAGGAGGTTGGGTCGTTGTGCTGGCGTTAACCGTAGGCCACAGAAACAGATGACCTTTACATCATCTGCCTTATAGACCGCGAGTTCTGAAAGGTGAATCTTTACTTTATATTTATTTATTTTTTCTGTGAAATCAAGATTATTATGTACAGGGGCAAATTAATACATATTAACTCTTTCTCTCCTAGCTGACGATACCAGCGTTGATTCCACCAGAATGTGGTAAAAAATTACGGAGAGAAAGAGTTAATGCATTGCAGATGATTTAATAGGCAATATGTATAAAGTGACTAATAAAAGTTCACATATAGGTAACTTTTGTTTAACTTGAACTAACGAGCAAGACGATTCAATAGAGACAATATTGCTAGAAGTTCTAAATATATTTTTTTAATTGGTCGGAGTGATAAAGCGCTCACAAAATATACAATGGTTGTGTTTTTTTGTTGTTTTTTTAAAAGCTACAGATTCAAAAAATGTCAATGTAGATTGTAGAATAAACTTACAATGTAAAATTAAAATAAAATAAAACAAGGTTACGAAGACGGTTTGTGTGGAAACACAAACTCAAAATCAGCCCCCGAAGTAGTCCACCAAGGCAGGTAAAAAGGCAGGTATCAATGTTTTCAGAAAGGACATCAGAATTAAATTTGATCAAAGACATATGACAGAGAAGAATGGAGAAAGAAGTTTTACAGATCTTGTGTGGTGCACCAGCGGTCAGATAATCCAAAGGATAGGTGAAAGTGAATGTGAAGTTAAATTTGAACCTGGCCTTATGTCTTAATAATGAATATCTAATGGATCTAATGCTTTGAAAATGGTCACTCTCGAATTACTCAATAAAAAAAAATTCGTAATAAAAAATATTTAAATAATGTTCCTTTAGTTAGGTGTTTCGCAACGGACACGTGACTGCAGTTCACGCGATAATATGAAAAATTAGTTATTAATTGTAGTTGTAAATTATGTCTAACTTATATGCATACTACATAGATTTTTTCTCTTAAAAAAAAGTAAACAAATTTTTTCGCGTAAATGTAGTAATAAGTAGGACAGTATTTATTTCATTTAACAATACAAATGTACAAAAAAAATATTTTTGGGAAAAAAAATCAAAAACCGTTTGCATAAATGTGTTAAAAATATGGCAAATAGTCATCTCCCCTACTAAAGAGCCTCCAGTGTTTGTTACTATTATAGCGAATAGTTGTAAAAGTGGTTGTTTTTTTTTAAACACTGCTTGCATAAGTGATTTAAAAATTTAGATTTTTCGCTTTAAGAAAAGAAAAACGAAAAAGTAGCCGTTGCATCAGAACTTTGAATGGACTAATATATTATGATATCGGATTTTCACAATCTTTTCTAGTTTACGAGATCTAAACGGGACGGACGGACGGACATTTCACACAAAACTAGTAGCGTCTTTTCCCCTTTCCGGGGCCGCTAAAATAGCTTCGAAAACCTAAAAACAACCACAAACCACAAGAACAACACTACTGTACCCGCTACATTGTAATTTGGTTGTCCTTGTCTTATGCTGAATAAATCCAATCTGTAATTAAAACCAATGAGCTAAGCATTAGTTCTGTTGGAAAACGAAAAAATAAGTAATATAGAGTTTACATCGAGACAAGAGTTAACTAACTTAAGTAGTTTACATCGAGGCAAGTGTTAACTAACTTAAGTAGTTTACATCGAGGCAAGAGTTAACTAACTTAAGTAGTTTACATCGAGGCAAGTGTTAACTAACTTAAGTAGTTTACATCGAGGCAAGAGTTAACTAACTTAAGTAGTTTACATCGAGGGACGAGTTAACTAACTTAAGTAGTTTATATCGAGGCAAGAGTTAACTAACTTAAGTAGTTTACATTGAGGCAAGAGTTAACTAACTTAAGTGGTTTACATTGAGGCAAGAGTTAACTAACTATTAAGTAGTTTCCACTCAGGCAAGAGTTAACTAACACTTAAGTAGTTTACATCGAGGCAAGAGTTAACTAACACTTATGTAGTTTCCACTCAGGCAAGAGTTAACTAACACTTAAGTAGTTTACATTGAGGCAAGAGTTAACCAACACTTAAGTAGTTTACATTGAGGCAAGAGTTAACCAACACTTAAGTAGTTTACATTGAGGCAAGAGTTAATTAACACTTAAGTAGTTTACATCGAGGCAAGAGTTAACTAACACTTAAGTAGTTTACATCGAGGCAAGAAGTAACTAACACTTATGTAGTTTCCACTCAGGCAAGAGTTAACTAACACTTAAGTAGTTTACATTGAGGCAAGAGTTAACTAACACTTAAGTAGTTTACATTGAGGCAAGAGTTAACTAACACCTAAGTAGTTTACATTGAGGCAAGAGTTAACTAACACTTAAGTAGTTTACATTGAGGCAAGAGTTAACTAACACTTAAGTAGTTTACATTGAGGCAAGAGTTAACTAACATTTAAGTAGTTTACATTGAGGCAAGAGTTAACTAACACTTAAGTAGTTTCCATTGAGGCAAGAGTTAACTAACATCTAAGTAGTTTCCACTCAGGCAAGGGTTAACTAACTTAAGTAGTTTCCATTGAGGCAAGAGTTAACTAACATTTAAGTAGTTTCCACTCAGGCAATGGTTAACTAACTTAAGTAGTTTCCATTGAGGAAAAGGCCGCGGATTACAAAACAAAAAAACAACAGAATCCACTACCGAGGACAGACATAGATAGCGCAAAGAAAATCTAAATTAACCTCAGGCGGACAATGGCTATGCCTGCACTGGAGTGGCGAAATAAGTGGGTCACAGCTTGGGCTGCGTATTCACGGGAAATACTGCATTCCTCATTTATCTTTAAATCATTTATCATTAATGTTAAATTAAGATTTTAGTAGTTTACACAGAGGCTAGGGTTAACTAACATTTTAGTAGTTTACACAGAGGCTAGGGTTAACTAACATTTTAGTAGTTTACACAGAGGCTAGGATTAACTAACATTTTAGTAGTTTACACAGAGGCTAGAGTTAACTAACATTTTAGTAGTTTACACAGAGGCTAGGGTTAACTAACATTTTAGTAGTTTACACAGAGGCTAGGGTTAACTAACATTTTAGTAGTTTACACAGAGGCTAGAGTTAACTAACATTTTAGTAGTTTACACAGAGGCTAGGGTTAACTAACATTTTGAGTAGTTTACACAGAGGCTAGGGTTAACTAACATTTTAGTAGTTTACACAGAGGCTAGAGTTAACTAACATTTTAGTAGTTTACACAGAGGCTAGGGTTAACTAACATTTTAGTAGTTTACACAGAGGCTAGGGTTAACTAACATTTTAGTAGTTTACACAGAGGCTATGATTAACTAACATTTTAGTAGTTTACACAGAGGCTAGGGTTAACTAGATTTTCCATTAATGCATTTACAAAATGTTCTTTCAAAGTCGAAGATAATCTTCGTCCAATTACAAACCTCCCACTTGACCGCTGGACTACGGATGATGGCATCAGGCAGTGCTCGAACCTGGAATCTTTAGGCGAATGTCACTGCTATTATTTTAATTGTAGAAGTAACTTATACATATCTAATTTAGGTATAATTTAAGGTGCACAGTTACGAAATATAATTCACAAGACAAAAGGTTTAACGACAATTGATTCACGATAATCTGCAAACAGCTCCCCGTACAGAGGTCGTTTGGGAAGGCGAGTGTTTGGCATGCAGACTACATGTCCCGCTTATCACATAGTGAACCCTGTAGTGTGGACTGATACTGTTCATATTAGACAACTGTAGGATTTTAGTATCTGTTATGTGGTCAGACCAATGAACCATTGGCACATAAAGTCCAGATTGGCACATAAAGTCACATTGTCACATAAAGTTACATAGGCACATAAAGTCACATTGGCGCTTTAAGTCGCATTGACAAATTAAGTCACAATGATACTTAAGAAGTCACATTGACACATTACCTCCCTTTACCAGTAACTAGAGAAGCACTAGATAGTGGACATAATGTCTATCCAGACAATATTTTTTTAAAGATATATACTGATCGAATAAATCTGTGTTTCCCAAACTTTCAACAAATGCGTACCCCTTCAATAAATTTCGTAACGCTGAACAGTGGCGTCACTATGGGGATGCGGTCCGCACCGGGTGACACCCAAGACCCGTTAAGGGGGTGAAACCCAAGTAAAAAAAATGCACTTTGAGAATAAATAACAATTTTAAAAAAAATAATCGACAGTGGTGAAATATTGGAACATGTTATTCACAATTAATAAATCGATCTATATTTTTTTTTTCATTTCGACTAAAATTTTTTTTATTTTTCTTTATGAAATTCTATCAAAATGTTTAAAATGTTATATCATTATTAATATCACAAGGAAAACAAGAAACCTAACTTTCAGCTGTATAACAGGTGCATGTATGTATATGAACACTGCTCTTATTCAAAACAGTGTTTTACATATATGTCTCCATTTTTGTAGCTAGCACCGTACTATCAGGATGCCAACCAATAGTTACTGTTTAACAAATGACGACACTCTTCATGCATAAAATATTGAAATCTCACATGTTAATCATGAGTTTGAGTTTTGAGTAGGAAATAAGTAATGAGAAGAAAAAAAAGAGGCCATTGAGATTTCTGAAGATTAGGATGTAATTTCATTTTTCTGTAAAAGAAGCTGTAGCCAAGGTGAAAGTCAGTAGAATGATATATTTAAATATTTTAGGGGATTTGTCTTCTTGGCTAGTGCCAAGTATGATTCTGATGCTTCCTAAAGAGGGAAGATTTAGTCACTTAATAGCTAAAAAAAACTGTATTCTTTTGTTGTCGACTATTTTCAACTAATTGTGCTGAAATGAAATAGACGCTTGACAGTATGGACTATACACCCGCCATCTTGGAACCTAATACCGAGCCTAAGCCCAAGGCTCTAACCGAACAAATCCCTAGCACAAAAGGTAAGAAGAGAGGACGTAGAGGAGGAATAGGAGTTAAGTGTAGAAGAAGAGGACAAAGAGGCTTCCTTCCACCCATCGTAACAGGCAATGTTAGGTCTTTACAAAATAAGATGGAAGAATTAACAGGTTGCTGTGAACATTTGTATCAATTTAGAGAGTGTTCCTTAATGTGTTTCACTGAAACCTGGCTCAATGACACGATACCCAACTCTTCTGTTGATCTCGATAAATTTTACGTTTATAGAGCAGACAGAACAATTAATAGTGGGAAGTCAAAAGGATGAGGACTCGCAATCTATATAAACAAGGAATACTGCAACGCCAATAATGTGAACATCAGGAATAAAATTTGTGACCCTAACATTGAACTTATGTGTGTCACACTTAGGCCTTACTACTTGCCTAGAGAATTCACCCAGGTGTGTGTTGTTGTTGTGTACATACCACCGACGGCTGACACAGTGACTGCGTCGGAAATAATTTTTGATGTGCTTCACAATCGTAACTGGAGATTTCAACAACCTAAATATTGACAACACACTGCCAAACTATTGCCAGTATGTCTCCCTCCCCACAAGGCAGGGTAGAACGCTCGACAAATGCTACGTAAACATTAAGTAGGCTTACAAATGTAAAAGTTTGTTCCCACTTCGAGAATCTGACTATGTAATAGTCCATCTTATACCAAATTACAAACCTAATCTTAAAACTACAAAGAGAGTTATAAAAACGGTCAAGATGTGGTCTGAAGAGGCTGTAGAAAAACTACGAGGATGCATTGAGAAAACTAACTGGGAAATCTTTATTGAAAACTGTCCAGACATAAACGAACTAACAGAAACTGTTAACTCATATCTATCATTCTGCGAGGAGTTAACAATTCCAACCAAAACAATACAAGTCTATGGAAACAATAAGCCCTGGATGACCCAAAAAACCAAACACCTTATTACTGAAAAGAAAACAAAGTATAAGGCTAGCAACGAAGAGTTTATAAATGCTAAACATAAACTGAGAAAAGCAATAATAAAAGGGAAAAAAAACATACAAAGAAAAAATTGAGAATTTCTTTGCAAAGAACAACTCAAAACAATGCTGGGAGGAATTAAAGAAAATAACAGGCTGCGCCTCAAAACGAGAACAAATTTCAGTGGCTGATGATGAGAAATTCGCCAACGAACTAAATTATTTTTATTCTCGTTTTGACAAAGAAGATTTTGTTGATCTACACAAAGAACTTTTCAACACTCTGTCCAAAGGAAAACAAGAGCCCTATGTCAATTTTGTAACTGAGGATGGAGTGACCTTGTTATTTAAAAGAGCAGACGTAACAAAAGCTTCTGGACCAGACAAAATTAGTGGCAAGCTGATCAAGCTATGTGCGGAGCAAATCTCTTCTATCTTCTGTCATATATTTAACCAGGCATTGCAAACGTGCGTAATTCCACACATCTGGAAAACTTCAGAGATCATACCAGTGCCTAAGAAACCAAAAATAGATTGCTTAAATGATTTCCGCCCAGTAGCACTAACACCTATTGTTATGAAATGTTTTGAAAAATATATGCTAAAACAACTTGTAGCAAAAGTCAACAACAGCCTAGACCCTCACCAATTTGCATACAAAGCAGCTAGAGGAACTGAGGATGCCATTCTATTGCTTTTGGACAAGCTTTATAAGCATCTCGATATACCCAAAACATTATCACGAGTCCTCTTCGTAGATTTCTCCTCGGCTTTCAATACCATACAGCCACATCTAATGATAAACAAAATGAGTAACTTAAATGTAAGCCCTTACTTACAAGCATGGGTTCTAAACTTTTTAACCCAACGGCCCCAGTATGTTAAATTCAACAACACCAAATCGTCAACTCGAGTACTATGTACGGGTGCTCCACAAGGTTGTGTACTTTCTCCTGTACTATACACTCTTTACACTAATGACATAAGAAGCATCTATGACTCAGTTAAACTCATTAAATTCGCTGATGATACTGCCATAGTCGGTCTTATTTCTGGAGACGAAACTCAGTATCGAAGCTCGATAGAAGAGTTTACAAACTGGTGCACCGACAACTTTCTAGAACTGAATGTAACAAAAACTAAAGAACTTATAATAGATTTTAGAAAAAAAACAACATACTATACGTGAACTGCAAATAAACACTACATCTATAGAACAAGTAAAGGCATATAAATATCTAGGCGTTATCATCAACAACAAGCTTTCATTGGAAGACCACCTTGGAACTCTGACAAAAAAAACAGCCCAGCGACTCTTTTTTGTATACAAACTCAATAGCTTTAAACTAAGCAAGAAGATCCTTGAGACATTTTACCGTGCGACTATACAAAATCTGCTAACATACGGAATAACTTGTTGGCAAGGCAACGCCTCATCTAAACTGTTGCGACGTCTAGAAAAAAACAATTTAAAAAGCATCTAAAATTACACTCACAACATTACCACATTTAAAGGAACTTTTTGAACAAAAGTGCCTAAGAAAAATCGAAAAAATCTTGGAAGACAACGGCCACCCGCTCCATCAGAACTACGTCAGGTCGTCGCGAAGTGGGCGACTGCTGTCAATCAAAACAAGAACAGAGCGATACAAAAACTCGTTCGTACCTCACTCGGTCAGACTCTATCACCGCCACTCATTGATCAGGGAACATGAAATGCACCAAGATACCTGTCTGTAGTCGCTGAATGAACTCTTTATGTTGTCTGTTGTATTTATGTGTATTTTTCTGTTGTGTTGTCTTTATATGAGAAAAGAGTCCTTGTAATCACAACAAATTTCCGTAAGGATCAATAAAGCAGTCTTAGTCTTAGTCTTAGAAATGTGTAACTTACTTTCATGTGTGGTTGACATTAAGTCCGACATTGGAATATTAAAAATCGTATGAAGAATTCATCTGGATTGGAAACTAGTAAAAAATGGACATCCGGCTACAAATACAATTGACTAGGAAGTTGTTGCTAAGATTGGTGTAAAGAAGAAAAACAATGGAAGGAGATATTGAAAGGACTATGTTCCTATAAAAGCAGAATAATTGACATTTTGTGAATATACTAACAACGAGTCTTTATTGAGTAAAGAATTTTCACGAGATGTTGGAAATATTATGCAAATCAAACCCATAACTGAAAGTACATTTGTAATGTTAAAAAGTTTATAATTGTTTTAGCAAACGACGAAAAAGATATTAAGGTTGGTAAAGCACCTTTGTATCTTGTTCGACAACACACCTGACATAGCACACCTGACATAGCACACACTGACCAGATTCAGAAGTCATACGATTTTAAGGGAGACAAACATGCTGATGTGATCAACTTAATATCTGAAAATGTCTAGAAAAGATTGAGCTTGCATTATATGTGGAGCTCAAAGATACAGCTTCAGTGTCTGGAACCATGGAGGAGTACCAGGGGTGGAGGTGTACTATTTAAGAAGAGAAAAGGAGGGGGATTCATTCTTATGTGCAGTGATCTTTGTTTTTTAAACTCTGAGCTTCAACTCTTACTGGAAGCAGTCATTGATGTAGTAGATACGCATAGTACAGTCCAACCGAAAAATTCGTTAGTTCAACAACCAACGGAATATTGTAGATGTCAGTTTAAAAAAAGTGGCATATTAGATGATTTTTCAAAAGGCTACATTCAAACAGAAATACCATGACTGCGAAGGGATCTAAAGGCAACAAAAGTTATTCCTGAAGACAATAAAAGTTGACAGTGCATGATTCATAGGCCACTATAAAGACATTACAAATATTTCTAAATTATTTAACAAAGCCTTACACCGTTTCTTACTATCTACTTATCTATGGGCGTCATGTGAAAAGGATTTTTGAAATTAAAATTAAAATCTCTTTGAGACAAAGGAACAAATGACACTTTCACAAAGGGGAATTTTATTACAAATGAGATTGTTTACAAATTATATTGCAATAGAGTTTATGATACGTTTTTAAGTTTGAAATACAGGAAAAAAAATGTAATTTACTTATGATTGCATTGTTGCAAAATTGAACTATAGATTAATGACAATGAATATAAAGATTAAGGATGCGTGCAGTGTTTTACATGACTGCACAAACCCAGTGAACTGTAGATAAATTGTAATAAACAACTGAATTTTTTAATTAAATAGACACTCATGTCATAGTTGTTGAACAATCAAATAACGTAGGGTAATTATAAAGTATATGGTTAACAGTGCAACAAAGACACAAAAAGAAAGGATTTTTTAAGGGGGCGGGGGTGTGACACCCTGAGCTGACCGCACCGGGTAACACCCACCCTAATGACGCCACTGACTCAAGTACTTTTGAACCTCCAACCCCCCCCCCTAAAAAATAATATCGAAAATAATAAACGAAAAATAAGATTTTTAATAAAAATTTAAATAAATGCTATATTATAAATAACATTAATTTACATGAAAGAGAAGGAGAATCATGATTAACGCGTACCTCCTTCAAACTCTTCCCGTGCCCCTGGGGGTACGCGTACCTCACTTTGGGCAACACTGAAACAGCTTAATATATAGCTGTGGTGTAGGAAGAATAGACGTACCCTGTGAAAGCCATGACATGGTCGTATTCCCCAATGATATCTTTGCCCTGATCTAGAGAGAACGCAGTTAAGGACTGAATAGATGTGTCCGCTTGCAGTTTATCTTCGTGACGATAAAATTCACTGAAGTTGGAAGCCGCTGCAGTCTGTAGAGAAGAAATAGAAAATATTCGTCGAACTCTTTTTTTCGACTCTAAAACAAACTATGACCTAACAAGCATTTGCCTATCAGCCCTATCTGACATCTATGTGACACCTATCTGACATCTATGTGACACCTATCTGGCATCTATGTGACACCTATCTGACATCTAAATGTCACCTTACTTTATGCACATCTTTTGAAAGAAAAAAATCACTCCTTAATTGGCCCCACTGTGAAAAGCACTGCACAATCACTGTCATAGATATCAATATTGCAAGTTTTATCTTTCCTTTTCTATATAAGACAATTGATTAAAATAAATAAATAAAGTTCCCATTTCAGACCTTGCAATCTATAAGGCAGATGATTCCGTGGCCCAACTTTAACGAGGATGTCATGGCCAGCACAACGACCAACCGCTTTTACTTTTCCCCAAATTAAGTCAGGTACCCATTAGAGCTGGCTGGAGGTTCCTAACATCCCAATATAAAAAATTCTAGTCCCCACCAGGATTTGAACCCTTTACTCCTCAGCCACCACAAGTTCAAAACATTAATTACCACTACTTATGACGCCGTTCTGACATACGTATGACATTATAGCAAAGGTCTTCTTAATACGTCTGTTGAGCTGATTGAGTTATTTTAAGATTTGTTTTGTATTTAGAAACTATTGCGTCAGGCTAACCATCTCACTTGCCTAAATAATTGCGTCAGTTGTCTGCAAGCAGCAATAGAGGTTTGAAAAAAACCCACACTTTTTATTATTATTCATACTGTAGAGCAGTGCTTCCCAAAGTGTGGTAAGCGTACCCTCAAGGGCACGAGAAGAGTTTGAAGGGGGTACCCATTAACTATGCTTCTTCTTCTATTTGATGCAAATTAATCTTATTTATAATATAACATTTATTTATATGTTTATAAAAAATCTTATTTTTCGTGTATAATTTTATTTTTTATTTGGGGGGAAGGGGGGGTACGCAGAGTTACGATAATTATTGAAGGGGTACGCATATGTAGAAAGTTTGGGAAACACTGCTTGTAAAGTGTTTGAGAATCCATGAGACACCTAGCGGGCAGAATGGAAAACTTTAGTATATTGTACCGTCACACTGTTTCTCTGTTACGCATTAAAGATCCTAAGATATTGCGTCAGCATTACATCAGTAGACTGCAACTTTCAGACCATGCAATGTATAGGGCAGATGATGTAAAGGTCATCTCTTTCTAAGGTCAGGGCAGCTGCGAGGGTTGTGGCCGTCTGCTTGCAAAATTTAAAATTGCCGCCCCCCCCCCCCTTTTACCCATTTTTTTGTTATAGAAAAAGAAAAATTAAGACTGAGCTGCACACTGTACCAATAGTGCTCTTTGATTTCAGTTTTTTTAGACCATTCCTTTTTTCATTTCATATTTGCATCGTTGGTCGCTGGTCATTTTTAAGTTTTATTTTTCATTTATATTAACTTATCACTATGTATAGAATCCAAATTTAAGTAATGAAATTTTTACTAAAACGGGTATTTTTTAGCGGCCCCCGAAAGGGGAAAAGACGCTATTAGTTTAGTGTGGCCTGTCTGTCCGTCTGTACGTCCGTCCGTCCCGTTTCGATCTCAGAAACTAGACGTTAAAATGACAATCGGACATCATGCTATTTATATTCAAAGTTCTGATGCAACGGCTACTTTTTTCTTTTCGAAAGTGAACCATCTAATTTTTAAAATTATAAATGCATTCAGATTTTTCAAAAAAATACACTACTTTTCAATGAAAAACTTCATGGGAGGTATTTTTTTTAAAAAAGGTCATGACCTTCTTCATTAATAACTCAAGCTTCATTCATAGATTCGCGCATTGGTACAAAAAAAAAGTGCCTCTAAGGTCACAATGGTAAAAGTGTCAATGCATCATTATAAAATATATTTTCTGTTTATGAACTAACTCATTGAATAGAATACTGATTCAAATGTTGTTTTTGTTTTAAAATAATTTTGATACGAACTTCGTTTTAGTTATAAGTTTCAAAAATAACTCTTTTAAAAGCGCGCAGTTTTGACTTTACCTTATTATAGGGGCCTACACTTGACAGTCTAATAAGACTAAATAGAGCCCAGATTTAGATATATTAACATTATAAATGTATTGATAATTTGAACACAATTTTAATTATTAAGGCAATAACTTATCTTCTGACAGCTTAGGGTGCCAATGTATTTAGTATGTAAACAATAGTATTACATTAAGAAATGAATCGGATACGAACGGCATAGTACACCATTACCCGGTAGCTAAAGGCCTACTATTCATGATCATAACATGATCTAGTAATTTTAAGATTAAACGTGCACATTTATACGAGTTCTAGTCTAGATATAGTAGATTTATCTAATTTTGTTAGAATAATATTATTTTTTTTTAGTTTCTCTTTATTGCATGTAACATGTTATTAATTTTCAATGCATGGATAAGGTTAATAATTATTATTTTAAAAAATAAAAGTGTACACTAAATAAATATATGGAGATGCTGTGGCTGAGGGGTAAAGCACTTGCAACAGGAAGTCCCGTGTTCGAATTCTGGTGAAGACTCTAGGTGGACCACTTCGGGGGCCGATTTAGAGTTTGTGTTTCCACACAAACTGTCTTTGTAACCTTGTTGTTTTTTTTTCGGAAATATTGTTGCCTACATAATTTTTAAGCGTTGTAAAAGATTCTTTCTGGAGATAGAATTGAAGATGTGGCAGGTTTCCGTTCAAGCTGGCAAGGGGTTTGATTCCGGGCGGAACTCCGGCACTAAGCGTATTCTGGCGTTTTAAACTTCAGTAATTAATTGTTGTTGTTTTTTTTCGATACCAACAAAGGAAAAGTAATGCTTAAGCTTCAACAGATACTTCTAAAAATGTAGGGTTTCGTCCCCTACGATAATTGAAAACGTTATTTCTTTCACACCCATTATCAGATCAATTTGAAACTTCAAACAATTGTACTTAACAAGACATGTATATATGTAAATATATATATATAAACATTATCCAATTAATTATTGGTAATTAATTACTTTCTTTGGTATCGAATAAGGGAAATAAGCTCTACATTATCGAAAAATATATTTGTAGGTGCGGAGTTATTTCCCTTAAATAAGCTTTGTTTAAAAGAAGGATATGTTTTGCTTATTTAACAGAAGACACAAACTCAAACAAAATTAAGCCTCACGTTTAAATAAACATTAGAAAATTATCTGAAATTTGAAAAAAAATGAAGAGCAGACCCTGGATTAATAATTAATTATTTTAATTATTTACGATTTACGAGAATTAGTATAAAAAAAAAATAATTTATTTTTTCAACGCCTACACTAACCATTACCAGTTTTATCGTATGATTGTCTAAAGAGCTGAGCCGAAGGCTTTTCGAGCTCTAGACATGTAGGCCTGCTTGAACCAACCGTTCTGTCTGGAAAAGACCTAAGTCAATGCCTATGTAAAGCATTGCTATTTCCGATATATCTGGCACTCCGGGCGCACGGACTAGAATTTATGGCCGAAGGCCGAGTACACCGGGAACCTCCGCCATTTTCCTATGTTGTACCAAGCTAACGTGCAGGAGTCGTCGTTAGTGTAACGGTCCCTTGAGGAAAGGCGCATGGATTATCGACAGGGACGTGGAAGCTCTCTTTCAACTCCGTACCGTGTAATGGGAAAGCTCTCGCATTCCCTTGGACACTCCCACATGAGTTTTGTTTTGCTATTCATTTAGCCTAATCACTTCCTCTAGCGATCGTTTCCACCCGAGTGCCACGTTGAGGCAGAATAGCGTACCCGGGACCAGCTTTATCAGAATGTTAACTCGCACTAAAAAAAAAACACCTCAAAAATACCGAAACCAAATGTCCGTGTTAAGGGGAGATAATCACGTCATCGCAGTTTTAGGCAGGGTTTAACTCCCTTTTACTATTTTACAAAATTAATTAACTATCACTAATGGATTAACTATTTTTAAAAATTGATTCATGTGTTGTCATGTTCTATGAATAATCGTGCAAAATGTCAACTTGAACCGGAAATGGGAACTGAGCGAAAAGTGGTCAAAATTGGTACCAGACAGACAGAGTTTATATAAGCTTTGTAAAGAAAAAGTCCCACACTGTGACGGAATATCCTTTAGCATTGCTATTAGTAGGCCTTCCAAACAAGCAGCAAACTGCGTTTCATGTGTTTGAAATTAACTTTCTTATTATCTCTCCATCTGGTGACACAATTACAAGTTAATTTTTAACTTTTACAAACTTACATATTATTTTTTTTTTGTGGGTCTCTCCCTCTTTCGTGCCACAGCTTTAGATAATCTCATAGAAATAAGATAAATGCCTGGGCACTAGCTATGGTCGGAAAGATGCTGCCCCCACAGCAGTTCGCCCCCCCCCCCTTCCCACGCACTGATGTGTCTTAATAAACGGCAAGTGCCAATACAGCCTTCCCCATGTTTGGGTATATCTGCAGTCAGCAAAGGTATGAATTCTGAGTTTTTTCCTTCTCCTAGCTAGATGATTAGCCAACCAAAGCTAACGAGCCACTTCTGTCAGAAGCTAACTGCTTTAGGCGCCAGTTACTCCCCTTTGCCCCTACAGTGATAAGGTTCCGCGTGAAGGCCACGAGTAGAACATCTATTGGAAGCATCACATAGATAGTGGACTGTTTATGTCCATTGCCACTTCCGGCAATAATTACGGAACCAATGTTTCATATAATGCGTACACAATTACTGATGACGTAATTACCGTTAAGACTATAATTTTAATCACTTGTATCTTGAGAACAAATGAAGTGTTCAGTGCTTTGTATATTAGGTCCACCTGTAATCATAATGATTATTTGTTAATATTACAACTTCAAACATTCGGATTATCAGTTCATATTTTAATTATTATAGTATGTATTAACTAAAGACCATTCTATGACACTACTAGGATTAAGAGTCTTTTAGGCCAAGCACTATTCACTGTATTCCTCATATAATTAATTTATCACAAGCTGTCAACTCTCCATCTCATAATATTTCGCATTGAACACACGGCACTAAAATTCGTCTGCCAACCCAAACGGGTCCAACTTCAGGTAAGCCACCTGCTATTGTGAAAGTAGTAGCTACCCTTTCAGACCTTGGGATCTATATTACAGATGATGGTCATCTGTTTCGGTGGCCTACGGTTAACGAGAGGGTCATGTGGACAGCACAACGACCAGCCACCTTCATTTTCAGGTAACCTGAAGGGGGCTAGGAAGGCTACCCGTATTTTGCCTATTAACATCCACTAATAGACTTGTCCACAGGATCGCCATTTCAAGGCTACGGAAGCTGAAATCCTTGGCTTTTGTACTTACCAAAGTCAGAAGTGGGAAAATTTACTAACCACCTGTTCACGTCAAACAACAAAGCTTCCCCGAAGGCGTTCAGCATAGACCCAGCCACCTGGGAGACAGAGGCACATGACAGAGCATCATTGCGTCGTGCTGTAAAAACTGGCGCACAGGTTGCTGAGGAAAAGAGAACAGCGCTGACAGAAGAAAAACGCCAGATAAGAAAAGCAAGGCCCACGACACTGGCTCCAGCTGGAATAACCTGCCCAGTGTGCAGCCGAACATTCCGGGCTCACATAGGTCTCACCAGCCACACGAGGAGGCATGAAAACCCCAGTGCAAAGCCCTAAGCCCCCTGGATGACAAAGTTGTCATCATGGAACCACGATGGACGAACTATATTACGTGTTGTATATGTAATATGTAAATATACACGTCAATTTTTCATAACAAAAAACGTTTCTAAACATTGTTACCTCATTCACCGTCAAAGCATAGTGTCTATATATAGTCTGCAAGTCCGACGAGTCATTCAGTCGTTTAAACTTCATGAACAAAGAATAGTCCACCACTGCTACTATGTCGATGAAGTACTGTTGTCGAGACTGGCGTCTTGCACGAGCTGCCCCAAACGAAGGCCACCGAAGCCGCTCCTCTACGTGCGCATGATCTTCAGGTCTGAGAACCTCTGAATGAGATATAAGGTATATAATAGCAAAGTTAGCGTTCCTTAAAGTCTTTTAGTGTTGGTGGCTTGGGAACTAGTCAGTCACAACTCAATGTGATAGATCCATCATTCAACGTTTCATAGTCATAGTGACATTCTACCTCAGGGGTTCTCAATCTGTGGGTCGCGACCCCCTTGGGGGTCGATTGACGATTTGCCAGGGGTCGCCTAAGACCATCCCAAAATTGTTTTTTGTCCATTCTTCTATTGCAGTGTGTGTGTGTGTGTGTATGTGTGCGGGGGTCGCCGGGCTTAAAAGGTTGAGAACCGCTGTTCTACCTGATAGAGCTACACATATTAACGTGGTCATTTGCCATCCATTCTACGAGATAGAAGCACACACAATTCGACGTGACATTCTACCTGACAGAGCTACAAATATCAACGTGACATATCCACTAGCCATTCATTCTACGGGATAGAAACACACACAATTCTACGTGACATGGCCACTTGCCATTCTACGTTATAGTCACACACAAATACACACCTTTGGAAAGATAGTCTGAATCTAATTGCCAAAACAAATTTTCCTTTTCCAAAAAGAGATCTCTTCCTACAAGGGACTCAACAATGACTTCTTCCGGTGAATCACGTGGTACGTCAGATCTATATTTAGCATTATCGCCGTCATTAGGCTCATATCCTTGTTCAGTGTTGAGGTAATAGACCCATCCTTTGATTACAAGATGACCTCTCTGTTGAAGGAAAGACAGGAAATATATGTTATTCCAAAAGAACACAATAAACCTTCAATTAGATTGTTAAGTGAAATTATAAATCAATACAAAACAAAATATTACTGTTATATTATTTTGGATGCGCGTTTTTAATTGAAAAAAATACAAAGATAATAAAAGCTGACACGAGAGTTAATTAACAGCTAAAAATAGAAACGATAATGCTATGAAGAAAAATTCTACTAAGTCTTAATAAGATTGTGTCTGAATCATTCCATTATTTCAAAGATTTCAAAGTAAATATTATTTTTCATTTCTAGTAAATGAGTAAGAAGAAAGCACTTTATAAGTCTTGCCATGTCAAATCTTTGATTCTCTCTTGCTTTGTTTCTCTGTCTAGTGATTTGAAAAGTCGCTTTGTTTTGCGGGTCTTGGTAGAAGTCAACATTCTGTACAGAAGAGCAGGAAGACATTGTCTCTCAACATTTTCAAACTTCTACACATCAAATCAAAATGTAATTAATAAAAAAACATGGTTACAAAGACAGTTTGTGTGGAAACACAAACTCAAAATCGGCCTCCGAAGTGGTCCACCCAGGCAGGTAAAAAGGCAGGTATCAATATTTTCAGAAAGAGTATCAGAATGAAATTCTATAAAAGACTAATGACAGAGGAATGGAGAAAAAAAAATTGACAGATCCTGCATGGTGCCCCAACGGTCAAGCAAACCAAGAGATAGGTGAAAGTGCAGGTGAAGCTAAATGTGAACCTGACCTAAGTGATGTCATATAATGATTGTCTAATTGATCTAATTGTGTATAATGATTATCTAATAGTTTTGCAAAGGGTCAATCTCTTATTCAAAGTCTCAAGGAAAAAAACATTTCCGTAAAAAACAAATTGTTAGTTAAGTCAGTTAAGTGTCCTATGGCTGTGCTACCGCAGTGCTGTTCACGGGATAATATGAAAAACTACTTATTAATTGTTGATTCAAATTATGTTCCACTTATATGCATATTATATATAAATAGATTTTTTCTCTTTAAAAAATATTTTTTTTTGTAAATGTAATAGTTAGTATGACAGAACTTACTTAACTTAGCAATACATTTTTTTTAAACAAAATACTAAATAACGTTTGCACAAATGTGTTATGAATATGGTAAACAGTCATCTTCCTTACTAAATAGCCTCCTGTGTTTGTTACTATTAATAGTAAATATTTCATTTAAAAAATTAAATTTTTCGCTTTTAGAAAACAAAAATTTGCCGTTGCATCAGAACTTTGAATGGACTAATATATCATGATGCCGGTTCTAGTTTACGAGACCTAAACGAGACGGACGGACGGAAAGAAAAACCACACAAAAACTAATAGCGTCTTTTCCCCTTTCGGGTTCGGCTAAAAAAAAGGTTCCAGTAATTGTTCCTCGGTAAGTGCTTGTTGTCACCAGGTGGAGCTGTAATCATCTAAATATAATTTACTTTTTTTTCACCCTTTTGCAATTGCGTTTTAAATGTTTGCACTCTTCTGCGCTTATCCCATGATTCTCTTTAACAAGCTCCTCATAAGTACCCCTTACAGACATGCAATCTATAGGGCAGATAATGTAACTGTCTGTTTCTATGCTTGACGGTAAAAGGGCAAATCATATTAGCCAGCACAACGAGCGAACGGCTTTGCTCACTTCCCAAAGGTATATCAGGTACTCATTACAGTTGGGAGGAATTAGATGCGTCCTAAAATCAAGAAATTCAAAATATCAGTTTTTACCGAGATTTAAACCTCAACCTCTAAGTTAGGCGCGTCGCTTATCAAATCAGCCACCACGCTCATAATTCCCAATAGTAGTTACACACTGTATTCTAACAGAAGTTACAAATTGTATTCTAAAAGTAGTTACAAATTGTATTTTAACAGTAGTTACTAATTGTATTCTATAAGTACTTACAAATCGTATCCTAACAGCAGTTACAATTTGTATTCTACCAGTAGTTACACATTGTATTCTAACAGCAGTTACACATTGTATTCTAACAGTAGTTACACATTGTATTCTAACAGAAGTTACAAATTGTTTTCTAACAGCAGTTACACATTGTATTCTAACAGCAGTTACAAATTGTATTCTAACAGCAGTTACAAATTGTATTCTAACAGTAGTTACACATTGTATTCTAACAGCAGTTACAAATTGTATTCTAACAGTAGTTACACATTGTATTCTAACAGAAGTTACAAATTGTATTCTAACAGCAGTTACACATTGTATTCTAACAACAGTTACACATTGTATTCTAACAGCAGTTACACATTGTATTCTAACAGCAGTTACACATTGTATTCTACAGTAGTTACACATTGTATTCTAACAGCAGTTACAAATTGTATTCTAACAGCAGTTACACATTGTATTCTAACGGCAGTTACAAATTGTATTCTAACAGCTGTTACACATTGTATTCTACAGTAGTTACACATTGTATTCTACAGTAGTTACACATTGTATTCTAACGGCAGTTACAAATTGTATTCTAACAGCAGTTACACATTGTATTCTAACAGCAGTTACACATTGTATTCTAACAGCAGTTACACATTGTATTCTACAGTAGTTACACATTGTATTCTAACGGCAGTTACAAATTGTATTCTAACAGCAGTTACACATTGTATTCTAACAGCAGTTACACATTGTATTCTAACAGCAGTTACACATTGTATTTTAACAGCAGTTACACATTGTATTCTAACAGCAGTTACACATTGTATTCTAACAGCAGTTACACATTGTATTCTAACAGCAGTTACACATTGTATTCTAACAGCAGTTACACATTGTATTCTAACAGCAGTTACACATTGTATTCTAACAGCAGTTACACATTGTATTCTAACATCAGTTACACATTGTATTCTAACAGCAGTTACACATTGTATTCTAACAGCAGTTACACATTGTATTCTAACATCAGTTACACATTGTATTCTAACAGCAGTTACACATTGTATTCTAACAGCAGTTACACATTGTATTCTAACAGCAGTTACACATTGTATTCTAACAGCAGTTACACATTGTATTCTAACAGCAGTTACACATTGTATTCTAACAGCAGTTACACATTGTATTCCTACAGTAGTTACACATTGTATTCCTACAGTAGTTACACATTGTATTCTAACAGAAGTAATTAATGGTGTGTACCATAAACGTTATACTAAAATAATGTTTTAATTGACATTCAATTATCTATCTACTCTACAATGAATGCCCAGAAGCAAACCAAGCACCAGTCCTATTCAGACAGCCGTTAATATATAGTCCATTCTTAATCTTTAAATTATGATAACCATGTCAAGTTTACAAGTCAAAAATAAAAAAGGTGTTACCTTATCCGGCATCATCAGTTGGGATTCGGTCACAAAATGGCCTCCCTTGTTCACATCGACCAAGACTAAAGGAACACTTGAGTGTGGCGCTTGTTCCAGGTTGAGCCGAATGTCATAATTGTCTTCTGTGGTCATTCTTACGTCCACGTGTTTCGGCATCAAGTCGTCCGTGGTAGCGCTGGCGTTGATTGACTTCAAAGTTGCTGCGAAAGCAAGCTCTTAACGTTCACTAGCGTGGTTATAGTGTGTATCAGAGGTAAGTGTCAGAGGTTATGGCTGGAGGTTAATTTAAATGTGTTTTAATCAATCTAGGCTTTGCTTTTTTGTTAGCGTTTAATGACAGTGTTTAGTAGGTCATCGCGGGGTCCGCTTGCCGTTGTGATCATGCTTCTAATCTCTTTGTTTTGTGATGCGGTCTTTGTAAGTGATACCCACGATCCTTCCATAACATCTTAATTCCATTGCTAGGATCCCCATCTCTGTTTCTACAGTTAGTGTCTCCTAAGATTTGCAAAATTATAAGAATCTGGCCATTGCCATGAAGCGAATCAGTCCGAGGACAATTATTATAGTAGGCCTCAAACCTGACGGAAGACATAGCCAAAGTGTCTCGCAACATTAATAGCCAATAACAGTTTTTAAAATGTCTCAAATGTAAAATGGCATTGTTTTTTTTTTGTTGTTTTAAAGAAATACTGATCTACTTTTATCTCTACTTACGACAAGCTATACACCTAAATACAAGTAAAACGACGTAACTATGAATCTCAATGCTGCATGAATAAGTTCCCTTTTTTTTACATAAACCGAAAATAATTAATTACCCGACTTATTGAGTAACTATTTGGTTAATTTTTATTGATTCATGTATTGTCATTGACTTTAAACTTGATTCAAGAATGGGAAGTGGCAGAAATAACGTTTACAAAAATGTTGTAATGGGAATAACTCCACATCTACAGCCTAATATCTCAATAAGTAGTATTTATTTCTCTTTTCGATACCAAACAAAATAACTAATTACAAACAATTAATCTACTAGTTAATTTTTTTTTTATCAGTTATCGATTCATCTTACGTCAGGTCAAAGAAATGAGTGTGTTTAATTTCCACTATATCCGAGACAGGGTGTGGGAAAAATAACGCAAACAAAATTTGCACCAGACAGACAGAGAAACAGACAAACAGACAGAGTGACTTGATATAAGATTTGTAAAGAACTGTTAAATTACTTTAAACTGAAGAGGACAAGGCAGACTGACCTTTGAGACTCTCAGATTGCTTTGACCAGGTCAGTAAGAGGGTCAGGACCAGAAGAACAGGAGATACTGACAAGTACGTTTCTCGCCCCATAACAGAAATCCGACGTCGTCAAGTAGGTCACGCTTGGCTGTTTAAAGGAAATATTTTGTTCAACGCTTAGGTAACCATGGTGACGCCTAAATGCCTACATATGTAGCCTGGAGAAATTTAAAGAAGTAAAATATATATATTAAAAAAAAAACTTCAAAAAAAAAAAAAAAAAAAAAAAAGCTTTCACCCCCTAAATTGTGTGAGATTGCATCAATTATTTTTAATCAATGGAATTTTAGAAATTTTAGATTTAAATGCATGGGATTGGAAATATTTGCGATCTGTTTTTGGAAGCTTTCTTGCTTATACCATGTTCAGTGCTCTATGGTCCAATCGTTTTGTAAACCAGTAGAGGGTGAGAGATGGGACCTGGTTCCCGTGATGCCTTAGTCGAGCTCGAGGTCTCCAACCTCCATAATGGAAGGCCGACGTGCTGGCCACTGAGGTAATCAAGTGCTTATGAAAATTGAAGACTAAAGTATTGTTAGCTTAAAATCTTTCTCATTCTCTATATAGCTTAGTACATTTTCTAGGTAAAACAAAAAAAAAATTAATATCAACTACTTAATTATGTAAATTTGCTATTTTTAATTTTTGTGTATGTGTTTTCATCAACAATGAATAATTGTGTAACGTTTCCACTTGAGTATTGAAAGTGAGAGTAACAACATGAAAAGGACTCCAGACCTAGTGAGTGAATATAAGCTTGGTAATATATATATATTATTATTGTTCCAATAGGTTTCCGCAGCGCAAAAGAAAGGGTCGTATATTTAATATTGAATAGTGTAATATCATTGGTGGGGATCTATTTTAAGTTACCTTGAAAAGTCAAACCCTAAAAGATTCCTTGTGCCTGGCAGGGCGCCGACCTCACTGATGACAGAATGTAGGAAATGTACAAGAAACAAAAAGAGCTTAGTCATCTGAATATCATGTTGACCTACCGTGCATATGCGCTTCAATTCCTAGCCGTTAGTACCTGCGGTAAAACAGCAGTAATTATCTGGACTAATTCTCATCCCATTCTCTTTGTGAAGCACGAAATATATTTAATAATATTATGCAAAAACATGATGACCAAAGATGAATACATTTTAAACAACAATTTAAATATCAACATCGTTTTAATAGAGCACAGTGTCACTAGGTAGAGAAACATTCATTTTCGGCTTCTGTAATTCCAGTGTTTAAGACAAGGTAAAAGACATACAAAACCAAATATGGTAAAGCTCCAGACCTTTGTTAACAGATGCCTACGCCCGATATTAGGAATAAGGTGGCCAGAAAAGATAACTACTGTCTATTTGTATGAGAGAACTAGACAAAAGCCCATAGCCCAAGACATCACAAAACGAAAATGGAGCTGGATAGGGCACACCCTGCGAAAACCAGCTACCAATGTTGCAAGGCAGGCAACTTGACTGGAACCCACAAGGAAAGAGGAAAGTGGGCAGACCCAAGCATACCTGGAAGAGGTCAGTCATCAGTGAAGCTGAGGGTACTGGAATGACATGGGAGCAGATGAAGAAAGCTGCTCAGAACCGAGTTCGGTGGAGAGGTGTGGTTGCGGCCCTATGCTCCCCTGGAAGTGCACAAGACTAAGTAAATAAAAGTCATACAAATATAAGATTCTCAGTAAAAAGAAATATTGGTCATAGTGTTCAAGCTCGTTTCATAATACTCTAAAAATATTAAAGAAGACAATAAGAGAAGTCAATGTTCCAGCAGCCATAGATGAACGTAGACAAAAACTAGAGTTCTATATCTTTAGCTCGTTACTTATATATCAATTTGATTTGATTAGAAAGGACTGTCATGCCAGGCTGCCTGGTCGTGCGGTTTGCGCGCTGGACTGTCGTTCAGATTTATCGATGATCCAGGGTTCAAGCCCTGCCCGCTCCCATCCCCCGTCGTCCTGCGGGAGGTTTGGACTAGGAAGTAATTATCTTCAACTCTGAAGGAACATCCAAAATATGTAAAACATTTTACAAACAAACAAACAAGTTTCAGAAAAATGACTAATCTACTGACTAAAGTAACTTTAATTTTTTTGAAAATGTTTCTATAGGACAGTCGTAAAAAAAAATAAAAAAATATTCTACTTGAGGCAGAATGACCGGGGGGGGGGAGGGGAGGAGGAGGAGGATGACGCATGTCACACTGAGTTTAACTGAGGACAACGTAATTATTGACTTCCTCCCCCCCCCCCCTCCATCGGAAGCGCATGGCCTTTGATAAAGGCAGCTGGAGAGCTCTCACGACGCGAGACAGACATTCCGGTTCAAAAGTCTTGCCGAAGACAGACGCAGCCGACGAAATGAAAGTGTTTGTTCGTAAAATGTCTTAAATGCTTCGGATGTTCCTCAAGAGTTGAAGATAACTTACTTCCTAGTCCAAACCTCTCGTAGGACGACGGGGGGACGGCTGCAGGCAGGGTATGAACCCAGGACCATCGAGAAGTCAGAATGACTGGCAAGCGCGTATACCACACACCCAGGGCACTTGAGATGTGGCGAAAATCCCGAAATTCAAATTCCAAGTCTTCACCGAGATTCGAACCGAGAACCAAGCACCCCCCAAACGTAAGACGCTGCTTTAGTATTCGGCCTATTCTAGATTTAGATATAAATTTATAATAAGGTCTATATTTTATCTTATTTTATAAAATACAGACGTTATTTCAAAAAAAAAAGAAGATGATTAGTTGATTACGTCCTACGCGTCATGCATCTAGTCATGCAAGTTAACCAATGACTTAAATTCTGTCAAGTCACTGGTTTTCCTGGCTAGCTCAGGCAACCCATTCCATGCTCTAATAGCACTAGAGAAGAAGGAGTATTTGTACACATTTGTCCTAGCATATGGAAAGAGGAATGTGCATAGGAATGCTTCTAGAACTAGAATAGATATTATGCTATATCATATTGAGTTCTTAAATCGATCTATACATAGTCTATAGATCTAGACTGATTAGACCAAAATCTATGTCTAGAGTAGATATTATGCTATATCATATTGCGTTCTTAAATCGATCTATACATAGTCTATAGATCTAGACTGATTAGACCAAAATCTATGTCTAGAGTAGATATTATGCTATATCATATTGCGTTCTTAAATCTTATCTTATACAATACAATCTAGTCTACAAATCTATATAAATATAGACCATGGAACTATACTAATGTGACACCAGCTTCGAGTTTTTTACAAAGGCAAAGAGAGTCCAAGTGCCGTCGCGCATCTTTTTTCGCGCACCATACAATTTTGAAAAATCGATGATGATGCCAAAGAAGAAATTTACTCCGAGAGTCACTTGGATTGACCTGCATTGAGAGTAAAACTTCCTTACTCTATATTTTATTAGACCTGTAAAAACTTTATCAATTTTCTGACTATCTGATAAAATAGATCAAATTTCCCTGAAAAAAAGTCACAAAAGTTATTTTTTTCGATCACCCTATAAAATGCCACTTTTTTTCAAAAAAATAGAATCTAAATTCCGAAAATACAATCTTTCAGTGTTTTTGTGTTTGGTTTATTTACACTAAATCTGGATGAAGACCTGTCTACCGTTCCGCTAAATGCGTATTTGTTACGATATACTAAATTGCACGAAATACAAATAAAAATAGGAGGCCTAATACAGTTTTGACACTCCAAGCTACGCATTTCTAATCGTTTTTTTTTAAATTATTATCCAAAGGACTAGGCTATAGGCATACACGTCTCGTGGGAAACAAAGAAAAAGTTAATCTTGGTATAATATTGTAGCCTAAATAAAATGACAAAAAAAAAACACACAAAAAAAAACTATAGCCTAATCTAAAATGAAATAGATCTAGAGCTAGACTTTCTTGGACGAATGATATGAAATAAGTATAAAAAATAAGTCATATGATACAGATGTAAATAAACAAATACTGATGGAGTCATTCTTTAATCAATTATTAGAATTACTTGACTACCAACTGGGTATTTTTATTGCCAAAATACAATGTATTTTATGTGCATTTATTAAAAACAACAACCAAAAATTAAGCGTTTGACGCAATTAGATCTAATATTAGTAATTTATAGATTCTAGTTCTAGATCCAGAAAGCTACTTCTCTAATTCAGCTTTCTAGTTTAATTCTAGTTAGATCTAGATGTCTAGACCAGTATATCTAAATCTAGCCAGGGTTTTTTGTCATGGAATAGATTTATAAAACTTCAGCCGCCTACTGATCAGGATATCACAGATACTCTCTCTACTACTAGACTCTACATCTTATATAATACAGACGTTACTTCAAAAAAGAAGATGATTACGTCTTACGCGTCATGCATTTAGTCATGCATATTAACCAATGACTTAAATTGGTAGATCTAGTAGATCACTACATTTGACTAGATGATTACTAGATCACAGTAAAACTCAATGTGTACTTCCGACTTTAGTTCAACGAACAAGTCTACTCCAAAGTATAGATGTTGTTTGTTGTTTTACATGTTTCGGATGTTCCTTCATAGTTGAAGATGGTTTACTTCCTAGTCCAAACCTCCCGCAGGACGACGGGGGATGGGAGCGGGCAGGGTTTGAACCCTCGACCGTCGATAAATCCGAACGACAGTCCAGCGCGCAAACCGCACGACCAGGCAGCCATCCACTAGACCTACTAGTAAAGTCACAAAGTGTAAAGGATCATTATATATTCACATAAAAAAATTTATAAGCCTAAATGAGTCGAATAATCAGTCACTAATTTGACTAATCTAAATTGTTTGTTTTTTTTTAAATTCTTATCTTATCTTATATAATACAGACGTTACTTCAAAAAAGAAGATGATTACGTCCTACGCGTCATGCATTTAGTCATGCATATTAACCAATGACTTAAATTCTGCCAAGTCACTGGTTTTTCTGGCTAGCTCAGGCAACCCATTCCATGCTCTAATAGCACTAGGGAAGAAGGAGTATTTGTACAAATTTGTCCTAGCATATGGGACGAGGAATGTGCCTTTATTTTTGTGTCTTTCAGAGTATTTTATTAAATTTTGTTTTTGTATTTGAAGATTATGGTTCAGTGTTTTATGTATAATTGCTACTTTACTTTTGAGTCTTCTGTCCTGAAGGCTTTCTAAATTTAGTGATTTTACTAATGGTGTTACCCTAGTCAAATGTGAATATTCGTTTGTTATGAATCTCACTGCTCTATTTTGTGTTTGTTCCAGTTTCTTAATGTTTTCTTGAGTTGAGGGGTCCCACACGGTGGATGCATATTCTATTATTGGCCTAACCAAGGTTAAATAACATTTTAGTTTTATGTTCTTATTTGATTTATAGAAATTTCTTTTAATAAACCCTAATGCTTTGTTGGATTTTTTTATAGTTTCATCAATATGTGGATTCCATGACAGTTTTTCATTTATTATATTGCAAGTGTTATTGATGACTTCTGACTTGTAAACCAGTTGCATAGATTCTACTTTACTTTGATGAGATGTTATGTATATATCAGTGATATTTAGATAAACGCAAGTACCTAGTGGAACAGACAGAAGGACCATTGAATATAAGGCAAAGAAGTAAGATGTTTATAATCCATCAAACTCACAGAGGACTTGTGTCATTTGTGACGGCATTTCATGCATTTACAGAAGCTACAAAAATGATAGGCTTGTCTTTGATTCCGAAGACTTATGAGGAATGCTATATGTTTCCAGTGGCTACTCAGCTCCAGCTGTGACCTACATATTATGCCACACTGAGCACAGGCATAACCATTGTCCACCTGTGGTAGAATCAGTTGTTTTTTTCTTTTTGCCGTCTACCCTCGGCAATTAATTTTCATTGGTGTATACCACACCTTTGTAAGTGACCTCCAGCTGTCTCGTTCTGAAGCTGTATGCAACCAGGTGCTCTCTTATTCTATGTCAGTTAAAGCAAGTTAAAGCTTGTCTTCAAAGCATTTCTGTGGTACCTCTTTATGTGCATATGACATGTTAGGCAAATAGGTTTTGCCTATCGGAAGGCCATTTCGGAAAGTGTAGGTGTTTAAAATAAAACTCCAAATATCTGGACTTCCAGTTACCAAGAAAATAAGCTTAGGATTCAAAGAGACGACACTGGCATTTCAGCTAAGACAATCAGTAAAATTAATAGCAACTTTAATTGCAGTCCATCAGACAAGATAAAAAGAAACAAGTGTGGCTTCAATAGCATTGATGATATTTAGTTTACTTTTATCTCATTTACTAGTATTACTATTTCATTGACTAAGGTGTTTTATTGTCAAATAGGCATAAGTACATGTACTAGTTACTGCAATTTGATGAAAAATAATAATTAAATTGTGTGTAGTCTATATGCAAATGTTTATAAGAGATCACACCTTAGCTTAATTTACTTAATTTCAAAACTATGATTTTGTGTTCTGACACTACTCCAAATAAATTATGTTTCATTTTAAGAATGCAAAGTTGGAAATTCTGTTCTGATGGAAAAAAAAATTAAACTAAAGTACCGTAGATGTTTATGGTTTCTTTGTTTTTTTATAATTATTTATTCCTTAAAAATTAATTGTTCATTAACATTTACTTGAAGTAAAGATCGAAAACACAAATTCAATACATGATCAGCTCTCAATTCATGCAGATCACAGCCCATCACTTAAATGTATTTACTGTCTATTCTACACACTATTCATTTCAAAATGTTGCTTTAAATTGTTATATGACACAATCAAAGTACTGGTACCTCACATTGATGTAGGCCTAAAGCAGCTGAAATAATGACAAATTTTCATTCAATAACTTGTACTGTCATTTATTATCAGACGTGTTAAAACTAATGACCTGTATCATCATCATCATCATTGGCCTCCTTCAGTCGAAGAACGACTATGGTTCATCTTAGAGCACACTTCCTCATGTGGCTGTGGAGCCCTATTTTGGAGAGACACTACCGTCCACAGATAGCGCAGGTTAAGGTGGCTTTTGCTTCGGTGGTAGAGGAGCTGGCCGTTTTTCGGATTGTACGTTTTTCTTCCTGAGCTGAGACCCATGTACTTTCACTGTCCATAGCTTTCTTGGTCACTGTCTCTCTCCATCTGTTGCGGTCTAGAGCTATGTCTTCCCAATTGTCAGTATTGATGTTCACTGATTTGAGGTCACGTTTTATTACATCTATGTAATGGAAGTGGGGGCGACTACTTTTTCTTGTGCCATTGGTGTGTTAAAACTAATGACCTGTATATATAATTGATTAAGCAGGAGCATCAACAAATCTTGAACAATAATTGTCTACAAAAAAACTTTATTCTTATCCAAACAATAAACATTTACAATGTATTTAACAAGTTAATTTATATGTATACAAATCTATATGGCCTAAAGATTATAGCGTATTTTGATGTGTGAATACCAAGTTACATTATTACATGAAAATAGTGTACTCATTTTTTTAAAAATTCTGGGTAATAAAAAAACTAATGATACAATAAAATTGAAGCATTAGTCAAATAAAAAAAAAAATTTCACTCAAGATCTATGTGAACTCTATGCCTGAAAAAAATCATTTTGAAATTAATTTAAAAAAAAAAATTATGGTTCTTTAGTCAATGGAATGATAGCAGCAATTATTTAACAATTTCATGATTATCCATTAATTTCAATATAATTAGAACTGAAAAATAATTCATAAGGTTAAGATACAACCATTTGAAATAATGATTATAATTTTTTTCTTAATTTGCTTAATTCAAATCTAATATAAACAAGATTTCCTCTGTCAAGAAACTTATGAGGGAACAACATGCATGTTCTTCTCAGTAAGTTTTCAAAGGGAATTAAGAATATTTAATTGATGTTGCTTTTCTTTGCCAACATTTTAAACCTTCGCACCAGGTTTTAGTTTTAAGGAGAATGCACCATATTTTATATGTTTACTTTTGTTACATTCTTATTTTAATTTTAAAAAAGTAAAATTTCCCTTACATATCTTGCATTCTATAGAGCAGATGATATAAAGTTTATCAGTTTCTGTGTCCCATGGTTGGGAGGGTGTCATGTACCCAGCACAACAACCAACCACCTTTTGAAAAAAAATCCCATTTCAGACCTCACAATCTGTTAAGGTCATTTGATTCTTTGGCCAGTGCATCATGTGGCCAGGACAACAACCAACCATCTTTACTTTTCAAAACAAAAGTCAGGTACCCATTAGAGTTAGGTGGACTCAGGGGCACCCAAAAAGCTAAAAATTTTAAATCTGAGTCTTCACAGAGATTCAAACCCATGACTTAACCATTCCGCCATGGATCCCCAAACCGCCTTTACCTATTCCTTACTATCGCCATGTATCCATTAGAGTAGCCTTAAGGATTCTGAAATTGAAAATACCAGTCTTAATCGAACCCAGGAACCCTCAGTTCAGAAGCCAAGTGCTTTACCACTCATCCACTGCACTCCCTCTTGTTTTAATGGGGCTCAGATTACTAGTTTTCAAGTACAATATCAAACAGATTTAAAGAAATACTAAATCCAAACCTGTTGGCTGAATGACAGGATACACATAAATATGTATAGAGCTTACAGTATAATATAACATAAATTAAAATTGGTCCAAGACTTTTATTTAGCAACATGATGGGATTTTCCTTTCTGGTGGTGCTATGCAGGAGTCCAAGAATCTTTTCTCATAACAGAAAGTTATCTAGTTATACAAATAAATAAAAGGATTTTAAAAAAATAAAAAAATATGTGTGACGTGTGTTGAGCATGCTAAACGTATATATGTTATTAAGTATAATTATATAATTTTTCCATTCTAAAAATAGTCTGTACCTAAAAGGAGCTACTGCGTCCGTTAATGTGTAGACATGGCCCTGACCTTAATAGTTATGAATTACTACTATAGGTGAAGGCAGATATTCAGTTAATATGATGCACATTGACCTCATCCAAAAGCAACTATAACATATATTATGATTTACATTTTCATGGAAAACTAGTTTTTCAAAAATACAAGTACTTCAGCTTATGAGGAAAGTGCATAGGGAAACATTGCAGTACCTTACCTTTAAGTGGTGCAACCAATCATTGACTTGTCAGGAATGCATGCCTTTTTCTTGCATTTCCAAACATAACTGTAATTATACAATTAGGCATATTGGCTAATTTCTTTTGAAAACAATAAAATTAAAAAATAATATTATTAAATTGAAAACATTGTTGTATCAAACATACAAATTATCAGACAATTTTGCCTAATTTCATCTAACAGTTTATTGTAAAGGAATGGCCTGCACAACAGCCAAGGTTATATATTCATGAAAGATGAATGTGCTTAAGAGTGTTATAAATAAAATTAAAAAAACTAGAGAAAAATGTTAAATTCCATCCCAGATATTTGGATGTTGCTTGACCATGAAAATCACACAATTCATAAAACATCTATTAGATAACTAAAATAAAAATTGTATAGTAGTACTTACATTAAATATTGAATGGATGCCAATATTATTAATGTCTGCCCAGAGAGTAGAAATAGTATAAGTATGATCCTCGAGCCATTCTGGTACATCATCAGAACTGGTTGCCATGGTTCTACTTGTTAATAACTGAAACAATACAAACATTTTTTTTATTTATAATTTATCACAGACTAGAATAGAAATGTTGCCAGGAAAAATACCAATGGTTAGAATACACCTGATGATACTTTTGTAGCCTTATTACTGGTTAAAATGCACCAAAACTTCATTAATTAAATCTGATAAGAAACATATATATATGTATCACACAAGTCCAAGTTTATCAGAGTGTCATAGCAAATAATTAACTAGATACCCGGTATGTGAGTTTTATATTAAAGTACTGAATTTCAGGGGATAGATCCAACTTGACACCACATCATTTATTATTTCATGAACTCATGGGTCTGGGCATGGCATGGAAACTATTATTTAATGTATATGGGGTGTAGGCAAGGCATGGATTATAATTGTCTTGTATAGATTAGATTGGGTAAAACTGCCAATTGAAGGTAACGGGATCTAGGCCTGCATAAATTTTATCTTTTATTTATATATTTTATACATGTACATATATAACTAGTCTAGAATCTATAATTATATCTTAATAATAATTTTTGTAGATGTCATATAATATCTAACATATTAAGTATAGATCAGTAGATTTAGAATTTTAGCTAGTGAATATTTTTATATTCCAAATCTAAACTGGATCTATATATCTAGAATTTAGATCAGTAGATTTAGTATTTTAGGTACTTTTATATTCTAAATCTAAACTGGATCTAGATCTAATTATTCTAGAAGCTTAGATCTAAACTGGATCTAGATCTAATTATTCTAGAAGCTTAGATCTTAGAAATTTTATTAGAATGTGAGAAACCAGACATAATTGCAGGAACAGAAACTTGGCTACATCCTGAAATTTATAATGCAGAAATTTTCAATAGTAATTATGAAATTTTTAGAAAAGATAGGGCTGATAATCATGGAGGAGTTCTTTTAGCAATAAAAAACACTCTTATAGCAGAAGAAATTACCTTACCTAACTCAAAAAACATAGAATCTACATTTTGTAAAATTAATACCACCTCAACATCCCTTATAATAGGCAGCATTTACAGACCACCAAATTCTAGTTTAGAATACATGCAGGAACTATGTAATCAGATTACTACACTTAAAGAGACAAATAAAAATGCAGTTTTTTGGATTATGGGTGACTTCAACCTACCTGATATAAATTGGAAAACACTAACCATAGATAAACACCAAAACCTTAAGGACATAAATGAACTTTTCATAGAAACTTTACACAACCTAAGTTTAGATCAAATCATTAAAAAGCCAACTAGATTAAACAACACATTAGATCTCTTCTTAACCAACAGACCTGGATTAGTAGTTGATTATGATATTATCCCTGGTCTATCAGACCATGAGATCATAAAAATACACAGTCAGATAAAAGCAGTAGCCAATACAAAAACCAAAAGAAAAATCTTACTCTGGAATAAATGTAACCTAACACAACTACACCAAGCTGCATTAAACTTTCAACAAACATTCTTATTAGAAAAAGACATTAACCAACCAGTCGATGACCTCTGGAATTTCATTAAAAACCATCTTAAAAGCATTATAGAAAATCATATACCAACTAAATACACATCAAACAAAATAAATAAATGCTGGTTTAATAATAGACTAAAGAAGCTTTGTAAACAGAAGGAAAACCTATATAGAAAATTTAAAGCAACCAAGGCAGAAAGAGTTTACAAAAAGTATATAAAAATTAAACACCTAACCCAAAAAGTAAGCAGACAGCTGCAGAGTGAATACATAAACAATGTAATATCTAAAGATAACAACAAAAACCTATGGTCATACATTAAGTCTAAGAAAATGGAAACAACAGGCATAGCGCCATTAAAAGATGAACATAACATAATACATAATGATAATGAAACTAAAGCAAACATCCTAAACAAATACTTTGCATCAGCATTCTCAGCCCCAGGAGACAAAGACATATTTCTTAATTTGAACCAAGTAGACAACATAGAAGATTTAGTAGTACAAGAAAATGGAATTAAAAAACTATTAGCCAACACCAAACCAAATAAAGCGTCTGGACCTGATGGTATTCCAGCTAGATTACTCAAAGAACTAAGCAATGAGCTAGCCCCAGTGTTCAAAATACTCTTTCAAGCATCGCTTAACCAGGGCAGAGTACCAAAGGACTGGAAAGAAGCTAATGTCACACCCCTATTTAAAAAAGGAGAAAAATCTGATCCAGGAAACTACAGACCAGTATCACTTACCAGCATCACATGTAAAATACTAGAACACATAATATGTAGCAATATCATAAACCACTTAGACAAACATAATGTCCTCACCCCATACCAACATGGCTTTAGGAAATATAGATCATGTGAAACACAACTAATAGGACTAGTTGATGATTTTTCAAAAGGTTTAGATAATAGTGAACAAATAGATGCTATCTTACTAGATTTTTCCAAGGCTTTTGACAAAGTTCACCACCATAGTTTGCTTAAAAAATTAAAATATTTCGGTATTAACGGTCCACTGCATCAGTGGATTAAAGATTTTCTGATAGGGAGAGAACAAACTGTAATAATAAATGGCTCTAAATCAACAGTAAACTCAGGTGTACCTCAAGGAACAGTCTTGGGTCCACTACTATTTTTAATTTACATAAATGATTTACCAAATTGCATTAGTTCAGGAACAAAAGTCAGATTATTTGCAGACGATTGCATAATATATAGAACAATAAAAACAAAACAAGACACAGATATTTTACAAAGAGAATTAGATGAATTACAGAAATGGGAATCAAATTGGAGCATGTCTTTCCACCCAGAAAAATGTCAGTTGTTAAGAGTAACAAAAAAACTAAAACAAATTAATTCCACTTATCTTATTCATGGCAAACCAGTAACACAGACTAAAAACTCAAAATACCTAGGTGTTATAATAAATGAAAAACTGTCATGGAATCCACATATTGATGAAACTATAAAAAAATCCAACAAAGCATTAGGGTTTATTAAAAGAAATTTCTATAAATCAAATAAGAACATAAAACTAAAATGTTACTTAACCTTGGTTAGGCCAATAATAGAATATGCATCCACCGTTTGGGACCCCTCAACTCAAGAAAACATTAAGAAACTGGAACAAACACAAAATAGAGCAGTGAGATTCATAACAAACGAATATTCACATTTGACTAGGGTAACACCATTAGTAAAATCACTAAATTTAGAAAGCCTTCAGGACAGAAGACTCAAAAGTAAAGTAGCAATTATACATAAAACATTGAACCATAATCTTCAAATACAAAAACAAAATTTAATAAAATACTCTGAAAGACACAAAAATAAAGGCACATTCCTCGTCCCATATGCTAGGACAAATTTGTACAAATACTCCTTCTTCCCTAGTGCTATTAGAGCATGGAATGGGTTGCCTGAGCTAGCCAGAAAAACCAGTGACTTGGCAGAATTTAAGTCATTGGTTAATATGCATGACTAAATGCATGACGCGTAGGACGTAATCATCTTCTTTTTTGAAGTAACGTCTGTATTATATAAGAAGAAGAAGACTAGTTGTCAAGATTTGACTTCACTATGGCTAATGCACTAGCTTAGTAAGCCTACTAGATAGATCAAGAGACAGAGTACTAATAGACTCTTGCCTTGTAGGGCCTCTCAATTCAGCTACAGACTTTAGAGACAATTTAGGAAGGTGAATTTTGATTCAATTCCAAGATCTACAATCTACATGTTAGATTCTAGCTAGAGATGCTAGATCTAGTCTAGAAGGCTGATCAATTAAAAATAGAATCAATCATTTCTAAAGTTTGTAAAATTATATATAGATCTAATCTATCTATTTATAATATAATAAAAATCTATGTCTACTTTTTAAATATTTAAAATGATATGGCTGATGATATTAATTATTTTAATTGAGACATTGACATACCGTCACATACAAAGTAACAAAATAATTAGATCTTATACTAACTCATAGACTCTACTTATACCGTATTGTATTAAACCTTTGAGTTTATGTTCCACTATCTTGACTATATTGACTAAAAAAAGGGCACTATGATTATAGATGTAGATCTAGAATCTATAAGTAGTATCGTCACCATATCATATGTATTTAATCAGTATATAACCACTGCATTTGTTTCATTCACTGTCTGTATCAATAATCATGTGATGTGAAGTCTAGATTTAGATAGAATTGATAGATTATAGATCTACTATTAATAAGTATTAACTATACTAACTATCTCTGATAGATTATATTATAGATCTACTATTAACAAGTATTATTATTATTTATTATAGATCTAGTATCTACTATTAATAAATATGAACTATACTAAGTATCTACTATTAATAAATATGAACTATACTAACTATCTCCTCTATTATATTAATAGTATAGCCAGTAATGCAGTCCATTGCAGTATACTGTATAGCTATGACTATAGTTATAGACTAGATGATCGATAGATCTATAAATATTCATATTGATGTCATGTATGGTCTAGATCTAGAGAAAATAGAGTGGATCTCATGACTATATTAGATCTATTGGATTTTTAAAAAATCGTTAAATAAATCTAGATCTATATATAAGTACGTTTTTTTTAAAATTCGCATTCGAAATTTTAAATACCCAGATTTAAGTATTAATATACCCATATTGGTAGGTCCGAGTTAATCATTTATTAGATCTATTAAAGCATGTCTATATAAAAGATATTATTATTTTAAAAAATATATTATTATATAAAAGATATAGTTATGAATATTTACTTTAAAAAAATTAAACAAATGAATTTTTTTTACTTTTGCCAATTAACACTCTGGCTAGCAAAAAGGATGACTCCTCAATACTGTGAAAAGACGATAACTGCATGAGTTGGTTTGGAATTGTATTTTGTAAGACTATTTTTTTTTTAAATATCCTTCATGAGAGAGAACGAAAAAATGTTGTCAAAAAAAAAGCTGACTGGACTACGCAAATAATGGACCAGCCTCTCTCTCTTGATATCTTGTTAAGAACATTGGTCACCGGGAAAAGTGGATGGTTTGGTTGCGCGGGACAGATGATAATAATTACATGTACATAAAAAAAGTTCCAGATTTTGTGTAAAATACCCAAAATGAGGAAGTACTGGATTAGCGAACTGGCCTTAAAAAAAATCTTTTGTGACGATCCCTTATTCAGGGAAATTGTATCTATTTTAACAGATAGTCAGAAAATGGATAAAGTTTTTACAGATCTAATAAAATATAGTGTGGGGAAGTTTTACTCTCAATGAAGGTCAATCCAAGTGGCTCTCGGAGTAAATTTCTTCTTTGACATCCTCATCGATTTTTCAAATGGTACGGTGCGCGAAAATGGATGCGCGACGGCACTCTGATCATAAAATCTCGAAGCTAGTGTTCCATTAGTATAGTTCCATGATCTTATCTTATCTTATATAATACAGACGTTACTTCAAAAAAGAAGATGATTACGTCCTACGCGTCATGCATTTAGTCATGCATATTAACCAATGACTTAAATTCTGCCAAGTTACTGGTTCTCCTGGCTAGCTCAGGCAACCCATTCCATGCTCTAATAGCACTAGGGAAGAAGGAGTATTTGTACAAATTTGTCCTAGCATATGGGACGAGGAATGTGCCTTTATTTTTGTGTCTTTCAGAGTATTTTATTAAATTTTGTTTTTGTATTTGAAGATTATGGTTCAGTGTTTTATGTATAATTGCTACTTTACTTTTGAGTCTTCTGTCCTGAAGGCTTTCTAAATTTAGTGATTTTACTAATGGTGTTACCCTAGTCAAATGTGAATATTCGTTTGTTATGAATCTCACTGCTCTATTTTGTGTTTGTTCCAGTTTCTTAATGTTTTCTTGAGTTGAGGGGTCCCACACGGTGGATGCATAGACTGATTAGATTTACTTACTACTTGGATGTAGCTCTAACACGCTAGCCACTAGTGAATACATAAGCTTCATAAATGCTAAATCACTTACTCTACTGCTGGTGGTGACATTGTTTCATGTTACAGCGAGTTTCGTGTTACATTAGACGAGTGGAAATCTAATTGATGTTTATAGATCCAGAATCTATGATTTTTTATTTTAAAGCTCGCCATTTTGAAAATATTTGATCTGCATTTTTCTATATCACCTTATTATATATATTATATTATGGGTTAGAGATTTTTTTTTAAATTGACGTCATTGTTAAAGTAATCCTTATCTAGATCTGTGGTAGATGTTATATATTACAGAAAGAATATATTACAATAAAAAAAAATTACGTCCTACGCATTTCATGTGTCATGCATGTTAATCTATGTCTTAAACTCTGCTAAATCATTGGCTTTCATGGCTTATTCAGACAACCCATTCCACTCTCTAATGGCACTAGGGAAGAATAAAGTTATTAATTACAATGTCACGTCCCTAGTGACACCTCATTGTCCACAAAATGAGGACATTGTACCTATCTCAAATCAGGTCAGCGTACCCACGCTTAAATGCCAAAAAGATGCCGATTAAAACTTAGCTCAAGACTACAGCAGGGAAACAAAATTAGCATAGCTTAAATTACAAAAACAGTTCCTAGTGACACCTCATTGTTCACAAAATGAGGACATTGTACCTATCTCAAATCAGGTCAGCGCACTCATACTTTAATGCCAGAAAGACGCCGATTAAAGCTTAGTTCAAGGCTACAGCAGGGAAACATAATTAACCTAGGTTAAATTACAAAAACAATTAAAAGGAAAATTAAATGTAAACGGGTCAAGTAGTCAAGGATGGGTATTGAATTGTCACTGTTCTTTATCCTAAAGAAAGATATAAAAGGCGGAGTGTTAGCTTGAGACCGGGAGAGAGCTAGAAAGTTAGGCTTAGAAGTCGCTAAGTTTTAAAGTAAATATTTACTCATTTTATTGAACATTTTCACTGAATCCTGTATCTGTTTTATATATCTTTGTACGTACATTTATTGTTTCAAGTTTAAGTTTTAAATAATTAAAACTCAAGAAAACCTATCAGCACTTTGTTACTTCATTGATTATTAAAGTGTTTGAACTATAATCAAGGCACCTCCGAACCCACATATGTCACAAGTTTATAGCATCAAGAACTCCAAGTTAAATAAACACAATAAACACGTGACATACAATACCTCTATTTAACTCGTAACTTCGTGGAAACTAAAACCATCTGGGTGGGCTCAAAAACCTTAATGGACACGAATCTCGAAAACGGCTCTAACGATTTTCCTAGTTGACGTATATGGTTGGGAAAACAATTAGTAGCTCGTTTTGAGACTGGGAAAACCCTAGTTTGACAGCAATAATTTAAAGCAGTGAGATTCATATTTTCACATTTGATTTGAGTAATACACTTTTAGTAAAATCATTTAATTTAGAAAGCCTTCAGGATAGAAGACTTAACCTTTTAGGCACTTGTGGTAGTTTAGCCTCAAAACATTATAATTGCAATTACATTTTGTATTCACTCACTGAAAAACAGCTCAGCACTTTAAGGGTTAAAAGTAAAGTAGATATTATACATAAAATATAGAACTAAAACCTTTAAATACAAAAACAGAATCTAATGAAATACTCATATAAATACGTATGCTAGGACAAATTTGTACAAATGCCCCTTCTTCCTTAGGGCTATTAAAGCATGGAATGGGTTGCATGAGTCAGCCAGAAAAAAACTATGACTTGGCAGAATTTAATTCATTAATTAACATGCATGACTAGATTGACCTAGGGATAGGCTTAGGTCGTAATCATCTTCTTTTCTGAAAAAAAAAAGCGCCTGTAATTTATAAGATGTGATTCATATTAAGGGGACATACGAGTCGGAAAGAAGGAAAAAAAAATATTTTATATTATCTTAATAGTACTTAATTAAACAATTGAAAAAAATATAGTTTTTGACTTTATAACTTTGCTGGTTGTCATGGAAACAATCCAAGATGGCCGCCAAACAAACTATAATTAAAAGCTTATAACTCAAAAAATACTTAAGATAAATTAATAATTTTTACACATAAATATCATACATGACAAGTATTAAAAACGCATGAAGGGAAATATTGTTATCTTTTATTGTCTTTTTTTAAATGATTTTTTTAGTGTTGCAACCTTGAAAAATACATAAATATTTCATAATTCTAAACTTTGAAACGCTAAAACAAAAAAACTACTTCAAATATCAAAAAGTTTCTGCATGCGTTTGTAGATATATATGTACAAAATAAGTATGCCAAATATGAAGTATGTAGCTCAAGTAGTTTCAAAGCCTTAGCGTTTGGCAGATAGAGATATAATACAAAAACAAAAAAAGGAGAAAATGCAAAAAAAAAACAAAATAAAATTTCAATTACAAAATTTTTTTCAGGAAAATACTAGATAACATGCATGTAATTTATAGGTTAGTATAATAACTATCTGAAAACATAAAAAAAATATCAATATTTAGTAAAGGGCATATTCTAAATTTCATATAAATATAGCAATCAATTGGTAAAATAAAACGCAAATTGTACACAATTGTATTACAGAGTAATATTTCAAACAAAAAATCTACTTATTGAGATATCAAAAAGTTTTTGCATGCGTTTGTAGATATCTATATACAGAATAAGTATGCCAAATATGAAGTATGTAGCTCAAGTAGTTTCAGAGCCTTAGCGTTTGGCAGATAGAAGTATAATACAAAAACAAAAAAAGGAGAAAATGCAAAAAAAAAAAATATAAAAAAATTCAATTACAAAAAATTTGTCAGGAAAATACTAGATAACATGCATGTAATTTATAGGTTAGTATAATAACTATCTGAAAACATAATAAAAATAGTTATATTTAGTAAAGGGAATATTCTAAATTTCATATAAATATATCAACTAATTGGCAAAATAAAACGTAAATTGTACGCAATTGTATTACAGAGTAGTATTTCAAACAAAAATCCAACTTACGCAAATATCAAAAAGTTTTTGCATGCGTTTGTAGATATATATGTACAGAATAATTATGCCAAATATCAAATAAGTTCCAAAAGTAGTTTCAGAGCCTTAGCAGTTGGCAGATAGAGATATAATACAAAAAAAAAAAGAAAAAAAAAAAAATTCAATTACAAAAATGTATTCAGAAAATCACTGAATAGCAAATATATGTTATTTACACTTTAGTATAGCAGCTTTTAAAAATAGCTATTTAGTATATTCCATCCAGATTACATTATAAAATAATATATTATATACCGGGTATAACATTTAGCAACCATAAAGAAAAAAAAACTTGATAAGAATGTAGGATGTACCGGTGTGCAATCTAAAAACGCAGACAATTTGCAACAATAAATATTAAATATTAAAGAAAAGAGCTTGCTTGAAGTTCACAGAAGATTTAAATGAACAAAAATGTCATATATATAACAATGTCAAATAAGAAAAAGCACTAAACTCAAAATCTGAAACTCATGATGACTGTTCAGTAGTTCTGTTATATCTTTACTATTCATCTAGGGAGTTCTTTAGATAGCATATATATAATTGTCAGTTTAGATAAAACTTGCTAACATTTTCTCTTGAGTTAAGGTATCAGAATATATTTGAAAAAGTTTGTTGATCTATATTATTTACATAAACATAATCAGATGGTGGTGTTTAAATTTTGCTACAAATATTAGTTATTACATTTTTGTTTCAAATAATTAAAACAGCAGCTAAACTGTCAATATGCTCTAACAATAATGAATAAAAACCAAAAAAAATTATATAATACAAAAAAATATTGACAGTAGTATTGCTAATGAGCACCAGCACCCTATATATTCCCATCTTTGGCCAATTCCTCTCTGACTTTTTCAAACCGAGTTAAAGAAACAGTCTTTCTTCTTTTTCTATAATCCTCTTGGCTTGTAGTGTCAGACTGAATAATTCTTTTATCATTGACCTTTTTTAAATTATTTAACGTTACATAAGAAACATCAATATGCATCTTATTCATCACGTTAATTAATTCGTTGGCGCCAGCATTAAATATTGACACAGCTCTAGCAATACTGCCTTTCACTCTGCCAAGTCCCATGAAACTTGTTTTGGGACATCTCGCCCAAATCATAGCATTAAGGCTTTCGTTGTTGTTCTGAGTACCACCATGAGCCATTCTTTGAAGCAAGGACTCATCTGACATTCTTCGATACATTGGAATTAGCTTGTGAGCCACCTCTAGAGACAAAAACGTTGATGCCTTATGATTAGAGTGGCTGTCAGGGTCTTGTCCCAACGAAACAGCTTGTTGGTACCAGCACCAACTATTTTCTCCTAATGGACATTGTCGATGATGGTGTTCAGTATCTGTAGACATGGAGTGGTATAATCCTGCCCAAACAGCATTCCTCATTTTGGAATATTGTCTATTATAGCACCACGATAAAAATTTTGCAAACTGTCACATTTTTTTTCTGTTAACCTGCCAACTCCTCTGCTACCAAGATGGCTTTCTTTGGCAAGTTTTCGAAGCGCTGTCCCCATACGTTTATGGGCATGGTTGATACAGTCAAGTTAAGTAACAGCTTTATCAGCATATGGCATAGACTCAAGCACAGCTTTAACCAGGATTCTTTCTCGGGGAGGGGGGGGTGTACAGATGGAGGAAGAATATCCCCATATTTTTTTTTTAATTTTACATTCACTATTTAGAGAAAAGAAAGCGCACTACAAGTTGTATAAAGGAGCTTATTTAAAAAAAAAAAAGAAAAAGAATGTTTCTCCTGTTTTAGTGTTAGTAAACACTCATCCTTAATTGTCAGAATAAAAGGCATTGCCAGTATTATCATTATTATTAACTCTTTCTCTACGTTATTTTTTTTTCACGTTTTGAAGGAATTCTTCATTTTGCTCTTTACTATTTCACTACCATGTTATGATTGGGCTTCAATAGCTTTGTTGTTTGTTATCAGAAAGTGTTTTATTTGGTATAGAATTAAAGGAAAATGCATGCTCCTTTATATACAAACACAAAGTCAAGTTTATAAGATTAAACAACAGTTTTTTTTAATGAGGTCAAAAATCAACGATGGTATCGTCGATCAGGCGAGAAAGAGTTAATATTAGTGTTAAAGAGAAAGAAAGCATACGGAAAGCGTAGAGTGATTTGGTTACGCGAACTATAACATCAGCCCTATGAGTCTACTATCAGCTAGTTAAGAGACAGATGACTATGATGACGAGTACACATTATTCGTTGGAATCTAATTGCAAATCCTTGACCTGGATACCCTGTTTTCTGGTGGCCAATGTCAGCGATTACCGCTCCTTGTTTTTTGTTATCACTTATAATCACCGCTACAATCACCGCTACCTACAATCCATTCCTACTGCAAAGTGGAGAGAATTTAATAACAGACCATGTTCAAATCTGCGTGTTTTAAAATGTAGACAAAATATCAGGGCTAAAGTACGCCCTCATTCAACGCTAGTGTGTTGATCTCAATTCGCCGTGTTTACACATCGTTGAATGCAGTGGTTTATAATAGAATCCATTAGAGCGTGTTCTCATGCCAACTGTGTACAGTGTTTAAGATATTAGAGCTGTGAGGCCTAGATTTAAAGATTCTAAAAATCCCGAAATTCTGTTGATGCAGTGGATGTATTACTCCTGTTCGACTTGGATATTGTCAGTCTAATACTAGTTATTAAGGTCTAGTTTCATTTTGAATACATTCTATTTTGAGGTAAGTTCGATGAGGTGCTTTACATATTTCGATCTAGAATCTAGATCTAGGCTCTATAATCAAACTTTTATCACTAGACATTTTCAAAGTCCTCTTCTTTCTTATGTATCCGTTAGTTGAGAGTTAATTCACTTCGTATCGTTTTAATGCTTTACACTTTACACTCGTTGCCTAATAACTTACTAAGCAATACTATTGTCGTATCCGTTATCTCACTATCTTATCAGCTTTGGAAACCTGGAAAGCCGCTTTTAGTTTTGTCAGCTCTGAACGTCCGTTTGTCAAGTACTAAACTACTAAGTACTAAAGGTCCCAAAAAACTAGAAAAATTATTGAAAATCATTCGACTTCAATTTTCTAACATCTTGGGGAAAGGAGGGGGGGGGGGAGGAGCTGGATGGCTGAGTTGGTGAGAGATTAGTTTCCGACCTTGGGGTCTTGGGTTCGATTCTTGTTAAAGACTGGGATTTTGAATTTCGGGATTCTTAGTGCATGTCCTGAGTCCATCCAGCTCTAATGAGTACCGAGTAAGAAACAGACAACTGAAACATCATCTGCCCTCTAGATGGCTACTGATGGCTACTACCAAAGTCCTATTTACTACAATACCCATACTTCTTCTTAGTATTGGTGTAATTTGACTTTGACAGGATGGCTGAATGGTCGTATGCTATACGCTTTGGACTGTCTTCTCGATGGTTCAAATCCTGCCCTACACCACCCCACTCCATCCTGCGGGAAGTTCGCACTAAAATAAAAATTCAAAAATTCTGAGGAAACATCCGGAACATGGAAAAACAAAGAAATAAAAAAAAAAAAACTTGATGGAATCTGTTGTTAAGGAGACTAACTATAGTATAATGACTACGCTTAACAGTTAATTAAGCCTACTTAAACAAAAGATAACTGTCAATGTAGAGCGACTCGTACAGTGGTAATAAAGTGTGTTGTTTGTTCGATGCCCATATTAGGGGCAGCACAAAATAGAAATTATTTCGTCTTTTAAAAGTATATTTTTATAAAAAAAAATAAAGAAAGAATAATATTTAACATAGTCTACTCTGTCATTACAATATTCTCCAAGTTTAACCTTATCCACCTGTGCACCTTTAATAAGAGGACAATCGTTTCTCTTATCTTATAAATTGCTAAAATTCCTAAAGAAAAAAAAATTACATCATACGCGTGTCCTTATGTTAATCTAACCCCTTTAAGTTATAGCTGATTACGTTTTACTGTCTGATTCAAGCAACCCGTTTCATTTTCTAATGGCTCTTGGAAAGAAATTAATATAAAACGTGCAGTCTTTAAAAAAAAAAGAGTAGGAAGTCATTCAAAAGATACAAATCAAAACAGAATTTCCAAAGAAATTCCATAACTAGTGTAGGCAGAATATCTGTGTAAAATAGAATGTAATGAAATGGCAGGTCAAATCTACTGCAATTACACTAACATTTATAACCACTAGACTTATTTCTAATATTATCAGATTCGTTCCTTCAAATGTTTGTATTCTGTTCCTTCAAATGTTTGTATTCTGTTCCTTCAAATGTTTGTATTCTGTTCCTTCAAATGTTTGTATTCTGTTCCTTCAAATTTTTGTATTCTGTTCCTTCAAATGTTTGTATTCTGTTCCTTTAAATGTTTGTATTCTGTTCCTTCAAATGTTTGTATTCTGTTTCTTCAAATGTTTGTATTCTGTTCCTTCAAATGTGTGTATTCTGTTCCTTCAAATGTTTGTATTCTGTTCCTTCAAATGTTTGTACTCTGTTCCTTCAAATGTTTGTACTCTGTTCCTTCAAATGTTTGTATTCTGTTCCTTCAAATGTTTGTATTCTGTTCCTTCAAATGTTTGTATTCTGTTTCTTCAAATGTTTGTATTCTGTTCCTTCAAATTTTTGTATTCTGTTCCTTCAAATTTTTGTATTCTGTTCCTTCAAATTTTTGTATTCTGTTCCTTCAAATGTTTGTATTCTGTTCCTTTAAATGTTTGTATTCTGTTCCTTCAAATGTTTGTATTCTGTTTCTTCAAATGTTTGTATTCTGTTCCTTCAAATGTGTGTATTCTGTTCCTTCAAATGTTTGTATTCTGTTCCTTCAAATGTTTGTACTCTGTTCCTTCAAATGTTTGTATTCTGTTCCTTCAAATGTTTGTATTCTGTTCCTTCAAATGTTTGTATTCTGTTCCTTCAAATGTTTGTATTCTGTTCCTTCAAATGTTTGTATTCTGTTCCTTCAAATGTTTGTATTCTGTTCCTTCAAATGTTTGTATTCTGTGGTCGTCATTACAATCAAGATATTTTTTTTAACGAATAAACTAACATTTACCAACAATAATATTTTTAATCTATCTGAGAGTCTTTTGTGCGCCCGAAATATAAACTTTCCAGCTAATATGAGAGACAGACAGACAGACGGACGGAAGGACAGACAGAAAGAGCCCATGAATATGTATTATGTAAATTTCTTAAAATCAATCGTATTGCGAGCAAGTTTTAAATATGACTAAATTATTGTTTTGTCCAAACCATAGTGCAAATAATTCGTAACAGAATTTCACACAATCATGAGAACCACTGAAATAGTACAATGCTCTCAAGATGTACCGTCATGACCTAAACAAACTGATAACAGAAGTTACTTTCACGCAAGTCAACAACTTACTAACAGTTGCCGTGTTTAGTTTATCTTCTACACATCTGTATGAAAGTAGAAGTTAAATCAGGGCCTGCTTTAATGACGTGGAAGCCCCGGGAAGGATAGTTGTAGAGGCTTTTTATAGAAGTGCACTAGATGTGACTAAATAGCATTACAAATAAAGCGTGAGTGACTGCGCAGACCCAGTTACAGCCTACATAGTTTGCCACAATTTAGAAAGACAAAGCCGCTATTTGCCCTGGGCCTATTTAAATTCTCGTTTCGTTGTTAGAGCCTGTCTTTGTCATGGAACGGGTTGCCTGAGTCAGCCTGGAAAACCAATGACTTGGCAGAGTTTATTTCTTTGATTAGCATGCACGACTAGATTGACACGTGGATACGCGCAGGACGTAATTATCTTATCTTTTGAAACGACGTCTTTAAATTATAAGATAAGATAAGATACAACTCATGTATCACTCGCTATCATTAAGATAGACAAGTAGCCAAAGTTTCTTGTGTTTCGTATGTTTGGTTCAAGAGATCCCGATTCTCTTCTGGCACTTGCTGTCACGGTTCATATGAGAATTAGCTCGTTTCTGGGTTTTTTGCTGACACGGGGCTTTGCAAGCTGGTCTGGTGTAGGGACAGCTGAGCAGCTGTCACGGTTCATATGAGAATTAGCTCGTTTCTGGGTTTTTTGCTGACACGGGGCTTTGCAAGCTCGTCTGGTGTAGGGACAGCTGAGCAGCTGTCACGGTTCATATGAGAATTAGCTCGTTTCTGGGTTTTTTGCTGACACGGGGCTTTGCAAGCTCGTCTGGTGTAGGGACAGCTGAGCAGCTGTCATGGTTCATATGAGAATTAGCTCGTTTCTGGGTTTTTTGCTGACACGGGGCTTTGCAAGCTCGTCTGGTGTAGGGAGAGCTGAGCAGCTGTCACAGTTCATATGAGAATTAGCTCGTTTCTGGGTTTTTTGCTGACACGGGGCTTTGCAAGCTCGTCTGGTGTAGGGACAGCTGAGCAGCTGTCACGGTTCATATGAGAATTAGCTCGTTTCTGGGTTTTTTGCTGACACGGGGCTTTGCAAGCTCGTCTGGTGTAGGGACAGCTGAGCAGCTGTCACGGTTCATATGAGAATTAGCTCGTTTCTGGGTTTTTTGCTGACACGGGGCTTTGCAAGCTCGTCTGGTGTAGGGACAGCTGAGCAGCTATCATGGTTCATATGAAAATTAGCTCGTTTCTGAGTTTTTTGCTGACACGGGGCTTTGCAAGCTCGTCTGGTGTAGGGACAGCTGCGCAGCTGTCATGGTTCATATGAAAATTAGCTCGTTTCTGGGTTTTTTTGCTGACACGGGGCTTTGCAAGCTCGTCTGGTGTAGGGACAGCTGCGCAGCTATCACGGTTCATATGAAAATTAGCTCGTTTCTAGGTTTTTTGCTGACACGGGGCTTTGCAAGCTCGTCTGGTGTAGGGACAGCTGCGCAGCTGTCACGGTTCATATGAAAATTAGCTCGTTTCTGGGTTTTTTGCTGACACGGGGCTTTGCAAGCTCGTCTGGTGTAGGGACAGCTGAGCAGCTGTCATGGTTCATATGAGAATTAGCTCGTTTCTGGGTTTTTTGCTGACACGGGGCTTTGCAAGCTCGTCTGGTGTAGGGAGAGCTGAGCAGCTGTCACAGTTCATATGAGAATTAGCTCGTTTCTGGGTTTTTTGCTGACACGGGGCTTTGCAAGCTCGTCTGGTGTAGGGACAGCTGAGCAGCTGTCACGGTTCATATGAGAATTAGCTCGTTTCTGGGTTTTTTGCTGACACGGGGCTTTGCAAGCTCGTCTGGTGTAGGGACAGCTGAGCAGCTGTCACGGTTCATATGAGAATTAGCTCGTTTCTGGGTTTTTTGCTGACACGGGGCTTTGCAAGCTCGTCTGGTGTAGGGACAGCTGAGCAGCTATCATGGTTCATATGAAAATTAGCTCGTTTCTGAGTTTTTTGCTGACACGGGGCTTTGCAAGCTCGTCTGGTGTAGGGACAGCTGCGCAGCTGTCATGGTTCATATGAAAATTAGCTCGTTTCTGGGTTTTTTTGCTGACACGGGGCTTTGCAAGCTCGTCTGGTGTAGGGACAGCTGCGCAGCTATCACGGTTCATATGAAAATTAGCTCGTTTCTAGGTTTTTTGCTGACACGGGGCTTTGTAAGCTCGTCTGGTGTAGGGACAGCTGCGCAGCTGTCACGGTTCATATGAAAATTAGCTCGTTTCTGGGTTTTTTGCTGACACGGGGCTTTGCAAGCTCGTCTGGTGTAGGGACAGCTGAGCAGCTGTCATGGTTCATATGAGAATTAGCTCGTTTCTGGGTTTTTTGCTGACACGGGGCTTTGCAAGCTCGTCTGGTGTAGGGACAGCTGCGCAGCTGTCACGGTTCATATGAGAATTAGCTCGTTTCTGGGTTTTTTGCTGACACGGGGCTTTGCAAGCTCGTCTGGTGTAGGGACAGCTGAGCAGCTGTCACAGTTCATATGAGAATTAGCTCGTTTCTGGGTTTTTTGCTGACACGGGGCTTTGCAAGCTCGTCTGGTGTAGGGACAGCTGAGCAGCTGTCACGGTTCATATGAGAATTAGCTCGTTTCTGGGTTTTTTGCTGACACGGGGCTTTGCAAGCTCGTCTGGTGTAGGGACAGCTGAGCAGCTGTCACGGTTCATATGAGAATTAGCTCGTTTCTGGGTTTTTTGCTGACACGGGGCTTTGCAAGCTCGTCTGGTGTAGGGACAGCTGAGCAGCTATCATGGTTCATATGAAAATTAGCTCGTTTCTGAGTTTTTTGCTGACACGGGGCTTTGCAAGCTCGTCTGGTGTAGGGACAGCTGCGCAGCTGTCATGGTTCATATGAAAATTAGCTCGTTTCTGGGTTTTTTTGCTGACACGGGGCTTTGCAAGCTCGTCTGGTGTAGGGACAGCTGCGCAGCTATCACGGTTCATATGAAAATTAGCTCGTTTCTAGGTTTTTTGCTGACACGGGGCTTTGCAAGCTCGTCTGGTGTAGGGACAGCTGCGCAGCTGTCACGGTTCATATGAAAATTAGCTCGTTTCTGGGTTTTTTGCTGACACGGGGCTTTGCAAGCTCGTCTGGTGTAGGGACAGCTGAGCAGCTGTCATGGTTCATATGAGAATTAGCTCGTTTCTGGGTTTTTTGCTGACACGGGGCTTTGCAAGCTCGTCTGGTGTAGGGAGAGCTGAGCAGCTGTCACAGTTCATATGAGAATTAGCTCGTTTCTGGGTTTTTTGCTGACGCGGGGCTTTGCAAGCTCGTCTGGTGTAGGGACAGCTGAGCAGCTGTCACGGTTCATATGAGAATTAGCTCGTTTCTGGGTTTTTTGCTGACACGGGGCTTTGCAAGCTCGTCTGGTGTAGGGACAGCTGAGCAGCTGTCACGGTTCATATGAGAATTAGCTCGTTTCTGGGTTTTTTGCTGACACGGGGCTTTGCAAGCTCGTCTGGTGTAGGGACAGCTGAGCAGCTATCATGGTTCATATGAAAATTAGCTCGTTTCTGAGTTTTTTGCTGACACGGGGCTTTGCAAGCTCGTCTGGTGTAGGGACAGCTGCGCAGCTGTCATGGTTCATATGAAAATTAGCTCGTTTCTGGGTTTTTTTGCTGACACGGGGCTTTGCAAGCTCGTCTGGTGTAGGGACAGCTGCGCAGCTATCACGGTTCATATGAAAATTAGCTCGTTTCTAGGTTTTTTGCTGACACGGGGCTTTGCAAGCTCGTCTGGTGTAGGGACAGCTGCGCAGCTGTCACGGTTCATATGAAAATTAGCTCGTTTCTGGGTTTTTTGCTGACACGGGGCTTTGCAAGCTCGTCTGGTGTAGGGACAGCTGAGCAGCTGTCATGGTTCATATGAGAATTAGCTCGTTTCTGGGTTTTTTGCTGACACGGGGCTTTGCAAGCTCGTCTGGTGTAGGGACAGCTGCGCAGCTGTCACGGTTCATATGAGAATTAGCTCGTTTCTGGGTTTTTTGCTGACACGGGGCTTTGCAAGCTCGTCTGGTGTAGGGACAGCTGAGCAGCTGTCACGGTTCATATGAGAATTAGCTCGTTTCTGGGTTTTTTGCTGACACGGGGCTTTGCAAGCTCGTCTGGTGTAGGGACAGCTGAGCAGCTGTCACGGTTCATATGAGAATTAGCTCGTTTCTGGGTTTTTTGCTGACACGGGGCTTTGCAAGCTCGTCTGGTGTAGGGACAGCTGAGCAGCTGTCATGGTTCATATGAGAATTAGCTCGTTTCTGGGTTTTTTGCTGACACGGGGCTTTGCAAGCTCGTCTGGTGTAGGGACAGCTGAGCAGCTATCATGGTTCATATGAAAATTAGCTCGTTTCTGAGTTTTTTGCTGACACGGGGCTTTGCAAGCTCGTCTGGTGTAGGGACAGCTGAGCAGCTGTCACGGTTCATATGAGAATTAGCTCGTTTCTGGGTTTTTTGCTGACACGGGGCTTTGCAAGCTCGTCTGGTGTAGGGACAGCTGAGCAGCTGTCATGGTTCATATGAGAATTAGCTCGTTTCTGGGTTTTTTGCTGACACGGGGCTTTGCAAGCTCGTCTGGTGTAGGGAGAGCTGAGCAGCTGTCACAGTTCATATGAGAATTAGCTCGTTTCTGGGTTTTTTGCTGACACGGGGCTTTGCAAGCTCGTCTGGTGTAGGGACAGCTGAGCAGCTGTCACGGTTCATATGAGAATTAGCTCGTTTCTGGGTTTTTTGCTGACACGGGGCTTTGCAAGCTCGTCTGGTGTAGGGACAGCTGAGCAGCTATCATGGTTCATATGAAAATTAGCTCGTTTCTGAGTTTTTTGCTGACACGGGGCTTTGCAAGCTCGTCTGGTGTAGGGACAGCTGCGCAGCTGTCATGGTTCATATGAAAATTAGCTCGTTTCTGGGTTTTTTTGCTGACACGGGGCTTTGCAAGCTCGTCTGGTGTAGGGACAGCTGCGCAGCTATCACGGTTCATATGAAAATTAGCTCGTTTCTAGGTTTTTTGCTGACACGGGGCTTTGCAAGCTCGTCTGGTGTAGGGACAGCTGCGCAGCTGTCACGGTTCATATGAAAATTAGCTCGTTTCTGGGTTTTTTGCTGACACGGGGCTTTGCAAGCTCGTCTGGTGTAGGGACAGCTGAGCAGCTGTCATGGTTCATATGAGAATTAGCTCGTTTCTGGGTTTTTTGCTGACACGGGGCTTTGCAAGCTCGTCTGGTGTAGGGAGAGCTGAGCAGCTGTCACAGTTCATATGAGAATTAGCTCGTTTCTGGGTTTTTTGCTGACACGGGGCTTTGCAAGCTCGTCTGGTGTAGGGACAGCTGAGCAGCTATCATGGTTCATATGAAAATTAGCTCGTTTCTGAGTTTTTTGCTGACACGGGGCTTTGCAAGCTCGTCTGGTGTAGGGACAGCTGAGCAGCTGTCACGGTTCATATGAGAATTAGCTCGTTTCTGGGTTTTTTGCTGACACGGGGCTTTGCAAGCTCGTCTGGTGTAGGGACAGCTGAGCAGCTGTCATGGTTCATATGAGAATTAGCTCGTTTCTGGGTTTTTTGCTGACACGGGGCTTTGCAAGCTCGTCTGGTGTAGGGAGAGCTGAGCAGCTGTCACAGTTCATATGAGAATTAGCTCGTTTCTGGGTTTTTTGCTGACACGGGGCTTTGCAAGCTCGTCTGGTGTAGGGACAGCTGAGCAGCTATCATGGTTCATATGAAAATTAGCTCGTTTCTGAGTTTTTTGCTGACACGGGGCTTTGCAAGCTCGTCTGGTGTAGGGACAGCTGCGCAGCTGTCATGGTTCATATGAAAATTAGCTCGTTTCTGGGTTTTTTTGCTGACACGGGGCTTTGCAAGCTCGTCTGGTGTAGGGACAGCTGCGCAGCTATCACGGTTCATATGAAAATTAGCTCGTTTCTAGGTTTTTTGCTGACACGGGGCTTTGCAAGCTCGTCTGGTGTAGGGACAGCTGCGCAGCTGTCACGGTTCATATGAAAATTAGCTCGTTTCTGGGTTTTTTGCTGACACGGGGCTTTGCAAGCTCGTCTGGTGTAGGGACAGCTGAGCAGCTGTCATGGTTCATATGAGAATTAGCTCGTTTCTGGGTTTTTTGCTGACACGGGGCTTTGCAAGCTCGTCTGGTGTAGGGACAGCTGCGCAGCTGTCACGGTTCATATGAGAATTAGCTCGTTTCTGGGTTTTTTGCTGACACGGGGCTTTGCAAGCTCGTCTGGTGTAGGGACAGCTGAGCAGCTGTCACGGTTCATATGAGAATTAGCTCGTTTCTGGGTTTTTTGCTGACACGGGGCTTTGCAAGCTCGTCTGGTGTAGGGACAGCTGAGCAGCTGTCACGGTTCATATGAGAATTAGCTCGTTTCTGGGTTTTTTGCTGACACGGGGCTTTGCAAGCTCGTCTGGTGTAGGGACAGCTGAGCAGCTGTCATGGTTCATATGAGAATTAGCTCGTTTCTGGGTTTTTTGCTGACACGGGGCTTTGCAAGCTCGTCTGGTGTAGGGACAGCTGAGCAGCTATCATGGTTCATATGAAAATTAGCTCGTTTCTGAGTTTTTTGCTGACACGGGGCTTTGCAAGCTCGTCTGGTGTAGGGACAGCTGAGCAGCTGTCACGGTTCATATGAGAATTAGCTCGTTTCTGGGTTTTTTGCTGACACGGGGCTTTGCAAGCTCGTCTGGTGTAGGGACAGCTGAGCAGCTGTCATGGTTCATATGAGAATTAGCTCGTTTCTGGGTTTTTTGCTGACACGGGGCTTTGCAAGCTCGTCTGGTGTAGGGAGAGCTGAGCAGCTGTCACAGTTCATATGAGAATTAGCTCGTTTCTGGGTTTTTTGCTGACACGGGGCTTTGCAAGCTCGTCTGGTGTAGGGACAGCTGAGCAGCTGTCACGGTTCATATGAGAATTAGCTCGTTTCTGGGTTTTTTGCTGACACGGGGCTTTGCAAGCTCGTCTGGTGTAGGGACAGCTGAGCAGCTATCATGGTTCATATGAAAATTAGCTCGTTTCTGAGTTTTTTGCTGACACGGGGCTTTGCAAGCTCGTCTGGTGTAGGGACAGCTGCGCAGCTGTCATGGTTCATATGAAAATTAGCTCGTTTCTGGGTTTTTTTGCTGACACGGGGCTTTGCAAGCTCGTCTGGTGTAGGGACAGCTGCGCAGCTATCACGGTTCATATGAAAATTAGCTCGTTTCTAGGTTTTTTGCTGACACGGGGCTTTGCAAGCTCGTCTGGTGTAGGGACAGCTGCGCAGCTGTCACGGTTCATATGAAAATTAGCTCGTTTCTGGGTTTTTTGCTGACACGGGGCTTTGCAAGCTCGTCTGGTGTAGGGACAGCTGAGCAGCTGTCATGGTTCATATGAGAATTAGCTCGTTTCTGGGTTTTTTGCTGACACGGGGCTTTGCAAGCTCGTCTGGTGTAGGGAGAGCTGAGCAGCTGTCACAGTTCATATGAGAATTAGCTCGTTTCTGGGTTTTTTGCTGACACGGGGCTTTGCAAGCTCGTCTGGTGTAGGGACAGCTGAGCAGCTATCATGGTTCATATGAAAATTAGCTCGTTTCTGAGTTTTTTGCTGACACGGGGCTTTGCAAGCTCGTCTGGTGTAGGGACAGCTGAGCAGCTGTCACGGTTCATATGAGAATTAGCTCGTTTCTGGGTTTTTTGCTGACACGGGGCTTTGCAAGCTCGTCTGGTGTAGGGACAGCTGAGCAGCTGTCATGGTTCATATGAGAATTAGCTCGTTTCTGGGTTTTTTGCTGACACGGGGCTTTGCAAGCTCGTCTGGTGTAGGGAGAGCTGAGCAGCTGTCACAGTTCATATGAGAATTAGCTCGTTTCTGGGTTTTTTGCTGACACGGGGCTTTGCAAGCTCGTCTGGTGTAGGGACAGCTGAGCAGCTGTCATGGTTCATATGAGAATTAGCTCGTTTCTGGGTTTTTTGCTGACACGGGGCTTTGCAAGCTCGTCTGGTGTAGGGAGAGCTGAGCAGCTGTCACAGTTCATATGAGAATTAGCTCGTTTCTGGGTTTTTTGCTGACACGGGGCTTTGCAAGCTCGTCTGGTGTAGGGACAGCTGAGCAGCTGTCACGGTTCATATGAGAATTAGCTCGTTTCTGGGTTTTTTGCTGACACGGGGCTTTGCAAGCTCGTCTGGTGTAGGGACAGCTGAGCAGCTGTCACGGTTCATATGAGAATTAGCTCGTTTCTGGGTTTTTTGCTGACACGGGGCTTTGCAAGCTCGTCTGGTGTAGGGACAGCTGAGCAGCTGTCATGGTTCATATGAAAATTAGCTCGTTTCTGAGTTTTTTGCTGACACGGGGCTTTGCAAGCTCGTCTGGTGTAGGGACAGCTGCGCAGCTGTCATGGTTTATATGAAAATTAGCTCGTTTCTGGGTTTTTTTGCTGACACGGGGCTTTGCAAGCTCGTCTGGTGTAGGGACAGCTGCGCAGCTGTCACGGTTCATATGAAAATTAGCTCGTTTCTGGGTTTTTTGCTGACACGGGGCTTTGCAAGCTCGTCTGGTGTAGGGACAGCTGCGCAGCTGTCACGATTCATATGAAAATTAGCTCGTTTCTGGGTTTTTTGCTGACACGGGGCTTTGCAAGCTCGTCTGGTGTAGGGACAGCTGAGCAGCTGTCATGGTTCATATGAGAATTAGCTCGTTTCTGGGTTTTTTGCTGACACGGGGCTTTGCAAGCTCGTCTGGTGTAGGGACAGCTGCGCAGCTGTCACGGTTCATATGAGAATTAGCTCGTTTCTGGGTTTTTTGCTGACACGGGGCTTTGCAAGCTCGTCTGGTGTAGGGACAGCTGAGCAGCTGTCACGGTTCATATGAGAATTAGCTCGTTTCTGGGTTTTTTGCTGACACGGGGCTTTGCAAGCTCGTCTGGTGTAGGGACAGCTGAGCAGCTGTCACGGTTCATATGAGAATTAACTCGTTTCTGGGTTTTTTGCTGACACGGGGCTTTGCAAGCTCGTCTGACACGGGGCTTTGCAAGCTCGTCTGGTGTAGGGACAGCTGCGCAGCTGTCACGGTTCATATGAAAATTAGCTCGTTTCTGGGTTTTTTGCTGACACGGGGCTTTGCAAGCTCGTCTGGTGTAGGGACAGTTGAGCAGCTGTCATGGTTCATATGAAAATTAGCTCGTTTCTGAGTTTTTTGCCGACACGGGGCTTTGCAAGCTCGTCTGGTGTAGGGACAGCTGCGCAGCTGTCATGGTTCATATGAAAATTAGCTCGTTTCTGGGTTTTTTGCTGACACGGGGCTTTGCAAGCTCGTCTGGTGTAGGGACAGCTGCGCAGCTGTCACGGTTCATATGAAAATTAGCTCGTTTCTGGGTTTTTTGCTGACACGGGGCTTTGCAAGCTCGTCTGGTGTAGGGACAGCTGCGCAGCTGTCACGGTTCATATGAAAATTAGCTCGTTTCTGGGTTTTTTGCTGACACGGGGCTTTGCAAGCTCGTCTGGTGTAGGGACAGCTGAGCAGCTGTCATGGTTCATATGAGAATTAGCTCGTTTCTGGGTTTTTTGCTGACACGGGGCTTTGCAAGCTCGTCTGGTGTAGGGACAGCTGAGCAGCTGTCATGGTTCATATGAGAATTAGCTCGTTTCTGGGTTTTTTGCTGACACGGGGCTTTGCAAGCTCGTCTGGTGTAGGGACAGCTGAGCAACTGTCATGGTTCATATGAAAATTAGCTCGTTTCTGGGTTTTTTGCTGACACGGGGCTTTGCAAGCTCGTCTGGTGTAGGGACAGCTGCGCAGCTGTCATGGTTCATATGAAAATTAGCTCGTTTCTGTGTTTTTTGCTGACACGGGGCTTTGCAAGCTCGTCTGGTGTAGGGACAGCTGCGCAGCTGTCACGGTTCATATGAAAATTAGCTCGTTTCTGGGTTTTTTGCTGACAAGGGGCTTTGCAAGCTCGTCTGGTGTAGGGACAGCTGCGCAGCTGTCATGGTTCATATGAAAATTAGCTCGTTTCTGGGTTTTTTGCTGACACGGGGCTTTTCAAGCTCGTCTGGTGTATGGACAGCTGCGCAGCTGTCACGGTTCATATGAAAATTAGCTCGTTTCTGGGTTTTTTGCTGACACGGGGCTTTGCAAGCTCGTCTGGTGTAGGGACAGCTGCGCAGCTGTCACGGTTCATATGAAAATTAGCTCGTTTCTGGGTTTTTTGCTGACAAGGGGCTTTGCAAGCTCGTCTGGTGTAGGGACAGCTGCGCAGCTGTCATGGTTCATATGAAAATTAGCTCGTTTCTGGGTTTTTTGCTGACACGGGGCTTTGCAAGCTCGTCTGGTGTAGGGACAGCTGCGCAGCTGTCACGGTTCATAAGAAAATTAGCTCGTTTCTGGGTTTTTTGCTGACACGGGGCTTTGCAAGCTCGTCTGGTGTAGGGACAGCTGAGCAGCTCAGGTTTACATCTATTGGTGAATGTATTTCTCAGTTCCTATATATAGTTACCTAATTCTATAACGATTATATGTAAGGATATCCTGCAAAACTCCACCTAAGGAACACGGCCGCCGTTAGGTAATTGGTGACCTTAGTTAAGCGAATGAGGAGGCCCTAGGTGAGTTGGGTGGCCCCAAATGAAATAGAAAAGAAAAAAACCAAAAATTACGCAATGAGTTATAAACCGTCCTGTATCTACATCTAAATTAACAAATAAGTCAAATTCATATAGCGCCCAGTGCTATTTTTTGTGACGGTACGCACCGGTACGGCGTACCTGAAACTTTTTCAATGTGGAGAAAAAAATTATTACTTTTCTTGTATTTTAACGTTTATTATTAATTTATTAGTAGTTAAAAGTTAGGCAATCCATCATTGAGTACCGACACCTATTTGTTTACAAAAAAAAAACAAACAAACACTGATAGGGTCTATAGCTCTAATGTGCTTCCTTGGATGATTCATGATCACCAGACTAGAAAAAACGTTTCGAAAAATTCCCCACAAGGAAGAAACAATGGTTCTCTAACAAGTAGATTTACATAGGTGAATAAAGTTTACATCTTCGTAGAGAATTGGCCCGAAGCTAGTAGACATAGAGCCTTGGAGTTCTGCTATATCTGAGTTTGATCCATTTATCGCAATGTTTTCTCTGAAAAAAATTCTTAGAATCCTGTGTGATGCACCCAACAATCGGAGGCCCTAGGCGGCTGCCTATTTCGCCTATCCCTAAGGTCGGCCCCGTTAAGGAATTTCAAAAATTGTGTACGACACAAGTGATATTTCGTTTTTTTCATAGTAATGTGGTGGACTCTTTTCTTTGCGTAGGTTTACATAAGTAGTTCTTTGGTCTCATTATGCATTACATGGTGCTCTAGCATATTAGTCAAACTAAGTCCAAGAACGAAATCAATTAGTAGCGTGACATTGGCTGACTGATAGTGAGAGCTGGGAAAACAATTTAGTCTATTTTTATCACTGCATATGAATAGTAATCATACAATTGTGTTAAAAAGAGTTTAAAATGGTGCCAACTGTGCAACAGAGTAGCTGTAACATGTACAAGTCATAGACTTATATAATATACTAATAGACATAAATAAATATAGACTGGCCGAAGGAAGTAACTTCATGTAACTTGAAAACATGTATATCTATTGTATTCGGATTTCCAAAGTATGAAAAATTGCATGATCTTCATTCTTAGAGATTAAACAAAACTACACTGCCTCCTTATTTACAATATATATAGGTGTGTGGCTGAAATAGATATGAATACTTAACTTTTATACTGCTCACAAATGCTGTATAATAAAGTCGCCCCAATAATTCTTTTCTTTAGTTTTCAAAGTTTAGAAATAATGCAAAATCCTTTCTCGGATATTCACGCAAATATATGAAACAAAGCCATTTCCTGTTTGTTTCCATTGAGATAATGTTTCAAAAATCCTAGATCGAAATAATTCATGTTGATTTAAATCATCTTATGTACATTGATTACCTAGATCTTTCTAGATTACTTCTTTTTTGAAGTAACGTCTGTATTATATAAGATAAGATAAGATTATGTATCTAAAAATCGCAAAATAATAATTATGATACGATAGTACTCTTATTTTTCATACTCAATTACTAGATCTAGATCTACAAATTAAATTATATGTTACATAGGTTAGGGTTGAAAAAAACAACAGCTTTACGTTATTAACCTACTTTACAAAACAACGCTTTGATCCAACTTTCTAAAAGATTTTCACGACATTTCTTGTAGTGTTTAAAAAGTCTCCATGTGCAGTCTAAAGTAGTATATATATATATAAGTCTATGGTACATATATAATCAGGTTAATGGAACTTGGGGTTAATCGGAGATGCACAACACAGTTGTTACATTCTACGCTGCACCGTTCTACACTCCAACATTAACAGTAATCTTGTGTTTGAATTGACTGATGTGAAAATCTTTTAAATATTTTTTTTTTTTACCTTGTCCTAATATCGGCAGCGAAAAACATGAGCCTCAGCTCTGGAAGACAAGCGTGCCGAACGAAAAATGGCTAGCTCCTCTACTGCCAAATTGAAAGCCACCTTAACCTGTTGTGATATATGTGGACCGGAATGTCTGTTCAAAATAGGGTTCTACAATCACATTTTAAGAAATTTCTACGAGATGAACCAATGTCTGAAAGAAGCCAATACAACATTTTTTAAAATTGATTGATAAACGCTTAGATCTTAAAAACATTTAAAAGTTTTCGAAAATCCCCATTCCTGATGAGACTTATCTAGTAGAATAAAAAAATTCTGATGCAACGGCTACTTTTTTTGTCGTCCGAAACCGAATCATTTCATTTTAAATATTATGTCCCTTTTTTGTGATCAAAATAGACGTCTTTTAAAACAATACATAAATTTAGACGACATTTGAAAAACGTATGTTAGATAGAAGATTGGATATATAACATTACACATTTACTCTCTAAATATTTAGAAACCTTTCAGTCTCACGTTCTGGAGTCGTCTCCCCTTATTAAAACCTAATGACGACATCGCCACCTATGTTGCACCATTCACGACCAATCGCTAACCTCTTCCCACCGTCACCATATAAACTCACACACACACACACACACACACCATAACAGGGGGGCCGCCTCGATTTTGCGTGATAACACTCTATTTCTAATCTTCTTGTTGTTTTTTTGTCACAGGTGTAGTAATGGGTGAGGTCACTGAAAATAAGGATGTAGATCAGAAAGTCTACCTACCTCCGTGCAAAGTCTGCGGGGACCAGGCAGCAGGCTTTCATTATGGAGTGAACACATGTGAGGCCTGCAAGGTAAGGGTTAATGTTACGTGGTACGCCCAACTTGTTCATAGGTGTTAAAGGGTTACTGTCACGTGGTACACACAGCGTGTTCATGTGTGTTTAAGGGTTAATGTCACGTGGTACACACAACATGTTTATGTGTGATAAAGGGTTAAAGTCATCTGGTACACCCAACTTGTTCATGGGTGTAAAAGGGTTAATGTCACGTGGTATGCCCAACTTGTTTATGGGTGTTAAAGGGTTAATGTCACGTGGTATGCCCAACTTGTTCATGTGTGTTAAAGGGTTAATGTCACGTGGTACACCCAACTTGTTCATGGGTATTAAAGGGTTAATGTCACGTGGTATGCCCAACTTGTTCATGTGTGTTACAGGGTTAATGTCACGTGGTATGCCCAACTTGTTCATGGGTGTTAAAGGGTTAATGTCACGTGGTACACCCAACTTGTTCATGGGTGTTAAAGGGTTAATGTCACGTGGTATGCCCAACTTGTTCATGGGTGTTAAAGGGTTAATGTCACGTGGTATGCCCAACTTGTTCATGGGTGTTAATGGCAGTTTGAAAAAAACAAAATTTAAAAATAATTTCCATTAACGTCATTGTCTTTTTAAACCCTTAAAGTGCTGAGTGCATACAAAATGGAATTACAATTCTGATGTTTAGAGGCTAATCTACCACACGCGTTTCAAGGGTTAAATATCCTGAATAATAAGTACGGTATTGCAGTCTAGTAAATACCATATATTAGTGACATATATCTATGGCTTCCTCCAGTCGCGAAGCGACTATGGATCATCTCGGTGGGATGAATGCCTGGGCATTAGCTGCGGTCGGAACGATGTCGCCCACACATCTGTTCCCTGTATCCAAAGGAACGGCAGTGCCGATACAGTTTGGGGTCAGCGGCGTCGCAGGTTCTGCCAGAGTGTAGCACTGGGAGATGCAAACTGCCTTAGGGTCGCCAGCTCCTGATATTTCCTCAGGGTTGACTCCCGAAGCCTTTTTAATGATTGGGTATAGCTGCAAGGCAACACAGGTTTGAATTCAGAGTTTTCCTTTTCCTAGGTGTTAGCCAACCTAGGCTAACGAGCCCCTCCTGCCCGAACTTGTTAAGGTGCCCCTTCTCCTGTTAGTGAGAACAGTTCCGCCGGACTGGTTGTCAGAGGCTGTTCGAGACGCATGCCATTTGGAAGCATTTTATAGGTAGTGGAGTGACATAAATAACGTTACTCAAATGACTCACATTGGCCCCTTCATTGCTCCGTAAAGGTTTCCCATGGGGCACGTCTGTTTCGTCGACCACCTTTCTTACTTAGATCCTCCCGCGCCGTTCGGCAAAAATCTGTCACTGGCAATGTCTGAAGCCCCCTCCCTCCTGGTGTTCACTGTTGGTAGCATGAGTCTTGAGAACAAGACAGGTCGAGGCCACTCACAAAGGCCGCTGGACAGACGCAGAAAAAAGAAAATCTTAATCCACTAACGACGACAATGGCTATGCTTGCCCTGGTTGTGGCAAAATATGTAGGTCACAGCTGGGGCTGCTAAGTCATGGGAAATACTGCATTCCTCATTAATCTTCCGACTCAAAGACAAGCCTTATTATTATTATCATAATAATGACTGAAGCAATCGATATATCATACCATAAATCCATAATAATAATACATGGTTGTAATCTTACCCTAGATTTACACAACCTTGGTGGCCTTGACATTTAGGAGTTAGTATGTTGTTGTTGTTTTTTTGAAAGTCATACATAGTACTTATTAACACACGTTGATATATTATATTACTTTGATGTACAACTCATTTGGTTTGGTTAGTGGGCGTAGCCTTTTATTTTCCCACACTTTGTATTATTCGATAGTGGTCTCAGTACTCCTATATGACTGCGATAGCTGGACCTTAAACACATATAAACAATTCGAATCCATTGCCATGGAGATCTAGATGGAAATATTAAACGCTGATGTGTGTTGGATGTTTGGAGAGTTTTCCTGAAAAAAAAAAGTGTCAAGGACACAAAGTTGAACTTCCCTGTTATCAGCTAAACAAAAAGGGAGATTATCATTTTAAGATGTTTAATGCGATTGGCCGAATTAAATTTCTTTTATTGCCGCTAGTTAGCTGCCCTTTAATGTTTAAAACAGTTGAAAGTCATACAGTGAAAGACTGATGCGTTCTTAATAGTGAAATTCTGTGCTACAAATGATTCTGCAGTTCTATCAACTTAAGCTGTCTCTTTCTTTCTCTCTCTCTCTCTCTCTGTGTCTATCTCTCTGTGTCTATCTCTCTGTGTGTCTATATCTGTCTCTTTCTCTTTCTGTCTCTCTGTCTGTCTGTCTCTATGTCTGTCTTTCTGTCTCTCTGTCTGTCTCTCTGTGTCTATCTCTGTGTTTCTATATCTGTCTCTCTCTGTCTGTCTGTCTCTATGTCTGTCTCTATGTCTTTTTGTCTCTCTGTGTCTATCTCTGTGTTTCTATAATTGTCTCTCTGTCTGTCTGTCAGTATGTCTGTCTCTCTGTCTGTCTGTCTCTATGTCTGTCTCTCTGTCTCTCTCTCTGCCTGTCTCTCTGTCTCTCTCTCTCTTTGTCTCTCACTTTTCTATCTGTCTCTCTTTTTTCTCTGTCTCTCTCTCTCTCTTTCTCTCTCTCTGTCTCTCTATTTGTCTCTCGCCCTCTGTCTCTGTCTCTCTCTGTCTCTCTCCGTCTCTCGCCCTCTGTCTCTCGTCATCATTGTCCACCATGTCCACAAATCTCCAATAGTAATAGTGTACACTGTGCGTGCTGTAAAACTATCCTAAAGTTGTTCTAAAATTTAACAAGAATTAAAACCCACAGTTTGTTAGAGGAAAGAATCCCACATTCATTTAGTTATGCACACACCTCTACACCAGATATAAGTATTTATTGGTTGATATGTCGATGTATCTATGGTATGTACATCTGGTCAGCACCGTATAATATAGGCTCCCATTGTCGGGCCAAGATGAAATTTTGCACAATATTAATTGTCCCTAGCCCTTAACAAAACATGAATAAATAAAAAAAAAAAAGGCAATTAATTAAGTAGGGTAATTAAGTAGTTGTGTCTGATATAGAAAAAGGGAGATAAACCTTACATATTTGAGATAGATGAAATTTTGCACAATATTAATTGTCCCTAGCCCTTAACAGAACATGAATAAATATTTAAACAATAGGCCATTAATTAAGTAGGGTAATAAATTAGTTGTGTCTGATATAGAAAAAGGGAGATAAACCTTACATATTTGAGATATATGGCTGTAACGATTCAGTTGTTTCTCTAATATAAGCTGTATTATTTTTTATCTTTTATATGTTGCTAGTTCATTATGTATATATATATCACTATGCTTCATTTAGCAAGTTCTGTAAACAAATATTGAGTCTGAGAACATATAATTAATTAACTAATTCATACGTTTCAATTTAGTCTATAAATAAGAGTAAATTTCGTATAAGATTACGAATAAGATTACGATAAATGTGTTTGCCTGTTATAGGGTTTCTTTCATCGCAGTTTAAGACGCCACAAGGAGTACTCCTGCAGAGCCAACAGGACCTCAGGATACTGCGAGTACATGCCGGGAAAGCGAAAGTCGTGCCAGTACTGTCGTTACCAGAAGTGTCTGCAAGTTGGCATGTCCAAGGGAGGTAAGCTAAGCTCACTGTTGTGAAGCAAGAATTCCGAAGGCGCGGTTTAAATTTCCGTTCACAACTACCATGAAACGATTTAGGCTACAAATGTCATTAGGACAACAGTTAAATGTCATTAGGACAACAGACAAATGTCATTTGCACAAGTTAAATGTTATTAGGATTACAGTTAAATTTAAAATGTCATTAGTGAAGCAGTATAATGTCATTAGTGAAGCAGTAACATGTCATTAGTATAAAATGAAAATGTTATTAAAGAAGCAGTCGCATGTCTTTAGTGAAGCATTAGAATGTCATCATTGAAGCATAAAAATGTCATAAGTGAAGAAGTAAAATGTCATTAGTGAAGAAGTAAAGTGTCATTAGTGAAGAAGTAAAGTGTCATTAGTGAAGAAGTAAAATGTCATTAGCGAAGCAGTAAATGTCATTGGTTCAGCAATAAATGTCATTGATGAAGCCATAAATGTCATTGATGAAGCAGTAAATGTCATTAACGAAGCAGTAAATGTCATTGGTGAAGCGGTAAATGTCATTGGTGAAGCAGTAAATGCCATTAATGTAGCAGTAAATGTCATTTTTGAAGAAGTAAATGTCATTAGTGAAGAAGTGAAATGTCTTATAGTAAAGCAGTAAAATGTCATTGGTGAAGCAGTAAATGTCATTGGTGAAGCAGTAAATGTCATTAGTGAAGAAGTAAAATGTCATTAGTAAAGCAGTAAAATGTCATTAGTAAAGCAGTAAAATTTAAGAAAATGTATATCCAGTCGTAAAACGGTCGAAAGTCGTTAGGTAAACTGTCAAGTGTCATATAGACTTCTTCAAATGCCATGTGAGATACAGACAGAATGTTATTAGTTGAACAGTGGACATTCTTTGAAAAATTATTAAAATGCCGTTAGAAAAACTGTAGTGGATCTAGTTATTAGTTTGTTAAAATTAAATCTTGCTTTATTAGTGTAATTGCATGCTTCGTTAGTTTCATGAGTCAACTCATTTCTTTGTCTGTCACAGCCATCAAGACTGGGCGTTACACATATGTAAAGAAAACTGAAGATACTAAGGAAATACAAAGGTTACAGATCGGCAAGACTAGTGATAATACAGGTAGGACCAATGACAATGCTGGTAGGACTAATAACAATACAGGTAGAACTAATGACAATACAGGTATGACTGATTTCATGTAATTAGTATCTCTGGCAACCAGTCCATCTCACAGGCCTTATAGGTGGCTCAAATATTTGTCCGGTAGAACTATAATCGATTCAAGAAGAAGAAGCAAAGGCGAGCAAAGGGCACCTTATCAAGTGAGCTTGGGGCAGAAGGGGCTCGTTATCCATGGAGGGCTACCTATCTAGGAGAAAGATAAACCTGAATCCAAGCTTCTGCTGCCATAAAGCTATTCCCAAACATGGGAAACACTTCGGGAGTAAACGCTAAGGAAAAAATCAGGTGCCGTTGATCGCTGGGCAATTTACATCACATACTGCTACACCCTGGCAGAATAGGCGTGGCTTGCTGATCCCATCTAAGGCCAGCAAAAGTGAACAAATGCTCCCTTCCACCAGCCTGAAGTGGGCGACGAGTTTCTCCTTCCCGCCACCCTGTCCGACGGGGGGTGAGTTTCGGGGTTAAATTTAGAGTTTGATTTTGCGTTCACGTTCAGTGGACACGGACACTCCGGACTCCGAAGGCCGCACCACTTGGACCCCCGTCGTATTCCTATAATATATCAGACTAACCGTGCGGGACACGCCATTCGCTGCTGATCCCAAACTGAATCGGCATCTGCTATATCTTTGGGCACACCAGCTGCGTGGAGACGGAAGAACTGCTGTTTTGGGCGACATTAATCAAACTATAGATAACGCCCAAGCTTCCATTTCATTATTTATGTGAGTTGATCCAAAGTCATTTCTCTATACTAAAGGAGGCCATAAAATACATTTTAGAATTTAGTGTTATATGCCTCTTTATTTATACGTATCTAAGATCTAGGTTCACAGTCAGAAATAAGCAAACAACTACCATTAGTGTCATGGCGGAGAACAACACTTTATTATCTTGAACGCGTGCCCCTTTGCGCACCATACCAACATCCCCCTTATCTTAAAAAAATAATTAAAAAATCAAGCATTTCGGAGTATCTCCTTGCCTGACATAGAAGAGAGCACCTGGTTGCAACAGGCCTCAGAACGAGACAGTTGGAGCGGCTGGAGGTCACTCACAAAGGTCGCGGGATACACATTTGAGACCAAAAGAAAATCCGCTGCCGAGAACAGACGCAGACGGCGAAAAGAAAATCTTAATCGACCACCTGCGGACAATGGTTATGCTTGCCCTGGGTGTGGCAAAGTATGCAGGTCAAAGTTGAGGTGGTAAGCCATGGGAAATACTGCATTCCTCATTAATCTTCGGACTCGAAGACAAGCCTTATTATACTTATCTGAAATCTCTTGCAGATGATTTTGAAAACTTAACATACGCAGTAGTAAATTGAAATGTCAAATATTAATAATTACTACTTACACTTTTAAATAATGAATGATTCAGTTGCCAAATTAGTAACGATTTCTAAATGACGTTTTAAGAATTACAGATTTAATGTTTAGTAAATTTTTAATGAGAATTTTGATAACAGTGGTAATGTATCGCCTGTGTAGACAGGCATGCAAGGGATGTAGGTTGTGTTACAATAATCAGCTATCTACCATTTAGTGTTGTTGGGACTGTCGTTGACTTGTGGCACCAGAATGCTAGTAGACAACTAAATCGCTGTAGGCGTATTATATCTTGTAAATCTTGAAATGAGTGTAAAAACTTATTTATAAACAATATATATATATATATATATATATATGTATATATATATATATATATATATATATATATATATATATATATATATATATAATATGTAACTTTTATTGCATTATAACAAAATCAACTTAAGATAAAATGAATAAAATGTATTACACTTTAAATCTATATTATAAAGTAGAATGTGAGGTGTATGTATGTATGTATGTATGTATGTATATTACTTATAGACATCAAAACCGCTTGACCAATCTTGATAAAACTAGGCAGGAAAGTTCCTTGGGTACTAACTTAGACCGTAGTGTATGTATTGTAGCCCTAGGATTGCTGCCTGGTCGTGCGGTTTGCGCGCTGGTCTGTCGTTCGGATTTATCGACGGTCGAGGGTTCAAACCCTGCCCGCTCCCATCCCCCGTCGTCCTGCGGGAGGTTTGGACTAGGAAGTAAACCATCTTCAACTCTGAAGGAACATCCGAAATATGTAAAACATTTTTTTTAAACAAACTTACTACCCTCAAAACAATAAAGTTGTCCGACTCTATTAAATGCTGGTTTAATAATAGACTAAAGAAGCTTTGTAAACAGAAGGAAAACCTATATAGAAAATTTAAAGAAACCAAGGCAGAAAGAGTTTACAAAAAGTATATAAAAATTAAACACCTAACCCAAAAAGTAAGCAGACAGCTGCAGATTGAATACATAAACAATGTAATATCTAAAGATAACAACAAAAACCTATGGTCATACATTAAGTCTAAGAAAATGGAAACAACAGGCATAGCGCCATTAAAAGATGAACATAACATAATACATAATGATAATAAAACTAAAGCAAACATCCTAAACAAATACTTTGCATCAGCATTCTCAGCCCCAGGAGACAGACATAATTCTTAATTTGAACCAAGTAGACAACATAGAAGATTTAGTAGTACAAGAAAATGGAATTCAAAAACTATTAGCCAACACCAAACCAAATAAAGCGTCTGGACCTGATGGTATTCCAGCTAGATTACTCAAAGAACTAAGCAATGAGCTAGCCCCAGTGTTCAAAATACTCTTTCAGGCATCGCTTAACCAGGGCAGAGTACCAAAGGACTGGAAAGAAGCTAATGTCACCCCCCTATTTAAAAAAGGAGAAAAATCTGATCCCGGAAACTACAGACCAGTATCACTTACCTGCATCACATGTAAAATCCTAGAACACATAATATGTAGCAACATCATAAACCACTTAGACAAACATAATGTCCTCACCCCATACCAACATGGCTTTAGGAAATATAGATCATGTGAAACACAACTAATAGGACTAATTGATGATTTCTCAAAAGGTTTAGATAATAGTGAACAAATAGATGCTATCTTACTAGATTTTTCCAAGGCTTTTGACAAAGTTCACCACCATAGTTTGCTTAAAAAATTAAAATATTTCGGCATTAATGGTCCACTGCATCAGTGGATTAAAGATTTTCTGATAGGGAGAGTACAAACTGTAATAATAAATGGCTCTAAATCAACACCAATAACAGTAAACTCAGGTGTACCTCAAAGAAAAGGTCTTGGGTCCACTACTATTTTTAATTTACATAAATGATTTACCAAATTGCATTAGTTCAGGAACAAAAGTCAGATTATTTGCAGACGATTGCATAATATATAGAACAATAAAAACAATACAAGACACAGATATTTTACAAAGAGAATTAGATGAATTACAGAAATGGGAATCAAATTGGAGCATGTCTTTCCACCCAGAAAAATGTCAGTTGTTAAGAGTAACAAAAAAACTAAAACAAATTAATTCCACTTATCTTATTCATGGCAAACCAGTAACACAGAATAAAAACGCAAAATACCTAGGTGTTATAATAAATGAAAAACTGTCATGGAATCCACATATTGATGAAACTATAAAAAATTCCAACAAAGCATTAGGGTTTATTAAAAGAAATTTCTATAAATCAAATAAGAACATAAAACTAAAATGGTATTTAACCTTGGTTAGGCCAATAGTAGAATATGCATCCACCGTTTGGGACCCCTCAACTCAAAAAAACATTAAGAAACTGGAACAAACACAAAATAGAGCAGTGAAATTCATAACAAACGAATATTCACATTTGACTAGGGTAACACCATTAGTAAAATCACTAAATTTAGGAAGCCTTCAGGACAGAAGACTCAAAAGTAAAGTAGCAATTATACATAAAACACTGAACCATAATCTTCAAATACAAAAACAAAATTTAATAAAATACTCTAAAAGACACAAAAATAAAGGAACATTCCTCGTACCATATGCTAGGACAAATTTGTACAAATACTCCTTCTTCCCTAGTGCTATTAGAGCATGGAATGGGTTGCCTGAGCTAGCCAGAAAAAACAGTGACTTGGCAGAATTTAAGTCATTGGTTAATATGCATGACTAAATGCATGACGCGTAGGACGTAATCATCTTCTTTTTTGAAGTAACGTCTGTATTATATAAGATAAGATAAGATATTAAAGCTATAGTATTTTATGGATCTAGGCCATGGTTAACAATGTTGACATGAAAAAAGATTGAAAGGATTTAGGCCTAGATCTAATTTTAAGAAATACACTTTGCGCACATAGTTTTTTACTTTGACACATGAAAATACAAAAGAAGATCCATTGATTTCATTATGTAATAAAATTAACCTTCAATTTTGTGTTTCAAAAGCATTTTTTACATAAATTAGTTCCTGATATCTGTAACTACAGATTTCCTGGCGAACATTCTTTCATTAGACATTACCAATTGGTTACACATTAACACATCTCTCTACTGAGTCTATTCCTAGGTCTAGGACTAAATCTCTTATCTTATCTTATCTTATATAATACAGACGTTACTTCAAAAAAGAAGATGATTACGTCCTACGCGTCATGCATTTAGTCATGCATATTAACCAATGACTTAAATTCTGCCAAGTCACTGGTTTTTCTGGCTAGCTCAGGCAACCCATTCCATGCTCTAATAGCACTAGGGAAGAAGGAGTATTTGTACAAATCTGTCCTAGCATATGGGATGAGGAATGTGCCTTTATTTTTGTGTCTTTCAGAGTATTTTATTAAATTTTGTTTTTGTATTTGAAGATTATGGTTCAGTGTTTTATGTATAATTGCTACTTTACTTTTGAGTCTTCTGTCCTGAAGGCTTTCTAAATTTAGTGATTTTACTAATGGTGTTACCCTAGTCAAATGTGAATATTCGTTTGTTATGAATCTTACTGCTCTATTTTGTGTTTGTTCCAGTTTCTTAATGTTTTCTTGAGTTGAGGGGTCCCACACGGTGGATGCATATTCTATTATTGGCCTAACCAAGGTTAAATAACATTTTAGTTTTATGTTCTTATTTGATTTATAGAAATTTCTTTTAATAAACCCTAATGCTTTGTTGGATTTTTTTATAGTTTCATCAATATGTGGATTCCATGACAGTTTTTCATTTATTATAACACCTAGGTATTTTGAGTTTTTAGTCTGTGTTACTGGTTTGCCATGAATAAGATAAGTGGAATTAATTTGTTTTAGTTTTTTTGTTACTCTTAACAACTGACATTTTTCTGGGTGGAAAGACATGCTCCAATTTGATTCCCATTTCTGTAATTCATCTAATTCTCTTTGTAAAATATCTGTGTCTTGTTTTGTTTTTATTGTTCTATATATTATGCAATCGTCTGCAAATAATCTGACTTTTGTTCCTGAAGTAATGCAATTCGGTTAATCATTTATGTAAATTAAAAATAGTAGTGGACCCAAGACTGTTCCTTGAGGTACACCTGAGTTTACTGTTATTGGTGTTGATTTAGAGCCATTTATTATTACAGTTTGTTCTCTCCCTATCAGAAAATCTTTAATCCACTGATGCAGTGGACCGTTAATGCCGAAATATTTTAATTTTTTAAGCAAACTATGGTGGTGAACTTTGTCAAAAGCCTTGGAAAAATCTAGTAAGATAGCATCTATTTGTTCACTATTATCTAAACCTTTTGAGAAATCATCAATTAGTCCTATTAGTTGTGTTTCACATGATCTATATTTCCTAAAGCCATGTTGGTATGGGGTGAGGACATTATGTTTGTCTAAGTGGTTTATGATGTTGCTACATATTATGTGTTCTAGTATTTTACATGTGATGCTGGTAAGTGATACTGGTCTGTAGTTTCCTGGATCAGATTTTTCTCCTTTTTTAAATAGGGGGGTGACATTAGCTTCTTTCCAGTCCTTTGGTACTCTGCCCTGGTTAAGCGATGCCTGAAAGAGTGTTTTGAACACTGGGGCTAGCTCATTGCTTAGTTCTTTGAGTAATCTAGCTGGAATACCATCAGGTCCAGACGCTTTATTTGGTTTGGTGTTGGCTAATAGTTTTTTAATTCCATTTTCTTGTACTACTAAATCTTCTATGTTGTCTACTTGGTTCAAATTAAGAAATATGTCTTTGTCTCCTGTGGCTGAGAATGCTGATGCAAAGTATTTGTTTAGGATGTTTGCTTTAGTTTCATTATCATTATGTATTATGTTATGTTCATCTTTTAATGGCGCTATGCCTGTTGTTTCCATTTTCTTAGACTTAATGTATGACCATAGGTTTTTGTTGTTATCTTTAGATATTACATTGTTTATGTATTCACTCTGCAGCTGTCTGCTTACTTTTTGGGTTAGGTGTTTAATTTTTATATACTTTTTGTAAACTCTTTCTGCCTTGGTTTCTTTAAGTTTTCTATATAGGTTTTCCTTCTGTTTACAAAGCTTCTTTAGTCTATTATTAAACCAGCATTTATTTATTTTGTTTGATGTGTATTTAGTTGGTATATGATTTTCTATAATGCTTTTAAGATGGTTTTTAATGAAATTCCAGAGGTCATCGACTGGTTGGTTAATGTCTTTTTCTAATAAGAATGTTTGTTGAAAGTTTAATGCAGCTTGGTGTAGTTGTGTTAGGTTACACTTATTATTGTTATTGAACTCTAAGATGATCAAACTTCTTTTCGCAAAGATAGTTTTGTGCTTTAACACATAAACATACTAATTATTGTCCATTCATTTGATATTTTAATCAATTTAACATTCAAATTTGTTTTTCTAAAGCATTTTTAATACATTCGTTCGCTGTTCGCTAAAGTTGCGTAGCCGTGTTGGGATAGGCCTATATTCATTCATGAAAAAAGGTCACGCATGCGCAACACAGAATGAACTCTATAAAAGCCAATTTTTAACTCTAGATTAGTGTAGATTTATATCTATGTCTACCTCAAGATCTACTTTATACTGTAACACATGAACATACAAAATTAAGTCTATTCATCTCAAATTTTAATCAAATATATGTAGGCCTACAAGCAAATGTTTTAATTTGAAAAAAATGGATTTAAGCCTATTAGCTATTTTTATTTGATAGCTTCATTCACACTATTTTTACATTGACACATTCTCTTTACTTATTACATTATTATTTTGTTTAATTGCGACTATATCGACAGTAATGCGCAAATAAAGTCCCGCGGGTAACATATGTCTAGTAATGATATAAAATGGTATTCTGAACAAATCAAACAATGCCGCTTAACTTGCATCATTGACAACCAATCGCTAACCACTTCCCCCCTACCCCTGTCACCACACACACACACACACACACACACGCGAACACAAACACACTCCGTAACAACTATGTCATTTGAATTTTTTTTTCTGTAACTAAAATATTTACACCTTTTCCTTTTCCCCGTGGTGTAGGCTATTCATCTGATGGCAACGATTTAAAAAAAAAGAAAGTGCGCTCCCTTGGCGGTGAGGACAGTCCAGGAGGCAGCACCGATAGCATATCAGAGCGGGAACATCTTCTAGAACTTTCTACCAGAGTGGCACACGACACCTTAAACGAGACTTGTATGAAATTGCGTGCTCAGAACATGGATAGAGATGAGTCCAATGACTGTAACCTACAGCATGGGAATGAGGGCGTTTCCGGAAGAGATCCAACTCAGGAAGGTGTAGTGGACAGTTCTAAAAGTGCCGCCATCTCTTCTGTGTCTTCTGCCATCAGCCGGTACAAGGCGGAGCTGATCAATAGAATGATGAAAAGCTGTGCTAGTTTTCTTACCCAGAGATCCCAGAGCGAGGCGCCACTCCACTCTCAGAATGGCGCAGGCCCTTGTGGTGCAGTGCCAATTTCGAAAATCTGCTGCGTAGAAAAGAAAGCTAATGCCTACCAGCTTAATCTGGTCGAAGACAGTCGGCTTAGAGCAGAAGTTTCCAAAACTCGCCTGCCCTCGCCTATGCAACACTCGGCTGTGTGTCCATCAGTGGGTAGTGAACTCATTACAGAGTGTAGCGCAAACTTGGACTCACGGCTGGGCCAAAATGTTAATTCAACACACTCTAGCTTGACAATGCCCTACTTTAATACGGGAGTTGCTTCATGTGAAGCAGAAACATCTTTGTTACCTCCCGAGGAGAATATAGCTCAACACATTATGGAGGAATACATAAACACTCATGTTGGCATGGCAAGCAGGTATGTTTTCTGCGACATTTTAAAAAATTATGTATGTAGGTGAAAACCATAAATTTGCTTGTCTTAATTTTTACCAACATAAGTTTAGTGAAAATTCATCTTCTTCTTTGTCATAAACTGTCTTGGAACTCTAGGCCAGCAAAAGTGAACAAGAGCTCCCTCTCACATGCCTGAATGAGAACAGTGTACACTGTTTTGTCTGGCTGGTGGGTCAGACTCGCGGCAAGAGACCGCGTACACTAAGACCCCCTCCAGTTTCCATTTCTATACCAGGCTAAGCTGTGCGGGACACGTCATTTATGTAACGGTCCCTTGAGGAACAGCGCCTGGATTGTGACAAGGTTGTGGGAGCTTTTTTACAACTCCGCACAGTGCAATGAGGATGCTCTCGCACCCCTTTGGGCACCCCCACGGGAATCTTGTTTTGCTACCCTTTAGCCTAATCGTTTCCTCTTACGATCGTTTCCATCCGGACGCCACTATGAGGCAGGGTAGCATGCTCGGGTTTGTGAAATTATAACATAATCGTACTTTCTAACCATAACATTTTCTGGTCATTTCCTATTGTTAACTCACGTGTGTTCGTCTTTGTAAAAACTATGTCCAAAACTCAAAACCATAATTCAAACAATTAGCTTAGTTGTCAGAGCTTTTATATTGGCCTAATATCGTCAACATTGTCACCCAATTTTATTTCTCTATACTTTTCAGCCATACGAAAAGTAAATAAGAAAATGCTTGAAGATACATTTTATTGAAATTTCAGAAAGATTATTTTTTTAATTACTGATTTTTTACCGTTAGAGCACAGTGTGCCACATATAGTACCAGTATTGTCATACAGTGTATATACAGTACATTTTTTCAAGATATTACTTCTTAAAAATATGCATTTAGGTCAAAACCGTAGCCTTGTTGAGAATTGTTTTCTATATGTGTAGTTTAATCGTCTGATTTAATCCATACGATGTACTACCGCGCGAGAGACGCAAAGTTGCATATCGCACAACTAAACATTTTTGTTATTTAATAGCCCTGAAACATACATGTGTTGAAATTTCTATGTAAAGTCGAGTTAAATTTAGTAATATGTTTCTTTCTAAACTTCCAAACAGCTCACACTCTCATCAGCTACTTAGCCCAGTCCAGTCCTTATTGACAGTTCCCACCCCGGCCAGCCCCAACTTGCAGCCATCGCCCCTGTCCTCGCCTACATCATCGGACGACATCTTCTATCAGGCGTTCGATCCGCCTGCCCAGATGACCGCCAGCTCCGTGCCAGAGCTCTTTCAGGACAGAGACAGGATAATAAGCATCCTGACTGAGTCTCATCGGGAAAACGTCCGTGAATTTCAAGACTTTAACCTGATGCCGAGAGAAGAACTAAGGCGGCAGCAGCTGGCTCATTACGTAAGTTAAAAGAATTAACTCTTTTCTTCCACGAAAGATCCCGAAGTTTGATAAACTTTGTTTAAATTTACATTTTTAATTTTTCATCTTAATTGAAAAAAAAAAAGGTACTAAATGATTACAAAGCTTATATCAACTCACAGTGTCCGTCTAATTGGTAAAAAAGTTTGAACATTTTTTTTTCTCCGATTCTCCTATTCTCGAATTAAGTTCAAACGTAACAAGACATGAGCCAATCAAATAAAAAGTTGATTAATTGTTGGTGATAAATTATATTGTTCGAAATAAGGGGAATAAACGCTACTTAACGAGTAATGTGGATATATATATATATATATATATATATATATATATTTATATATATATGCATGGGCGTAGCCAGGATTTTTTGGGGGGTTTGGAAGGGGAGCTTTTCTCCCCCCCCCCCCGGGCGAAAAAAAAATATGTGTGTCGGCAAGCTGCTTCCACAAAAATCAGTCACTGGCAGTGTCTGAAGCCTCTTCCCACCTGCTCTGAGTACCTCCATTAAAATGTGGCGCCAAGTTGTACTAAAATGTCCCTGTTCTCGCTTTCCTCGTAATGGCCTCCATCTCATCTCAACTCGTCACTTCATCCACGGCCATCCACGGAAATTTTGCATAATTATTCAGTACCCGTAATAATACATGACTCTATCCAAAAATCTAGCCAATGTTTTGCACTTCATCCCAAAATAGGTTATTCTAGTTTTAAATAAATATAAATATAGGTTCTATTTCCTGTTACAACAGCAACAATAAGTTAGTGTTTTCTGTTGTTGTTTTGTTGTTTTCAGGAGACATGTACTCTGAAGAATAAAACATTTGGTCGATTGGATTTTTTACCTGAGAATGAATATGATGAGATTTACTCTGTGACTGGAATGGACATCGATAATAGGTTAGTACCAAGAGGTGGAGAGAAATACATGATTATCGTACTTTGCGTGTGGTCTATTCAAAGGCTAAGGCTACTAACCCGCTTCAGCAAGGCGCGTAGCTTCTGAGTTTGTCTCTTCAACTGTCCCCATGCTTTGCAAATCTGCCTGTCATCTACTTCCGCATCTTGGTGGCATTTATTTCTGGGCTGTCCTCTCTTCCTCTTTCTTTGGGGGCTCCAGGTGAGGACTTGTTTTGTGATGTTGATGCAGGCTCGTGAAAGCTGTGGTGAGGACTTGTTTTGTGATGTTGATGCAGGCTCGTGAAATCTGTGGTGAGGACTTGTTTTGTGATGTTGATGCAGGCTCGTGAAAGCTGTGGTGAGGACTTGTTTTGTGATGTTGATGCAGGCTCGTGAAAGCTGTGGTGAGGACTTGTTTTGTGATGTTGATGCAGGCTCGTGAAGCTGTGGTGAGGACTTGTTTTGTGATGTGATGCAGGCTCGTGAAAGCTGTGGTGAGGACTTGTTTTGTGATGTTGATGCAGGCTCGTGAAATCTGTGGTGAGGACTTGTTTTGTGATGTGATGCAGGCTCGTGAAAGCTGTGGTGAGGACTTGTTTTGTGATGTGATTGCAGGCTCGTGAAAGCTGTGGTGAGGACTTGTTTTGTGATGTGATGCAGGCTCGTGAAAGCTGTGGTACATACATTGCTACATTATCTGAAAAATATCTTCTTTAATGGGCTTCTGCTTTGTTATTTGCCACTTTTATTCATGTGAGATCTTGTCTGAATTCTTCCTGAGGCAGGTGTAATGAAAACCTTTTTTTTTGTTCATGGTGGTGACGCTGGTTCTACAGGTCTCTACTCTATAGGGTAGTATTGACTTCACAATAGTTTTAAAGTGCCTGATCTTTGCATTAATATATTTTCCATTTAATTAATGGGATGCACTGTTATTAATGGAGGCGCAGTGGCTGAGTGGTAAAGCGCTTGACTCCAGAACCGAATGTCTTGGGCTCGAATCCCGGTGAAGACTGGGCTTTTCATTTCGGGATCTTTGGACGCCTCTGAGTGGGTACCTGACATTAGTTGGGGGAAAGTAAAGGCGGTAGGTCGCTGTGCCGGCCACATGACACCCTTGTTAACCGTAGGCCACCGAAACAGATGACCATCATCTGTAATAGAGATCACAAGGTCTGGAAGGGAGACTTTACTTTTTTTTTTTACTGTTATTAATGACAAATAACCGAATTAAATTTTCAAAGAAATAAGTGGTCTCCTTAAGTAGTAAAGAGTTCCCCTTTCAGACTATGGTTGATGATGATGTAAGGTCATCTGTTTCTGTGGCCCACACCACGGTTATCGAGGGCATCATGTAGCAGGCGTGACAATCAACCCCTCAACTTGAGGTTGAGTGGAAAAGTGCTTGGTTTCTGAACCAGATGGGCCCTGGCTCAAATCCCTCATAAGACTTCAATTTTTAACTTCGGGATCTATACAATCTTCCATGTTCAAAAGCTCTCTACCAGCAAATTGTTTGTTGGCTTGAGAATCCTGAGAAGGCTTGAGAATCCTGAGAAGGCTTGAGAATCCTGAGAAGGCTTGAGAATCCTGAGAAGGCTTGAGAATCCTGAGAAGGCTTGAGAATCCTGAGAAGGCTTGAGAATCCTGAGAAGGCTTGAGAATCCTGAGAAGGCTTGAGAATCCTGAGAAGGCTTGAGAATCCTGAGAAGGCTTGAGAATCCTGAGAAGGCTTGAGAATCCTGAGAAGGCTTGAGAATCCTGAGAAGGCTTGAGAATCCTGAGAAGGCTTGAGACCTGAGTTCGAATTTAGGTCATTCCCGCTTTCTTCTTAAATTTTTTTATTTTTTTTTAGAAATGCTTTTTTATCGTTAGTCTAAACCTATTCATTGGCTTCCTTCAGTCGTGAAACAACGACTATGGTTCATCTCGAACACTTTTTTCATATGGCAGGGAGCCCTATTTTGGAGAGACACTCCCGTCCACATATATTGCATGTCAAGGTGGCGTTCGCTTTGGCGGTAGAGGAGCTGGCCATTTTCCGTGTGGCACGCTTTTCTTCAAGAATCGAGGCCCATGTTTTCTCGCTATCTATAGCTTTCTTGAATGAATTGAACCTTTTTTTTTTTAATTTTTCAAATATTTTCTTTTTTTTTTTCTTTCATTTTATTTTAGGAGACGTGTCATCAGCAACTACTTGACCAAAATGGAAAAGTGTGTTCGGAGTATTGTCCTCTTTGCCAAGTCTATCCCAGGATTCTCTGGGCTGGACATCAACACACAGGTGGAACTCATCAAGTGTAAGGACACTCTTCTTTAGTTAGTTTATTGCAGTGATGCCCAACCTAATTCGAGCCGCGGGCCATTTTAATTCCCAACACTCGTCTTGCGGGCCATATGAGCGAAAAGTTACAAAAACGAAATGAAACTATTTTGGTAGAAACCTTTGGATTTAATACTTAAGTAATACAAATAATAGATTATTTGATAATTATATTTTTTTTACTCGTCAGATAATAGCTTCATTTCTCTACTTAAAATGTAGGCAACAGCGTAGGTAGCTTTACCAACGACTTATTTTGTGGTCTCTTTTTGGTAAACATTCCCATGGATCCTCCAATCTCTAGGCGTAGTTGGACAATTTTGTTATTCGCGACTCAAACCAAGAATGCCGCCATATTTATGTTATAATACCGTTTTTATGTTGTTGTTTTATTAAACAGCCAGACACTTTCTTTATAACATAAATATGTTGGCTTATTATCATGTTCAACAAAAAGATATGTTCACTTTTTCCTGGTAGATTCTACATTCAGAGTCCCATTTCATAAACACACAAGATTATGGTACTAATCCATCAGAGAAAAAGAGAAGGCCCAAAAGTAGTTACAGATACATTTTTTTTCGTTTGGAAGTGAGATTTCTATACTTTTTGCCGACGTTTCGTCGGGCCGGATGAAACCAGGTCGCGGGCCGGATCTGGCCCGTGGGCCGTATTTTGGGCATCACTGTGTTTATTGTAATATTGAAAAGATGATTGACAGCTTCAGTACTGCATTTTGAAAAATACGATCTAAATCACTGGATATTAGCAGACCTTGGAACTTGTGGGTCAAGTTGCTTGCAAGATAATAATTCACTATATATAATTAGTAAAATATGTTTCGGGTGTTCCATTCAGTAGTTAAGATTATTACCTCATAACCTAAACCTCATGCTTGACGCAGAGGACGATGGTGGGGTAGGTTTCAAACTCGGATCCATCACGACGAAAGTCCGAATCGCAGAACACACCATCAGTCAGCCATACCGACCCGGCAGCCACACTGAGCCGGCAGCCATACCGACCCGGCAGCCACACTGAGCCGGCAGCCACACCGATCCGGCAGCTACACTGACCCGGCAGCCACACCTACCCGGCAGCTACACTGACCCGGTAGCCACACCGACCCCGCAGCCACACCGACCCGGCAGCAATACCGACCCGGCAGCTACACTGGCCCGGCAGCCACACCGACCCGGCAGCCACACCTACCCGGCAGCTACACTAACCCGGCAGCCACACCGATCCGGCAGCTACACTGACCCGACAGCTACACCGATCCGGCAGCTACACTGACCCGGTAGCCACACTGACACGGCAGACATACTGAGCCGGCAGCAACACCGATCCGGTAGCTACACCGACCAGGCAGCTACACAGACCCGGCAGCCACATTTGACACGGCAGCCACACTGACCCGGCAGCGACACCAACCCAGCAACCTTCTGTTAGACTAACAAGCAATATATTTCACCTACATTTTTAGAAACATTAACTAGTCTAGTGATTAGAAATATGATTGCCTGGTGGAGGGGTATGTGCTCTGGACTGTCAACTGTGTGATCCTGGGATCAAAATCTTTCCACTGCCACTATCAGCAGACATAATGAAGGTTTGGACTAGGTTGTGATAATCTTCAAACCGGTAGGAACATCCTAGACTTGTAAAACAAATAGGTTTACCAGAGAACACTAGAGATTGATTAATTGTTAATATTTTTTGTCTGTTTAGCTTCCCGATCTGAGTTTGCGATTCTGACGTCGTACCCCACCGTGGACCTTGAACTTGGCGTGACCATCGGACTTTGCGGCTTCTGGACTTGCAAATACGAGTCTGAGAAAATCGGCACGGACGAGGCTATCAAAGATTACATGAAGTAAGTAAGCTGTCACTAATTAGAACTATATCTGGTCAATTAGGTCTGATGAAACTAGTTCTGGTCAATTAGATGTGGTCAACTAGTTCTCATCAACTAGGTCTGATCAATTAGGTCTGGTCAACTAATTATTTTCAACTAGGTCTGGTAAATTAAGTTTGGTCAACTAGTTCTCATTAACTAGGTCTGATCAATTAGGTCTGGTCCACTAATTCCCCTCAACTAGGTCTGGTCAATTAGGTCTGGTCAACTAATTCTTTTCAACTAGGTCTGGTCAATTAGGTGTGGTCAACTAGTTCTCATTAACTATGTCTGATCAATTAGGTCTGGTCCACTAATTCCCCTCAACTAGGTCTGGTCAATTAGGTCTGGTCCACTAATTACCCTCAACTAGTTCTGGTCAATTAGGTGTAGTCAACTAGTTCTCATTAACTAGGTCTGGTCCACTAGTTCCCCTCAACTAGGTCTGGTCAATTAGGTATGGTCAATTAGGTCTGATCAACTAGGTATATTGATGTGTTGACATGCAGTATTAACTTAGAGTTGGCAATAAATTTTGAATGTTTAACATGAAAATAGGATTCAACATCCAATTAATCTATTAATTAATGTCCATTTTTGAAAACCCTTGATGAAAATCAAATATTTCAAACACTTCCATTAGATTTGCTGACGCACTTCAGAAGTTGGACCTGACCTATGAGGAAATAGTCCTATTGAAGGCAGTCAGCGTCATGACAACAGGTGGGTCACTTGGTTGAAATAACAAATAGAAATTAAAACATATTCAGCGCTGATAAATTTAGGTCATGCACTCTGGGTCTGAACCGAGAAGTCCAGTGCTCAAATCTCGCTGAATACTGTGATTTTATAATTAGAGATTTTTTGGACACCCCTAGATTCACCTTTCTCTAATAGGTAACTGTCTTAGGGTGGGGTAAGTAATGGCGGTCGGTCTTTGTGATGGCCACATAACACCCTCCTTAACGTCGTTTCATAAAATGACATTTACATCATTAACCCTACATTTACATCATTAACCCTACATTTACATCATTAACCCTACATTTACATCATTAACCCTACATTTACATCATTAACCCTACATACATCATTAACCTACATTTACATCATTAACCCTACATTTACATCATTAACCCTACATTTACATCATTAACCTACATTTACATCATTAACCCTACATTTACAT